>VZTZ01025960.1:191642-290126 GCA_013400955.1 Drymodes brunneopygia | reverse complement strand
CAAGGTGATAAAATGAAATACCCACAAATGCCTGGCAGGGTCTCTGACACCCAAGGGAAAGAGCAGATCCCTGGTTGGGAGGAAGGAGGATGCTCCTGAATGGGATTAATTCTTTGAATTTGGAGTCTGGAAGGTTCCTAAAGCTTTCTGCAAGGTGATAAAATGAAATACCCACAAATGTCTGGCAGGGTCTCTGGGACCCATGACCTCCCACATCCCTGATTGGGAGGAAGGAGGGTGCTCCTGCATGGGATTAATCCTTTCACTTTGGAGTCTGGAAGGCTCCTAAAGCTTTCTGCAAGGTGATAAAATGAAATGTCCACAAATGCCTGGCAGGGTCTGTGTGCCAGTGCTGGCAGCTCACCCTGGCACGGGAAGGGCTCCCAGGGCGAGTTGGAGCCAAAGGCCACCGGCTCTTGCTCTCCTACAGGAAACAGGGGATAACCAGGATTTTGGATGTCCTGCCATGACTGTGTTGGTCTCCTGTTGCTGCTCTGGGCTCTGTCAGAACCCACCTAAGGAGGCAGGTTGGGATTTTCTGTCAGAACCCACCTAACGAGGCAGGTTGGGATTTTCTGTCAGAACCCACCTAACGNGTTGGGATTCTCTGTCAGAACCCACCTAACGAGGCAGGTTGGGATTTTCTGTCAGAACCCACCTAACGAGGCAGGTTGGGATTTTCTGTCAGAACCCACCTAACGAGGCAGGTTGGGATTTTCTGTCAGGTCTCCCACAGGCAGCAGTGCTGGTGGTCCCAGGGAGGCAGGCAAGGCCAGGCTTGGGTTCACAGATCATCTCCAACACCCCACATTCCTTCTCACAAATTCCATACCTCTGTTTTCCAACTCACTCTGACTCACCCATACATTTGGGCTTTTTTCTTTTCATTTTGCCCTTTTTGCCAGACACTGATGTGACAACGAGGCTGCCTTCAAAAGACAGGGAGAAGCCCCACGTAGTTTCCCCTGCCAGGATCTTAGGGTGACCTGGAAGCAGAACTGAGCAAGAAAATAATTTTAAATTTGGGCTGTTCTTCTCTCATTGACCTATTTTGGATGCTCCTCTTGCAGCAGCCAACCCACCTGCAAGAAGAGCATTGAAGGTGAATTCTTGATTTCTGTGGTGAAGAGGCCTCTGCACTCTCAGCTGCTGATATTATGTATATTTAAACTTAAATATGCCTTGTTTTTAATGGGAAAATCACCCTTCAATCTTTTAATAACCCCTTTTTCCCAGATCTGATTGTGTCTCTTTACGAGCAGTTGCCAGTTCCAACTCAAAAAAAAACACCAAGCCTGCAATAACTTTTAGACTGCAGGGTAAAAAACCCACAGCACCAGGCTACATCATCCAAATTTGCCACAGCAGGATCCTTCACCTATTTTCAGAAACATTTCGTTTTATTTTTTCCTCTCCATCTGACCCTTGCAGCTCAGCATTGGTAATTAGCCCCCTGCCTCTCCCGGAGCTACTAAAAACCAGGGAAAAATAAATGTTTCCATTTGAAACCATTATTGCAAAGGCAGCGCCGTGGAACGCTGGAGACTCTCGTGATGTAAGGGAGATTTTCATAAAATGACACTCAGGCATTTGGGGTTTAGCCTTCAGAATTAAGAACAGTATATTTTCTACGCTTTTTTTCTTTCTTTTTTGTAATGAAAACTTGAGGCAGTGCCATTTGTGTGCTTCGGAGTATGAACTCAGCTGTTAAAATCTCAGCTTGAGGTGCTTTCATCCTAAAAGCCCTCATAGAAACCCCTCCAATTTGAAATAATAAGAATTACTATCAATGTAAGCAACGAAAAAGTCTTTGGGAACATCATCTCTTCCCCAATGGTACCCAAAGGAAATGATGTTTATATGGAAGAATGGTCAAGCAGTGATTTTCTTTTTTAAATTGTTATTGCAGGAGATCTGCAAAACAATTTCCCATCACACGTGGTCCTAACAGTGCTTGGAGCTTTTTGTATCCTTCCAATTATTCCAACTGGAATCCAAACTCAAATTTAAGGATGCAGGAAAAGGTTGGATCAGGTGCTCAGAGCTTTCTGCAGACAGATAACAATCAAGCTGGTATTTCATTTGATCACTAAATACCCAAATCAAACCCGAATTTACCAAAGCCTCACAGGAAGTGTTGCACCTTGTTGGCTCTGAATCTGCCACTCTGCCTCTGGCTCAATCTATGGATTTAAATTTAAATCCTATTTTCTTCCTTCTGCAAGGGACATATTAGAACAGATGTTATTGACTGAGATCCTAATCCTGCAGTGACACTGTGGCCAGCTCATCCAATTTCCTTATGAAATTTGATGGTTTTCTTTAAGCTTCAGCTGCTCGTGTCAGCCACTTGTTTAAGGAGCTCAGCCTTTCATTCATTCATTCATTCCAAAGGGATTTCTGACAGGCAGCATTGAGGGCTTGGGTTCACACAGGAGGTTTGAAAAGCCTCACGTGTCCAAACAACAACATTATTGCCTGTTTTGAGTAGTGATTGTGATTTTTTTAATGCTTTTAATGCTTTAATGCTTTTTAATGAAGAAATAATGGGGTGTGCTCAGTGATGGCTGGGTGGGGCTGCAGGGAGGGTGAGGAGGAGCAGCACAGCCCTGACAGCCAGAGCTGGGTGTTAATTCTTGGAGGAGACTGAAACAACAATCAGAAAATTGTGATGGAGAACCTCTCCAGTGAGGAAAGGCTGGCAGAGCTGGGATTGTTCAGCCTGGAGAGGAGAAGCTTGGGGTGAGCTCAGTGTGGCCTTGCAGGGCCTGAAGGAGCTGCAGGAAAGAGGGAGAGAGACAATGACAAGGGATGGAGGGACAGAACACAGGGAATGGCTTTGAACTGGCAGGGAGTGGGTTTAGATGGGATTTTGGGGAGGAATTGTTCCCTGTGAGGGTGGGCAGGCCCTGGCACAGGGTGCCCAGAGAAGCTGGGGCTGCCCCTGGATCCCTGGCAGTGCCCAAGGCCAGGCTGGACATTGGGGCTTGGAGCAGCCTGGGACAGTGGGAGGTGTCCCTGCCATGGCAGGGGTGGCCCTGGATGAGCTTTCAGGTCCCTCCCAACCCAAACAATGCCACAATCCCATAATTTTACAGCATCCACCGGCTTAGCTTGAAGCCTCCTGTTCCCCCATTTCTCTCTTTCACACCTTGGACTCTCAGAGACAAATCCAGGACTAACGTTGTCTCTTTGTGTGTTTTATCGAGTTCCCCTTCTCCCATAAAGGTTTTATTTACTCCACTCCTTACTCGATGCCACTTTGCTTCAGAAATTCCCCTCAACTTCGACTTTTCTTGCAGCACAAAGGCAGCAGGAGGGCCCTTAAAGGCATCATCAAAACCTTTTCTTTTCATGCCTTCCAAAGCCCCTGGAAATCCAGATACCGCACATCACTGTGAATAGCATTTCTCTTAATGCAATGATCTCCTTCTAATCTTCCAGTGGTGTGAATGTGCTTGGAGAGATGGATGCTAAATAAATTAAAATGAGCTAAGAGAAGATGCTTCATAACCCTGGAAATATTGCAGGCATTATTTAAAGCAGTTAATATTTTTACTGCCTCGTGAATGCTAATCTCTGAGAAATCTCAGGTACCAAATATAGTTTTAATTCTCCATTTTAGTTCTCACAAACTGGAACTGTAAATTAATTTCAACACTATAAAAAGTAATAGAGACGTTTATTTTCTTAAGCAATCTGCCTCATTCAGCAGCAGACTGGGTCTGAATTAATGGTCCTGCCATGCTGAATACAAAATTAGTGATAATGTGAAATGCACATAATGATAATATCTGCTGCAAGAGTTATAATGCTGGGGTCCAAATTTTTTCCCATTAATCTACTCCATTACTATTAAGAAAATGCTACTGAGCATCCTCTCTGGAACTTGAGTGCTTTTATGGGGGTTTCTTTATTAAAAAATGGCTCATTTTGCATGATCAGCTTAGCTCAAGCATATTTCAATCTTTTGGGGATGTTTTAAGTGTAGAATTAAGGGGCCTGTTTTATTTCCATAATCCAGTGTCAGGATTAGATAAAACTTTGGAGAAGTCACTGGATGTGACTCCAAACTTCAGCCTGGATGGAGAAAAGGAGTTGTTAAACTCATTTAACGAAAAAAATTAGAAAGAAGAGGGATCCACAGCGAAGTCCTAGTGCAGCTCAGTGACAGCACTCACTTTCCCTGCCCCAGAAATTCCCTGGATTGTAGGCTGAGGGTTTCCATGGATCTGCAGGAATGTTTGCAGAAGTGCCAGGACAAGAGGTGAGAAGCAGAGGAGCACACGAGGGAACTGGAAGTGTGATCAGGAAAGGAAGCGAAGAGAATCAGGGGCTGTGGGAAGGAAAAGCTCCTTCAGTGATCCTGTTGTGCATGAGAAACCAAATGAAACCCTTTTTATTTCCTGTTTTATTTTATTCATTTCATCTTTTCTATTTCCTGTCAGTGATGGTGTTGCCAAAGAGATTCAGTGCTGGTTTCTCTCCCTGACAGGAGCGACTCATGAGACTTCCACTGTCCCTTGATCACCTTTATTAAAGAGTTTTCCTGCAATCACAGGGTTTATCTCAATGTAGGTGGGTTTGGGAGGTGCTGGAGCTGTGCAGACCTGGTGGGAGGGGTGGGATCAGGAGCTCAGATCCCCCCAGGGTGAGCTCAGCCCGTGGTTCCTCCAATTCATGCCCCGGGGTTATTTGGAAGCTGCTCCAGGCAGGCTGTGAATCACTCAGTGCTTGTGGCATTAAACAAAACTCAAAGCAAATAGCAAAGCAAGAACAAACTCCTGCTCCAGCATTAAAGGTGAGCAGTGAGAGTGTGCAGAGCCAATTCAGATCACCGAGGCTGGAAAAGCCCTCCAGGACCATCGAGTCCAAGCTGTGCCCAGTCCTTGAGCTCTGAGTGCCACATCCAGGGGTTCCTTGGACACCTCCAGGGATGGGGACTCCAAACCTCCCTGGGCAGCTCCTTCCACGGCCTGATCACCCTTTCCATGGGGAAATTCCTGCTGATGTCCACCCTGAACCTCCCCTGGCACAGCTTGGGGCCATTTCCCCACGTCCTCTCCCTGTCCCCTGGGAGCAGAGCCCAAACTCCAACTTTCAACAACCTCCTTTCAATTTTTTTTTTTTTCTCTGGGAGCACCAGATATCCCAGAAAAAAATCCAGGAATGATGCTGGGGAGACTGGGTGGAGGTGGCACCTTCTTCTGCCTAGAACACGGCAGCTTCCAAAGGGTTTTATACCTTATGTGATGAAAATGAAATATTTAGTGCTCAGCAGCATTTATTTTGTTTTCTTCCCTTTGGACTAACGAGCCTGAGTCAGGAAACCATGCGGGGAAAATCAGTATGCAGAGTGCAAGCATCAATTTAAATCCACAAAGTTGCACTGGGCTATATAAAGATTTATTAATCACAACATTTGCAAAATATTGACTGTGCGCGTACGCGATGAGGCCTGAGAGATCATCTGCAAAGCAAAGCTTGAATTAATCACTCCTCCTCATCCATTAATCTTCAAAGAATTAAAAAAAAATGGTGTCGCAGATATTTGTGGGTATTTTTCGAACAAATTTCATTCTCGAATTTCAAATTATTTCCACTCAACAGTTGTTGTGTAGAGGGAAAACCAACAGCTCGGGGCAATCAGCCAAATTTGGGCTCCCAGAACGGGGAGTGTTTTTTGGGGGAGGTGATTCCTGGATCCTTCCCACCCTGAAGGGACAAGTCCAGAGTCCAAAAATCCTGAGGGACAAAGCACAACCACAGCATCACACCAAGAGCATCTTGGTGCCTCTTTTGGCTTAAACAGCTCTGGGAAACAGAGATCTGGGGAAATGTGGTGAGAAGGATTTGACAGCCCCTGTTGTCTGCAAAACCAGATGTATTACAAGGGAAAAACAGAAGAAAATGTGGTTTTGTTGGAGGGAAAAAACCCCTCACTTTTCAGTATCCAATCACAGAAAAGTTCTGATTTTTTTCTTTTTAAAATTGTGTTTTCTTTAAAAAGTATGTCTTGCACTAGCTAAATGCAAAATATTCTTCAAAACTAGTAATTAATCAATTAATTAATTAAAGAGGGTAGTGATAGGACAAGGGGGAATGGCTTTAAATTGACAGAAGGCAGGGTTAGATGGGATATTGGGATGGAATTCTTGGCTCTGAGGGTGGTGAGGCCCTGGAATGAAATTCTCAGAGCAGATGTGGCTGCTTCTGGATCCCTGGAAGTGTCCAAGGCCAGGTTGGGGCACCCTGGGACAGTGGAAGGTGTCCCTGCCCATGGCAGGGGTGGCACTGGATGGATTTTAATGTCAATTTTAATCCCAAACCATTGTGGGATTCCATAATTAATAAGAATTCCATAATTAAATGTTAAAATGGGAAAACGCTCTTTGTTAAAAAAATAAGCAATCTTTAGGTTATTCCCAACCAGAAAAAAAAAACAACAAAAAAGGGAAGCTGCAAAGGGCTAAACTCCAAATTTTTGGGCACCTGCACCTTGCCAGTTTTTTAAAACCATAAAGACAGCCCAATTTCTGCCTGAGAGTCTCTGTACACAAGTGCAGCTCTTTGGTTACCAGCAAATCACTTTAATGAAGACCTTAGAGGGAAAAATAGGAAAATCTGAAGGTGTTCTGGTGTCCACAGACCTCAAAATCAATGCCATAAAAATCCAGAATCTCTGATAAAGGGGGCCAGGACAGAGATGTGGCTGCCAGTGCCTGCCTGGGAGAAATCCATGGATACCCAGTCAGCATCCTACCCATCTTGAATGATGCTGAAAGCCTTGTCAGCCACTGGGTATGGCAGGGATTAAAACCCAAAGGCATCATTTGGGCCGGGCTCTTTAATTTTCTGAAATGCCCAGGTAGGCACCAGAGTGCCCATGAATCAATAAATGCTGGCAGGCTTATTTTACTTAAAGTTGTGAAGTGCCGCAAAGCAGCCCTGCTGTAGTTGATGGCTTTAATTTAAAGAAAATAATCAATTTGTAGGGCTGGCGTGATGGGTAGCAGCGGCCATGATTTGATTTGAGATGTGCCTTTGAGTGGGTTTATGAAGATGTTTTATAAACAAGGTTTTAAAGTGCGAGGCTTGTTGTTATTTTATTTCCTCCAACAAGCAATAAGTGAGAGAGCCAGGGCTGGATTTACAGCAGGACGTGTTTATGGAGGAGATCTTGCAGTGGCAGGAGGAAGGAGCACACATCTCCTAATGCAGAGGGAGGAGATGATGGGGAGCTCCTGCTCTGGAATGTGGGGCCAGGGCTGAATCAGATAAATAAATTATTCTGGGCCCTGACAGCAGGGTCTGTGCAGTGCAGGATCCCCCCTGTGATTCCCTCTAGCCCTGCTTTTGCAGGGTTTTATGATTGGAATTTTGTAACAGTAGTTTCCCATGCTTTTTTTGTAAACGTGGTCCTTGTTTTTCTTAACTGGCCAGGATTGTTTTGCACTTGTGGAATTGGTTTTCATTCCTTTCCCCTGGGGTGGAGAAAGATGATTGACCATGTCTTTGTCCTGTAAACTCACAGAGGTGTTAACCCCTCTCACCAATCCTTGATTGTCTTTGGTAACATATAAAAATAAGAGAATAAAGAAGGGCTTGGCCCCTTTTGGTTGGTCCTGCCTGGAGATTCAACTGCTGCTCTAGAACCCACATGTTTCTTCTGTTGCCAGCTGAGCAACAATTCCTTTTCTCAGGCAGCGAAGGAAAAGCAGAAATGTGGTGCTGTTTTCATTACTCAGCTCTCTATTTCCTGCTCCTCATGTATAAATCCATTTGTGAGTTTGCATGTGTTGAACTGTTGGACACAAAAGAAACACGCAGATTTTTTAGCAGCGGGTCAGGGACCACCAGGCAGGACTAGAAAAAGGGTTTGCCTTTCTTTATTCTCTCTTTTTTATATTTTTTTTAAGACAATCATGGATTGGTCAATGAGGTTACCAGCTCTAAAATTTCACAGGATAAAGACATAGTTAATCATCTTTCTCCACCTAGGAGAAAGGAATGAAAAATAATTTAGAAGTTTAAAACAATTTAGGTTGGTTACAAAAACAAGGACTATATTTATAGAAAATGCATGGGAAATTCTACTACAGAAATAAAAACATAGAACACTGCAAAAATCAGGGCGACATGCACGTATGGATATTTCATATATATATATATATGAAAAATCACTTATTTACCAACTTTTTAATTTTGTTTTATACTTTTATTCTGAATTTCCTTTTTGCTAGCACTCCCCTGTGTGTGCCAGGGTTGGAGGTGGTTGTTTTCCCCTCACCTTGCCCCAGGTGCCCCCGAGCTGTGCATTCATTCCTTGGGGATGGAAATTCCTCCTCAGCAGATCCCTGGGAATGTAAATCCATAACCCCAAACAATTCCCTGCCTTAAATCCATTGCTTGGTGAAATAAACATCATCTTTTGTCAAAATTAAAACACAGAGCAGAGTTCTCTCTTCTAACAGATAATTGGGATTTTGGGAGAGGGATGTGTGCATATTAAATGGAAACAAAAGTTTATTTTATGAGTCAGACTTTAAGAGGAATTTTAAAAACCTTGTGAAACTCAGTGGCCTAAAAGAACTTTTCTGTTCGAGAGCATTTCTGAACTGCAACAACGTGAGTTTGATGCATGTTTCCTGTAGGAGCCCTTTATTGATCTGTATTAATTTTCTTTTACATATTTCACTAAAAATGTAAATATACAAATATTTAAAAATATGTAAAAATATGAATCTGGCAATATTGACTTGTAAACTGAAAGCAGCACAGATGACATAAAATAAAAATGTTTCACCCTCTAGCAGGGAGCTGGGATATTTGAAGGGCTGTGGGGAGGATGCAGCCCTGCACCCTGGTATTGTTAAAAAGTGGAATTTCCTTGGTCTGATGGAGGAATTCCACCAGGAGAACAGCTCAGAGCTGATGTGATTCACAGCCAAACGTTTCAGCAGCACAGGGCTCTTCCCTCAAACTGGGAAAACCTTGGCAAAACCAGGATCAGTGGCTATTTTATCCATTTTATGGCACTGCAGAGCCACGAGGGGCTACAAAAAGCTCCAACTGCAGACAGCACCTTCCCTAAACCAGCAGGAAAAGCAACATTCCATCCTTTGGGGGGACACCTGAGCCCACCTGAAGCTCCCAATTTTTGGGGAAGGGGACAGTGACATCAGATTTAGGAGCAGAGAAAGCTCTGAAAACACGTTTAGGCATTGAAGTGACAAGAAGAAAATCCAAGTTTATCCTCCTCCTCCCAATCCAAATTCCTGCCTGCCTTTTTACCTTTCCAGCTTCTCACCTGGCTGAGGCTGGGGCTGGACTTAGCCCAGCCAGGGGAATTCCAGAGGGGTTAAACCTTGGAACTTCTTTCCTGTTCTCTGCAGCAGCGTTTGTCTCCTACTTTTCTCTGCTGGAAGCAGGAATACACACACACAAAAAAAAGGTACTTCTAGCTCAGCCAGTGGATGATTTTTATCAGCTCATTTTAGTCAATAAAGAAAGAAGTCAATCACTCCTGGAAAATAGCACTTTCCAGTGCTGTATAAACCTGGCCAGTACAATTGCAGAATAAATCAATAACTGCATTAATCAATACGATGTAAACTGCTGATCTCTGTGGATAAATTGTACTGCTGTAAGAAGGCTTTCAAATAAATTCTAAACCCACTCAAACTGCACGGGTTTTAAATCTGCTGAGGGCACTGGGACCCGGGAAAGATTTGTGCTGTTTCTCTTTAACATCTCTGGGCTAGCAGGGCTGCAGAATAATGTAATTAAATCATGGTAGCACTGCTCCCATGGACTGGGCAGTGAGAGCTCCAGGAAAGATCCCCTCGCTCAAATTTGCCAGAAAATGAGGATTTCAGGGTGGGTAGGGTGGGGAGGCCCTGGCACAGGGTGCCCAGAGAAGCTGTGGCTGCCCCTGGATCCCTGGAGTGTCCAAGGCCAGGCTGGATGGGGCTTGGAGCACCCTGGGACAGTGGAAGGGGGCAGAGGATGGAACAAGATGATCTTGAAGGTCCCTTCCAACCCAACCCATTCCATGATTTCCATGATTCTGATTTTTATGATTTGAAAAACAGCAAGGGCTGCAGAGAGAAGGGTTGGCTCCTCTGTCCCCTTCTTATTTCACAGCCCCAAGAGCTGCAGGAGGTTTGGTCTCTCCGGACAACTCCATTTTTTAATAAAACCCTTCACTCAAGCACCTCAATTTTGATTTTACTTCTTACCAATGCAGTAACCCAATGCAAGGCTGCTGGCAGAGCCTTTGGATGGTTTATAGGGGAAAAATGGGATTATGCCTGAGGAGATGGGACCCACAACAGCAGAGTGGTTGTGTCACCCTGCTTTTTGCAGTGTTCCATGTTTGTCATTTTGCAGTAGAAGTTCCCATGCATTTTCTATAAAAGTCCTTGTTTTCCTAACTTGGCCAAGATTGTTTTGAACTTTTAGATTGTTTTTCATTCCTTTCCCCTGGGGTGGAGAAAGATGATTGACCATGTCTTTATCCTGTGAGCTTATAGAGGTGGTAACCTCTTTCACCAATCCATAATTGTCTTTAGAAACAGATATAAATAAGAGAATAAAGAAGGCAGGGCCCTTTTTGGCGTTCCTGCCTGATGGTCCAAACTGCTGCTCTGAAGCCTGCGTGTTTCTTCTGTTGCCAGCAGTGCAACATGGTTGGACTGGGAATGTGGCTGGAAAAGCAGCACAAGGAGACAAACAGGTCCATAAATAAGAAAAATTTGTGTTGGACATTTCACTGAAGGTGAGCTGGAAAAAAACGATTGTTAGGAGGTGATGACTCAGGCGCAACAATTCCATGTTTATTATTGAGCACACCTTACAAAAAACTTCTGCTCTTCTGGGATCCCTTGGCATTTCAGGATTATTCCAGTCCATTCCATAAAGATGACAAACATTTCTAGCTGGTTTTCATCACCGAAATATATCGGTGTCCATAAAATAGGTTAAGTAAAGAAACAATGCACACCAGGATGATTAATATGACATTTTAATTGCTGCGTCAGACATATTTTCAAGTATTAAGTGCTAGGAACTGACAAAAGAAGTTCCTAATAAAAAAAGCCTGAATGATTGAAGCTATTTAGAGGCCCTCATTGTACCCTGCTGTCAAAATGTCCAGCTGACCTTTTCCTCATGGTAAATTTTTCCAAGGGAGATTTTATGCAGGCTATTTTAATAGTGCTGATTCCCCACCTTCTCCCCCAGTTTTTGGATTAGATAATGGTCAGAGTGAGGGAAATGTCAAATCCTTACTGAGACTCTGGATTTGGCCAGGGGCGTTCTGTGTGAAGTCTGTGGAAACTCATTTAAATTTTTAGGTGGGTATTTCTGAATGTACCATTTGCCATTATTTTATATTTTCAGTTGGGAGCAATCCTGGAAGTGTTGTCCCTGCCATAAATTCAGCCAGGAGGGGAAGGAGCACATGGAAGATAACTCAGCTCAGTGGAGGGAGGCTGGGCAGGAAGGATGGATGGATTTGGGGGAGTCCTGCTCTACCTGAACCTGGGAGAGCTCCTCATCCTTGTGGGGATAACTCTGGGACTGCCACCACACCTCCATCCACTCATTCCCAAGGCCAGCACATCCCTGGCAGTGCCCAAGGCCAGCTTGGACAGGGTTTGGAGCACCCTGGGACAGTGGAAGGTGTCCCTGCCCATGGCAGGGTGGAATGGGATGAGCTTTAGGGTCCCTCCAAACCCAATTCCAGGATTCTGAGCTTCCATGACATCGTGGCTGCACCTACAGAGGCATCGAAACCTCATTTTTGGCAGCACGGAGATGCAACAACCCTTGGGCAATTCTGGGGGATGATATCTTGGAAATATCAGTGCTGGAGGGGAATAAACACTCTGGTTTATTCAAGCTCTGACATCTTTCGAGCAGGAAAAGCAAAAAAAAAATTGGTTTATTTAAGTTCTGACATCTTTTGTGCCCCCTGAGCAGACAAAAACCCACAGAGGGGGGAGCCAGGATCCCCTGACAGCACCCACAGCACCCCAGTGAGCCCCCAAAATCCCACCAGCAGATTAATCCCCACCCCCACACGGGCCCTGCAAATCACTGGGGGAAATTCTCCAGGAAGATATGAATAAAACCTTTTTTGCACATTTGCAACACATTTGTTCACGGGTGTGATTTAGAGCTCGGTGCCACCAGGGCTGTATTGCAAAGACCCACAGAAAAACAGGGAATTTCTGCACTCAGGGATAATGTTGATTTAGGGGCTGCTGCAATAACACACATGGGCTATTTTATTTCCTTTCTTGGCATTCCTATTCAAAAATTGCCCCATAAAGAAGGGAGAAGATGTTAAATAAAGTTTAAATGCTCGTAAATCACAGAGAAACATTGTGCTCGCAGTGAGCGGAAACGTTTGGAGAGGCTCAAAATTGCTTTTTTCATGGAGAAATATTTTGTTGATGTGTTAAATTCAAAATGAAAATCCCTGCCTGTGAGTCTCGCTCATGTTTTGCTACTTTGCTTAGGTTATCAAAAGAAAATAGGTATTATTTTTCCAGCTATCTGAAAACTTTGGCTGGTCTGTGATTTTCTCTAAAATCTGCTAAGTCTGGGCCCAAAATTCCCTTTACTGGGCACCTTTAAATGGAGTTTTTTATTCAGGTTTTTGGCTGTTTGTTAAAAATCAGGAGCACTGCAGAGTTTCTCTGTTGTTTTCATTTCAACTTCTGGTTTTAGGGGATTTGTGCTGTTCCTATTTCCAAAGTTTTTCCTGCAACTCCGACTGAAAAAACTCCTTTTTGACCCTTTCTCTTTTCTTTTTAATGAAAGCTGCCAGCCATGTGAACTCTTTCCATTTCAGCATCAGCTGCTTTAATAACATTTTCACATAAAAAGAGCTGGACTTTCAGTGCTTTGGGCTGCTCAGACTCAATTTGTCCTGGTGAAACACCAAAAACAAAAAAAAAAGGACTGGGGAGCTGAAGGGGAGAAAATGAACCTGCACAAGTTCTGCAGTGATTTAGGGAGGATGGGAGGAGCTGGAGTTAAAATTTTTCTCCCTAAGGCTGCCTAATTCTGCTCCTGAGGTGGAATATTCAGCCTGGAAGCTCCAGCTCCAAGGGAGCTCAGCAAAGGAACAGTCACTGATATTCCTGGGATTCCTCACCTGTCCCTTTTTTAAAAAGGGCTCCCCTGGGAGTGACAAAATGGAGAAAAGTTGAGGTTGAAGAGCCTGATTTGGATATTTTACAGTGAGAAAAGAGCATCAGTGCAGCACAGAAATGAGGAGGAATCTGAAGTGATTCATTGTTTACTTCCACCGCAAAGAAAAATGTTTTTACTTCATTTATCAGGATTTTTAATGGCACATTCACGTCTTTCTAAACCATTCTCCTCTTTTGAAAGCTGTGTTAAACCTCCTCCTAATAACTCCTGTGATTAGGAACTTCGTAGAAATCCCAGAGGACAAAATTCTAAACGTGGCATTTTATTTCCAGAGCCTCCCTGTAATTAAGCATCTCTCAGACCTTCTATTGAGCTGTTGAGCTCTGCAGAAAATCTCTTTTCACTTGGATAAAAAGATGGTTTGGGTGAAGTTAGCAAAGAGTTGCATTTATGTTACGAAGTATAAGAATTTTAGATTCAGTTTAATGGAGGGAAATGAAAGGCAGCCATTATTTAATGGACACAAGAAGGTCTGGGTGTGAGCAGAGGTCCTGCTGGAGAGCTGCTGGGAAGGGATGATGCAAAAAGCACTTTCAAAACTCCACCAAATTGGAGTGGCCTCTATAAAATATTTTATAGAATTCAGTGTGGGGATTATTGAACATCACCAGCTGTAAGTGATTTTTAAGGTCCATTCCAACCCAAACCATTCAATGATTCTGAGAAGTGATATTTTCTTGAACATCAATCTCTACCATGCAGTTTTGCAATGATTTTATCATTTTAAAGTTTATTTTCTGCCAGCCCAGCCCATGGGCTCTGTGAAGAATCAGAGAATCAGAGAAAGGTTTGGCTTGGAAGGGACCTTGAGGAGGTACCAAAGCTTTGGAGCTTCCTCTGTGAATTCCCATTCCTCCACCCATGGATAAAAAATGTGGTTTAATTTGTTCTTTGAAGGATTTCCATGCACAGCTGAACTTCTTCCACTCATTCATGTGCTGACACATCCTCACCCCCATCCCAACAGTCCCCTTTTTTTAAAATATTTGAGTTATTTGGTTACCTTGTAGTTATAAATGTTTACAAAGAAGACACAACATGGATGTGACAGTGGAGAAAAGCAAATAAACTTCAGAGCAAAAGTGAGAAGGAAGAAAAGATTTCCCAGTGATGACACCAGGCAAAAACCCCCTTTTATCAGCAGCAGTTCAGGTTGGCAGGAGCCAACTTCAAGTGTTGAGCTGCCTCTCCTGACTTGAAAGCCAAACTCTGGTGTTTAATTTGTCATTCTGGGGACTCAGGAGATTGAAGGGCTTAATTAGCTGCTTTTATTTATATTTCAAGATGATGAAAATCAATGTTCTTCTCATTTACCTGCACGCCCAGCCCAAAGATGAATCCACACTTTCAAGCCACCTCAAAGAATAGCAAAATCAGGGGAGACCAACTGATCCTGCTTAATGACAGATTTATTTCTGTCTGCCTTCAAAAAATATTCAGCTTCTCTGCAAGTGTTGTTGATCAGAACAGTCTTTGCATGGAAAAGTCCTTTCAAATGGATTTGAGAATATGTAAAGTGTCTGATGGTATAAAAGGTGCTGCTTTTCCACCTCTGATTCAAGGCCTGCTGATGCCACTGAGAGTTTTTCTATGGAATTCACTGGGTTTTGGGTTGGTCCATAGGACTTCTTTTGTTTAAGTTCCCTTTTTCTGCAGAAAACAACACAGAGCACTTCAAATAATGCATTTATGACCCCTCCTCTGATACAGACAAGTGCAAAAAGTAAACAAATAGCTTTTATTGAATTGAAAGTGGGGTTTTTTTAACAGGTCACATTGGAGAACATGAGATAAATAACATCCACATCACAGGAATTTTAAATTTCTTCTCCCCTTCATGGCACCAGCTTTCACGGGTTGATATTCCATTAAAATGCTCTTCCAACAACAACTACTTGGAAAAAATTTGAGACCACCCACGTGTCAAACCCAAATTAGGTCTGACACCACTCTGTTTAATTAATGCACGTAGATTTGTCCATTCATTTCCAAGCTTATTTTTAAAAATTCATGGAATATTGACACTTAATATTTTCTTAACGACAGACCAGTTCTACCTCCCTCCCCTTCCCCAGTGTTGCTTTTTTCTCAGGAGTGTTGGTTATGGTGAAGAGTTAAGATAAAATCTACATTTTTTATTTTTAAAAGTCCAGGGCTGAGCATTGCTGGAACCAGCAAGGAAAAGGGTTTAGAAGAACAGAACTCAACAGGAAGATCCCAGATGTCAATTTATGGTCTATCCTTTGGGATAATTTCATTACTCCAGAGCTCAAACCTGTAAAAATATCAACAGAGGTAAATCTGTGTCAAAAACTCATTTTTCTTTTGCATTTTAGCTTAACAACAAACTTTGTTCTCTTTTTAAGATGAAACATTATCCACAAAAGTTATTTCTATTTATTTGTTGATTAAGTCGTAGTGGCCATTGTGTAGAGTTGGGTTTTGGATCAGCTTCCCACCCTTCCTGTGAATATTCCTTTTAATAGGGTTTTGACTATTTTGTTGCAAAACAAATGATGAGATATAAACTTAAATATGCTCCCTTTTCCATGAATAATAAGTTATTTCTGAGAGCAGGGGCTGCACCCTGGGCCACCCCCTCCCCAGCCATGGGGCAGGGCTGAGATCTCTGTCCCAGCAGCAGCTCCAGGGCAGATTTAGGGCCTCATTAACTGGAAGAACTTTGACTTTCCCAAGAAATCTGATTTCCATGTCCTTCCCTGAGCTCTGCAGGCCAGGGCAGCAGAGACCTGCACTAAAAATAAGTTGTGGAACAAAACATTTTCTCCTCTAATGAAAGTGAGAGCATCAGGGATGAATTTATGGGAGCCAGCACCAAAAAACACCAGGAGGGAGGACACCAATGGCAAGGGAGAGGCTGGAAATCTGTTGTGCTTCGAGGCACAGATTTCTTCTTATGCAACAACATTCGGAGAGGGGGAAAAAAAAAAATCTCTCACTTACTGGATATTTTTGGAATCCTAATTTCCTCACTGCTGCTGCCATCGCCACCATCGCTGACGGTTCTTATCTCGATGAGATAATCTTCTTCAAACGGGACCAGCAGCTCAGCTGAAGTGTTGTTTGTCTCCAGGATATGGGCTTTGCTGTGCCTGTTCTGCCTGTACAGAATCTGAGCAGAAAGGGATTGGGAAACAAGAGTCAGTTCGTTTAGTTTTAAGTTTTATTGGTGTTGCTCAGCTGGCAACAGAAGAAACATGCAGGTTCCAGAGCAGCAGTTGAATTTCCAGGCAGGACCAACCAAAAGGGGCTGTCCTTTTTATTTCTCTTATTTATATCTTTTTCTAAAGACAATCAGGGATTGGTGAAAGGGGTTAACACCTCTGTAAGTTCACAGGATAAAGACATGGTCAATCATCTTTCTCCACCCCAGGGGAAAGGAATGAAAAACAATTTACAAGTGCAAAACAATCCCGGCCAGTGCGGAAAAACAAGGACCATGTTTACAGAAAATGCATGGGAAATTTGTACTACAAAGTTACAAATATGGAACCCTGCAAAAGCAGGGCAACATTATTGGATTTTTTTTTTTTGGGAGTGGGGACTGAGGGATTCTTCTGTGGTGTCCCAAAGTTTTCTGAGCACTCTCAGCATCCTGCAGGGTGTTGAAAGTGATTTTAAACAGGGGAATAAATTCTGCAGGATTTTGGGGTGGGTACCACAGCAGAACCCGAGGATAATCAAAGAATCCTGCACTGCAAGCAAGCTTTGAAATAAATTTGCATTTCCTTTAAAAGTAGATTTATGGGAGTGCTCTTTGGTTCATTCACACAGATCTTTGTGTGAGTATCTTCTTTATTAAAGGTACATTTATGAATTGCCAGAGAGTGAGAATGTTTAGATGTTATGACTGCCTTTTCTCTATTTCTTATATATTTGTGAAACTCCTTCCTGGAGAGGTGGAAGCAAGAAACTTTAGGTAAATAAGAATACATGGGAACAAGAGAAATACAGGATTTGGGACAGAAAATCCCTCTGTTGGGATAAAGAATTCCTACTCTGAACAAATATTTGTATAAACATCAGCCAACCATCCCAAGAAATCCAGAAAAATCACAATTTTCCAGGTAATGAACACTTGCCTTTTCTCAGTCTCTGTTTGTATTTCTATTGTAACCAAAATATCTGATTAATGAGATAAAGAAATCACTTACTTTGTAGCCCAGCACCTCTGATTCATTCTCCATTGTTTTCACATGCTCCCAGTTCAGGCAGATTTTGGAATTTGTCAGCTTCCAGGCAATGTTCGCCGGGGGTTGACTTGGTGCTTTAAAAAAAAAAAAAAAGATGATGATAACAACAAGATAAACTGAATATTAATTTTCATGATGTAGCTGAATGAGCTGCTGATATGGGAGCAGCAAATGCTTGGGTGATTCAAACCAAAAAGAGCAAAAAACCATTTTGCAGTCCATCATTGCTCTGGTATTAGTCAGAACAAAGAGCTATTCATAGCACAGAACCTCTCACTGTGAGACTTCATGTGCAAAATTAGGCACAGCCTGACAGTGCCTGACAGTTCAAGTTATATTTGAGAGATTTCGTGGAAGGAAAATGTTGTTCTTCTCCGTATTTCCATGTCCTGGAGGATGTTTTGCTGTCTGGAGCTCAGACAGAGCTAAAACCGAGTGCAAACTCCAGAAGCCAAGATTTTCATCAGCCAGGACAGGTTACAAAGAGCTGCACATGAAAGTCTCCATGTGATCCACCATGAAACATTGTGGGATTTCAGAAACTCTCAGCACAATGGGCCGGGAGCAGCTTTTTCAAAGGCTTTCCATGCCTAAGTGTGAGGGCTTTGAAAATTTGCCTACAAGTGCCTGGAATCGAATCCTGTGTGAACATGTGAAGGTGGAAATCTCCCCTTGAGCTGGAGCTCAGATTTAGGCCAACACATCCTCTCCTGTTCCATGGCACATCCTCCAGGGCCCTGCTGGGTGGTGGCACAGGAAAGAAGGATTGGAACAGAAGGAAAAATGAGGAGAGATGTGTAAAACCACATTCCAGCCCTGGCTTTAAACTGTTTAAATCTGGGATCCTCCTCTCCCCCCTGTATGTGGGTGATTGATGGACGTCACTTGGAAGGAACATTTGATTTGGTGACAATTCCCTTCATTTCCCACAGAGATAAAATAGATTGATGGGCCCTGCTGCTTCATATCCATCTGCCTCACGACTTTGGAGAAGTTTAATCCATCCCCCTGGTGGGGAGTGAGGTGTTGGTGGAGCTCCCAGGTGAAGATCCAGGGATGTCCTTCCATCAGCCACACTGCCAGCGTTGGAAGAGATTCATTGCATTATGAAGGCATTCATCCACTCTCACATACATCAAACTGCAAATTTATTTAAACATGGCTTGAAAGCTCTTTGTTGCTTTCAGGAAATATTTTATATAAGGAATTGGATAACAAAATGGTCACAAGAGGCAAAGGATGTCAAATACTTCACTGGCTGTGCGCTCTGAAGAGGGTTGAAATCACTCAAAAATGGGTGAATTACTGCCTTGTCCAAAGCTTTTTGACATAGAAACTTAAAACCATCTTAATTCACGATCTTGGGGCTGAAAAAACACCACAGGAGGATTTGTAAAACAAAATCATCTGGGTTTTTTTTTCAGCCAGAAACCAGAATAAGTGGTAACAGCACTTTCCCAAATCTATAGGAATATCTGCAACCAAAACCAAACAGTTCCAGGTCTAAGCTTGGCAGATTATTTCCTCAATTAATTCCTCTCAATCAATGCTGTCAGGAATAACAGAAATCCCAAATATCTGCTTCAGTTTATTGAGGTACTGATGATATTGCCACAGTTTAGGTAACACTTGGCTTTGTTGCTGTACTGAACTCAGTTTATCCGTGAGAGTGTTCCTAATACTGATATGTAATATTGAGAGATTTTGTGTGTGTAGGCATGTATTTGTAAGGGAGAGAAAGAGGAAAAAAGGAAAAGGGGAAGGGAAAGGGGAAGGAGAAAAGGAAAAGGAAAAGGAAAAGGAAAAGGAAAAGGAAAAGGAAAAGGAAAAGGAAAAGGAAAAGGAAAAGGAAAAGGAGGAAGAGGAAGAGGGAAAGAAAGGGGAGGGGAGATGAAAGGAGAATGGCAAGGGGAAGAAGAAATGGAAGAGCAAGAGGAAGAGGAAATGGAAGATGAAAAGGAAAAGGAAGGAGGAAAGGAAGGGGAAGGGAAAGGAGAAATGGAAGAGAAAAGGGAAGAGGAAGAGGAAAGAGGAAAGAGAAGGGGAAATAGGAAGAGGAAGGGGAAATGGAAGAGGAAATGGAAGAGGAAGAGGCAGAGGAAGAGGAAAATGGTGAGGAAAAGGGTGACGAAGAATTTTTCATGAAATTCATGCCATACAATTAAAGAAGCAGAAGAGAACAGCTCCTTTTGGAGCCATGTCCACACTTTGAGGACAATTCCACCTCCCTGAGTACTTTTCACTTAAACCAGGATGTCACCTTAGACCTCACATCGATCTCAGAGAAGAACATTTCAGTCAGAATTGCACCTCTTTGGCAGAAGGGCCCTTTCAGCTCTGCTGAGTCCCTGCAATAATGGGATGAGCAGAAGTTGGAGGAATCCTGGATGCTGAGCAGGAAGACAGAGCTATTACTTTGGAGCTCCATCTCCTGCTCCAGATGCACGTTGTTTATATTCTCTTGACAGATTATCTCTTCTCAGATTGCAAGTGCTTGCATCTTCCCCAGACAGAGCTTGAAAATTTAATCTATATATTTAAATATTAAAAAGGTTATTTTGACTTTAATTTTTAAATGAGCCATTAGCACAGTCCCGAATTTGACAGAAGATAAAGTCGATGTAAAACAAAAGCAAATTTATTCCTTCTATGTTTTGTCATTTGACTGCCATGTCTTTAACTTGTCTTTCATACTGATGCACACAGGAATAGAGGGGAAAATTCCCAGAGATTAATCTATTTTCTATTAAAAAATGGACTGTGAGAAAAGTCATGGAATGATAGAATGGTTTGGGTTGGAATAGCACTTAAATTTCATTTAATTCCACTCCTGCCATGGTCAGGGACACCTTCCCTCATCCCAGGTTTCTCCAAACCTCATCCAACCTTGGACACTTCCAGGGATGGGTCCTGTTTGAGCCCTTCAGAAATATCTTCTCTGTCTTTATTTTTGATTGTTTTATTCACATTGCATGCTGCTTTTGTGGCAATTAAAAATCAATTAACTCATTCTACAAGTTTCTACTCATTCTCCTATCTCACACTTGGAGTAATGGCATGGAACAGCACAGAGGAAAGAGGAAAATTGGTGAAACTCAGGAGAAATATTTCCCTTTTATGCTAAAGGGCTGATAAATCATTTACTGGGAAAATATAGTCCAAGGAAAACAAAACAGCAGAGGGCTTTAATATTAGATTTTAAAAAAATAATGATTAAATTGCATTTATATCAATGTATCCCTTATTCTGCCCTCTGTAATGTGGGGTGAGAGGTCTCAAAACCCCTCTGTACTTGGTGCATTCAACAGTTTTCTTTCAAAACCCCAAACCCCACCCCAAAATCTCTTGTTTGACCTGTGGGACATCCTTCCCTTATTGACTCTGCACCTCTGAAATCCCCTAAAAAGCAGGGGGGCTGCTATTCCAAGGAAAACAAAAATCCTTCCTGGTGGGCACTGATTTAGGACAAGAGGAAATTTCTCAGTCACAGATTCTGTTGCCTGATTGATGAAGAAATTTAGGATTTAGTTTTTTTTGCTGTTGAAGCGTTTGGCAGCCACGGGGTCTCAGTGAACTGGAATGTGCCTGTCCCAGCTGGGAATTTGGGATATTTGTTGTCCCCAGCCCAATACTCACGGGATTTTTTGGTGGTGACATTGACGGGGGTGCTGGAGGGCCCTGTCCCCGCGGTGTTGTAGGCTCGGACTGTCGCGAAATACACGGTGTTAGCTCTCAGCCCCGTGATGTTCTTGGCTGTCACATTCCCACTGACTCTGACCTTCCCAGCTGTGCTCTCCTTGGGATCATCTGTCCAATATAAAACCTGCAAGGCGAGAACAAAGAACAGGCAATTCATTGTTTTCCAGCAATTAGAGGCTTGGCTGGGAAGCAGACGTGCTGACAAGGAAGATTTCGAGGAATACAGGATTTTTTTTTGTGCTCCAATCTAGCAGGATGTAAACCCAGGCATGAATATTTATGGAGAAGCAATAACATTTCAGAGACTGAATCCCAATTAAGGAACTAAATGAAATCCTTAAATTTACAGATGTCCAGAAGGAAACCTTTGATAAGGTAGGGAATGATAAAAGCTTTGTTGGTTTTATGGTTGAACACCATGAAAGAGAACCTTAAGGGATACAAAAGAACATTTATCTCAGTCATCTAAGAGGTTTTTAATTATTTTGTGTCCTGGCTCTAGTTTTGATTCAGTGATACCTATTTAGACCTGGGTTTTTTTCCAGTGAGTAATTGATTTAGGAAGGTTTGTGGACTGTACGTGTCTCTTATTACCTTCATTTATACATTGCAATGATAGGACAGAATTTAAAGGATTTTTGACTTGTTTTTCTCTTATCTACAAATTAAAAAAAAAAAAAAAAAAAAGAAGTAGAAAAAATAAATTGCTTCACTGTGCAAGTAAAATGCCCAGGAATGATATCTGACATTACTTAATCCTAAAATCACAGAATCATTTAGGTTGGAAAAGGTCTTTAATCCAACCATTAACTCAGCACTGCCAAGGCCAGCACTAAAACATGTCCCCAAATGCCACATCCACCTGGCTTTTAAATCCCTCCAGGGAGGGGGATCCACCACTGCCCTCTTCAAATGTTTGAGTTAATGGTTGGACCTGATGGTCTTAAAGGTCTTTTCCACCCTAAATGATTTTATGAATCCAAGGGGAGGGAGAAGTTAAAAGCCTTTCCATGCACCACAGCACAAGCTCTGGGTGGCACTGGAGGACATTTATCCTGCCCTGTTCTGCCAGCAGTGCCACATGTGCCTGTCCCCAAATCTGAGCACAAAAAGGCTGGGGCAGAGCTGCAGTTCTGAGCTGGAAATCCTCCTGATTTTGGTCCCATAACTCCTCAGGTGGGATGTTGTTAATGAGAGTCAGGAGAAGAGCTCCATACTCTGTTGAGCTGGAAGCAACAGGCAGACTTGGGAGGAGGAACCAGAAAGCCAACAGGATTCTGGATGGGAAAGGGACATCTTCAAGGTGTCAGAGTCCCTCACCCCATAGCCCAGTCCCTCATCTCATAGCCCAGTCCCTCACCCCATAGCCCAGTCCCTCATCCCATAGCCCAGTCCCTCACCCCATAGCCCAGCCCCTCACCTCGTAGCCCAGCCCCTCACCTCGTAGCCCAACCCCTCACCTCGTAGCCCAGCACCCTGCCCGTGTGGCGGTTCCAGGGGATGGGCAGCCAGGACACCTCCACGGCCGCGGCCGACACGCTCAGCGCCGAGGCTCCCGCCGGGGCCATCTGCGGCTCTGGGACAGGGAAAACAGAGCTGCTGGGACATGGGTGGGGTCACAGAGACACTGCAAGGGGAGGACATGCTGGGGGGAGCAGCAGAAATAGCTGTTGGTGCAACCATGAGCTTTGCTCTCCACTTATGGTGGGATGTCAGCAAAACCTGTTTTCAAAATTGGTCATTCTGCATCTGCTGGGGCAGATTTTCAGAGATGGCTGCACGGAGTGGTCTGAGGAACCAAACCCTCTGAGAGCAGCACCTTTGAGTGTCTCCCAACACACTCAGCAGGAGCACCCTGGGGACAAAATAGTTGAAACAGGCCTTTGACTAAAAATAATTCTAAAAATCTGCCCCTTGCTTGTTTTACTTCAGTTTCACATCTCCTGCCCCATATCTGCAATAAATATCCAACGAGCAGGTTTGAGCAGGGTCCTTAATACCCTCGTGAGATCTGCCTGATCATATCTGGCACCTATTGCTGCTCCACACCCACTACTACCAAGAGTAACTTGTGTTACCATCCTCTCCCGAGTAGACGATGGAAATGGAGCTCAGGGTCCCTTCTCCTTCATTGTTGTAGACACCAACTTTCACTTCAAAAGGAGAGAGGGGTGTGATACTCTCATTCCTGTAAACATATTTGCTGGATTCCACCGAGGCCACCACGGCTTTGGTCCAGGTTGTCGAGCCAAGGGGACGGAACATGATGATGTAGCCAAAACCTTCCCCATTCTGGAGTTCTTCTGACACTGGCTGTGGTGACAAGGCAGTCAATAAAGGTTTGCATGTATCCACAGTTTTAATTGAATCTTCACTCCCTGGCTGTATTTTAGTGGTATTGATCGAGTTGGCTGTGCCTTGGAGAAGATAATAATGTTTGCCCCATCCGTCAATGTAATATTGAAATAAAAATCAAAATAATAAATCTATCGGGGCAATCAATTTGGAAACAAAAGGTCTGATCAGCTCCATTAAAGTTGTCTCTTTCAGGCATGAAGTTTGCAAAATTAAAAGCGTTTCACTCAGTACAAGTTGTAGCTTGTAGATTTTTTTTTTCCCCCCAAAGGGGCATAGGAATGCTAATTTTAAATAAATGATTTTGAAGGAAAAAAAGAGTTGGGAAGGAACAAATGTATACAAAGAAATGTGTGTCAGTTGTATAATTGCCTGCCTGTGAGTACAGCACTGATGTATTTCTTTTTTAGCAGAGAGAAAGCCGTGAGTGCATGAACATATTCTTATTTAAGTTTTCAGAGCAGAAATGTTCCTGCAAGTCAACATGGCAAAATTAATGTTTCTATTAATAAAATCTCATGTCAAGATACGTCTGAAAGGCTCAAACTGAAAAGGCAATTACAGCAACACCGTGTCCAGCATGAAGTTTGGTTTTTCATGGGATAAAAATACTTCCACGTTCTCAAAGCAAGAGGACATTTATGAAAGAAAATCAGGATTAAATGGAGGAAGGAAGAGTTTCTCAGTAAAACTTCATTTATTTCAGAAGCTCGCATCGAAAGAAGGAGCATGGAAAAGCAGGCATGGAAAATGGTGCAAAAAAAGACAGAAATAGGGTCAGGACCTGAGTCCTGGCTCCAACCTCTTCTGCAAACTCATGGGAGCACAAACAATGTGAGATGATGAGGGAAAATCTGGAAGCACTTCAGAAGATTTCAGGGCACTTATGTTGCTATTTTCATCATAAATTCCTTCTAATTAATTCTAATTCTAATTCTAAAATTCTAATTCTAATCCTAGTAATAATAATAACAAGACTGTCCTGGCATGTAAAACGTGAATTTCCTTCATTGTTTTACAAACCTCAATTGCCCAAAATTCCCCTTTCCATCACTTTTCCAGTCCCGAGAGAGTTAAATGTGAGGGATGATGGCTCACTGGGGATTTATAAGAGTTCAAGCTACTTTCTAGAGCATTTAATTTGTTTTTGAGGCTTCTGTGACCTCAGATTTAATCAAGACATTTAGTGAGTTCATCACAGAGAGCCGCAGAGTCGTGTTCAGCGTTGTTAGCAGGCCATAATTAGGATTTCTCCTGACTGTTTTTCAGGACACATTATGGAGCCCAACAGGATAATTTGATTGAGATCTCTCAGGTTGGTTTTGATTTTCGTGTTCTTCTGCTCCCAAAGAGGAGAAAATGAAATAAAAGAGGGAAAGATGCAGAATGGAGGAAAACTTAGTTCAGGGAAAGTGGAGTTTCACTCTGTTTGCAGCACGGGGAGGGGAAAACATCAGCAGTGTTATTTATCTAGTGGGGATTTTTTTGATTTCTTTTGATCTGATTTTTGACATTTTGACCAAGCAGCTGCCCCATCACTTCCCAGGCTTTGCCAGAGGCTTCCTGCCTTCATCCCAGTGCCCGTGGGAAGCTGCTGGGAGGTTGGAAAAGGAGGCTCCTTCCTGCAGCACTCACTTTCTACTCTCTGAAATGACCTGCACTCACCCTTTGCAACTTGTCTGGTATTAACTGCTCTGGAAATGTGTATTCTTTGCTCTCGCTGGAGTGCTGGAGAATTAAAGGGCTCATCTCCTTTAACGCATAATAGGATATGTCTTGTCAGCACAGTGTTCCAGAATGGAAAACATGTAAACAAAAGTAGGAAAAATGTAAATGCAGAAAATGGCCAAGCAGATTAGTGTGTTAAGCACCTCCTGTACAATGGAGATAAGAGGGTTATGCAGACTTCTAAACATCTTTACAACACGCCTCTTAAACTGTTTATTTTTATAAATTGTTCCCTATAACACAGAAAACTTGCTGTATATCTTACAGGCTGTTTGCTCTCCACAGCCAGGGTGAAATCCAGGCTCGACCAAAGCCAGTGACCAAAAGCCTTTGGATTTCAGCAGGGCTGTGGTTTCACCCGTGGATTGTTGCCCGTTAGACAGCTGAGGTTAATTGAGCTAAGAGGTTAATTGAGCTAAGAGTTACCTCCCATGTGATGACCAGCTCAGAGCGGCTCCCTCCTCCTCCGTTGATGTTCGTGGGGGCCACCACAGGAACTGGAGGAGAAAAGATGTTGGTGTTTGCAGCTGGTTCCCCAAGGCTCAGTCCTGGGGCCAGCCCTGTTTAATCTCATTGGGGATGGTCCGGATTGGGGGCACCCTTGGGAAGTTCACGGATGGCACTAATTTGGGTGGGAGTGTGGATCTGCTGGAAGGCTCTGCAGAGGGATCTGGGCAGGCTGGATCCATGGGCTGGGGCCAGTGGTGTGAGGCTCAACAAGGTGAATTCCAGGGTCTTGCTCTTGGGTCACAACAGCCCCATGGAACACTCCAAGATGGGGGAAGTGTTGGAAAGTGGCCCAGCAGAAAAGGACCTGAGGGTGCTGGTGACAGCAGCTGAACATCAGCCCAGGTGTGCCCAGGTGGCCATGAAGGCCAAGGTCACCTGGCCTGGATCAGCAATAAGGTGGCCACAGGACCAGGGCAGTGACTGTCCCTCTGCACTGGGCTCTGCTGAGGCCACACCTCAAGTGTGTGCCCAGTTCTGGACAAGGAGGTGATCAGCCAAAGGTTGGATCCATGATCCTTTTCCAAGTGGGTGATCAGAGCATTTCCCACCTCACCTGCAGCTGTTCCACCTCTCAGCAGGTGGAACAGGGCTTACATTGCACAGCAGCCCGTTGGAAATGAGCTGAAATGATGTTTACACGTTTTCTAAGGCTGAAGCCACAGATGCGTTTGATACATGACTACCCTGGTTCAAAAAATTAATTAAAGAACTGGGAGCATCAAGTATCTGACATTATTATGCCTCATCAACTAATTGGCAAAATGATGTTCCATTCAGACTGTAGCTGCAACACTACTGATTTACTAATTATGCATTTGTTCAGTAAACACGTTGTTGGAGCAATATATTAATTTTTTAATTGGTTGTATGCTTTTCTTAGCAAATTCAAAATTTTCAATTTGCTTTTCTCCTTCTCACAAGACTGTGAGTGTCCAAAAGTTTGTGGATTCATTGGATTTCTCCAGCATTCCCCAGGTGTGTGGCACCAGAGGTGCAGGATTGAGAGCAGGGAATTTTGTTGAGGCTGAAGGGGCTCATGGTGGAGAGGCAAAGAAAATATCAGCGTTTCCTGCCTCTTGCTTTGTATTTCTTCTTTAAGGTCCCTTCCAACCCAAACCATTGTATGGTTCTAGGATATCACGTTCTCTTTCAGCTGCTGGTGAAGTATAAGAGAAGAGGACATCCCTGGAATGGTAGAGACAGGAACCTTCTACAGGACATTTGGTGGTGCCATCTCCAAACCATTTCTTCAGCAATTTCAAGATTGTTTTGTCATTGCCTTCATTCAGTTCTCACTGTCTGATGTACAGGGTGAGAAATAAGTGGAATATTTGCACCTCAGAAGCTTTTTGTCAGAGATTTTGGGCAAGTTTTGCCATATCTGATTGTCCTTCCCATTGACAAACACATTAGCCCGGCTCCAGGGGTGCAACAAAAGCAGAAGTGCTTTAAGTTCACAGAAATTGATGTCAACTCATTATCACTTCCAGGTTGTCCATGTATAAATCTTTATCTGCTTTCATCCTCTAGAAATGGGAGGAATTTCAGGAAAATTTTGCTGTGCAGCCATAAAAATGAGTTTAAGTACAACCAGCCCAAGCTCTGCTGGAAGGTTTCACAGAGCTCTTCAATTTTGTCACTCACAATCAACGTATTTGGGCACATCAGAGGCAGACAATCTCAGACTGACAAGAACTGCATGGAAATGGCAAAACAAACTTTCAAGCCTGGTGTTTCACTGTTTCATGAAGCAAGTGATGCTCAATTAGCTCATGTGTTAAATGTGTTTGGTACTTACTACATTTGCACGGGGAAAATTTTGTGGTGCCGCTCAGCGGAGCCTCAACTGGGTCAGAGTTGAGAAACAGATGAAAATTTACAGCTGAGTGCACCAACAGAGGCTCAATTAATTCTCAGCTCCGTTTTAATGAAATGAACAATGGCTCATTTGCATCCACAAATCTACTAATGCTCAGATTTCAGCCGGCAAAATTGATATTACAGCAGCGGAGCTCAAATTCACCCCTTCCTGGTCAGGTATTTGCTGTCCACACTGCCCTGCTGATTTCAGTTTCCTATTCTGATTAAAAAATTAATAAAAGCTGATATTGTCCCACTACACTGCAATGTTTTGAGACAGAATTTACAGCAGTGAAGGAGTTAAGCAAGTTAAACTTGAAATGAGTCTTTCTGCCTCTTTTGTTAAACTTCAGACAGAGCTCCACTGTAAGGAAATAATCTTCCTTGTGTTATTGCCATGATAAATAACAATAATTTTATTGCTTCTTTCTCCTCGTTGCCCCAGTCTTGTGAATCCCTCTAATAAATAAATAAATAAAAGCTTTAAAAGATGAAAGCTTTCACTGACTGTCTGGTTTTGAATATCCCACTTTGCAAAGCCCCACAGTGGTAACAGCAACAAAAACCTTCTCAAGATTAATTTGGGCTTTGTGATCAATCATTTAATGGAGAATATTTATTTGAGATACTCTGCTGGGAAATTTAAAAAATCTGACCTCCTCTGGAAGGTGTTGGGGATTGGAACTAGATGGTCTTTAAGGTCCCTACCAATCCAAACCATTCTGGGATTCTATTCCCACAAACAAATGGATTCCACATTCTAGAAAAAATGTTATTTTCTTCCGTATAATGTACAATACTGTATTTTGAGTTCTGTCCTGAAATGCAGCTTGCCAAACTTCAGAGCTTGGCAAATGAGATAAACAGAAAAGAGAAAGTGGATTGTAAAAGCTGCTTCCATTTTACTGCTTTCTGTCCTATAAATACTGATTTTATAGGTGGGAGAGAGTTGATAAGCAAGGGGCTGGAAGGAACATAAAACAAACCAAAGGTTTGGCCTGCAAATAAATTGTACCAAACTGAGCAGGTCAAAGGACTGACAGTGTTGGACATCCAAGAATGAGGCAGCTTCCTGTGAGGTTCCAAATCGCAGAAGATTAATGAGTAAAGGTCAGCCAGACAGCAAGGATCCCACTCTGGGGTCAGTAGAAGCTGTTGGTTTCACTGGGTTTTGGATTCTGTAATTTATTTCCTCCAATATCCAGAGTTAAAGCCAATATCCTATTCTTCTTGATGCTCAGATATCAAACACTTCTGCAGTCAAGGGATATGAGAGAGTGGAATTATCATTTCATCTGTAAGTCCCTGAGCAGGGTAAAAACTTGGATTTAATTGGGAGAACACAAATATTGTTCTCCAATTGCTTGAATGAAAGGTTGGTTGGGACATATCAAAGTGAGGAACATGGGCTAATTCCAGCTTTTATCATGGAATACCAGAATGGTTTGGGTTGGAAAGGACCTTTAAACCCATCCATGGGTAGGGGCAACTTCCACTTTCTCAGGGTGCTCCAAACTCCATCAGTAACGTGTGGAAGGTTCCCTGCTGATGGAATTGATAAATAACCCTGTAGAAGTGAAATAACCCCGCTGCAGTGAAATTCCCAGAGTTGAGAGCTGGAAAAAAACCTGGCAGAGAGCAGGGCCTTACCTGCAGCTTTGGTTTTCAGGAGAGCCGAGGGCCTGCTGGGCTCCCCAATCCCAACGCTGTTGCTGGCGACCACCCGGAACTCGTACTCAACCCAGGGGCTCAAATCCACCACCGTGGCCTTGTGAGTCCTGCCATTAATGACCTCAGGAGCTGAAGGCAAAAATCACAGAATCACAGAATCACTGGATTGGAAGAGACCTTCAAATCATCGAGTCCAACCCATGCCCTGACACCACCTTAACTAAACCACGGCACCGAGTGCCACGTCCAATCTTTTTATAACACATCCAGGGATGGTGATTCCACCACCTCCCTGGGCAGACAATTCCAGCATTTTATCATTCTTTTAGCAAAAAAACTTTTTCCTAACATGCAACCTAAATTTCCCTTGGCTCAGCTTAAGGTTGTGTCCAACAATGGAGTTTTGAGGTAATTAATTGTACATGAAACATTAAAAACCGAAGAAAGGTCCCAGATTGCTCACCTGTGGCCACCGCCTGCCATCCCACCGAGAAGGGAGTCCTGGTCTGGACACTGTAGATCTGCACTGGGCTGTTGTTATCTACTCCAGGCTTCCAGGACAAGCCAGCAGTCGTGCTAGAAACATGTTCAACTTTAACATCTTCTGGTGGACCTGGGGGGCCTGACACGATCAGCATTTTAAGAGGAAGGTATTGGGAAGAGAAGATTCACCGCCGAAATGGGTCGGGCAACTCTCACTTTCTCAAGTCAGGGGAATTATTCATGAAGCTGCAGTGTCATAAAAGCAGCACAATCCCTAAATGATGGCTCTACGCCTGGATTACATTTCTGTGAGTCAGGAAAATTAATGTCTTGATGTCGCTAACATGAAAACTACAAACAAAGGAATGATTTCTTTTTTGTGTCTGACAAAGAAAGGCACCCAATGTTGTCTTTTGTTGAACCATAGAGCATTTCGAGAATTCCTACTGAATTTAATCAAAACTGAGCTTCAGAAAGAATGCAGGATGGTGCACTACACAGATCTCTGATTTCTCTCAGGGTTTACAGCTCTGTCCCATGACAGCATTTCCTCACTGCTGGCACTAAAAAGCCGAGTTAGAAAATATTATTTCATATTATCTCCAAATAGGGGAAAGAAATGAGGTATTTTCATTTTCCCAGCCTGCAGAGTGACCCAGAGATTCCTGGAGGAAGGGACAACACTGCTGAGATTAGAGGATTTCCCTCTGACCTGTGTGGCCCAAAATTTCTGCCAAAAAGACCATGCCAGAACTGCAGAGGTTTCCCTGGGTTGGCTGAACACCAGGATCATGGTAGCCACAATTTTGGGGCCAGGAGTAAAAGCTATAAAACATTTCACTGCTGAGATGTGGAATTGACGTCCTAGGAATCATTTAAACAACAGTTGATGGTAAAAATTCCTAATTCCTCTAGAAGATATGGGTATCTCCCTTACAGACATACCTCTCACAATTACATCTGCTGCTGCAGATTGACTGTCTAAAGAAGTTTGTACCATGCACACATATTTCCCAGAATGATGCAGCTGAATATTTCTTATCATCAAATCCCCAGCAGATTCCTGGAGAGATACAAAAAAAAAAAAAAAAAAAATTAAAAAAAAAAGTAAACTAATCACTCACAACATGCTTTCCGTACTGGGCATTTTTATAAATTGCTCAATATTAATAAAAAATTCAGCTTTTAAATTAAAATATTCATAGCTATCATCAGTTTCTTTCATGGGGACATTTTTATTATGGCTTCACAAATAACTCAGGCACCTTTATGAAATTTAGGGATGAAAAATAAATGCTTGCAGCCCTTGTAAAGAAACACTGATTTGCCAGGAGGGAGGAATTACGATAAACATTCGTGTCATGTAGAGACCGTGGCAAAGAGTTTCATAAAGGAGTTTGGGAAACTCACCCTTCCAATCCTTTCAAAGTGATGGATTCCTCTGCTCAAATCAATCCTCTGGCCATTGAATGCCCACGAAAATGCCACGTCCAGGGAGGGGTCGTGGGACACCTGGCATGGCAGGACAATGCTCTCCCCAACGGTGGCATCTGTGTCAGAAGGTGGAATGGTGATCAAAGTCCTTTCTGAGGAGGCAAAAAAATGAGATCTTTTTGATTAAAATGCTCGTAAAAATAGCAGTTATAGAGGGAGTTTTGTACCATTGGGGAAATGACTTCAAATTGGCCCAAATATTCTGTAATAAAGGAAATTCTCTGTAATCCAGTGATGATTTTGGACCATTCCTATGGCAGCACCAGCTCCATGACCGCGTTGTGTGCCTGAGAGTGAGCAGATGTGAGAGAAACACCCTAAATGAGTTTATATTTATATTAGGAACCCCATTAATTATGTTACCTCATAAAGCCCATAATCAATAATTATGATTTCAGCCAAAAATGCGGACTTCCCTTAAAAACATGCCCATGGTTCTTTAAACTTGAAGAATTCTCCCAGCCAAAAACTGCAGCAAAAGCAAAATTGCTGCTCGTCTCCGCTGACTTTAGACATCAACATCCTTAATCTACATTAACGTTAGTGGTACTTTACTCCACAGCACTACTCAAGTTGCAGCTTCAAAGACATTCCCAGGCAGGAAAATGATTTATTTGATCATTTTTAACCCATTAGATGGAGACCCAAACTTGCAGCTCTTAGGAAGGGAAGTATCAGCTCGCTGAAGGGGAAAGAAATGGGTTTATGTGGCTTCACTTTTGTTGATATGAGTGGCAGACAGATTAGAGATAACAACCACTTCGTTGTAAGCAATTCCCTTGAATAAAGCTTTTGTGCATGAAAGTGTTATAAAGTGGGGAGAATTTAGACACGTGTAGGAAATGAGAGCAGAATCTCTCCAACAATATTAATGTGTTCTGAAAATAATGTGAGAGGAGGAGAAGGAAATGTGCACGAGCTGGGTTAGCTCAGTGCTCATCCCAGCTTAACCCCAGAATCAGAGTGATTCTTAAATCAGAGAATTCTGGAAAGGTTTGGGTTGGAAAGGACCTTAAATCCCATCCAGTGCCCCCCTGCCATGGGCAGGGACACCTCCCACTGTGCCAGGGTGCTCCAAGCCCTGCCCAACCTGGCCTTGGGCACTGCTGTTGTCATAAGAAATCTCCTTTATTATTGGCATGAACCTGTTTGCCTCCACCAAATAAATATTGAAAACCATCCTTTTGGGAATTACTCAGGGTTTGGGCATCAGGTGTGTTTTTCAGTTGTGATAACAAAAAATAAATTAATTTATTATGGTATTCCCATCCTCTTGCACCCCTTGGTGCATCCTCCTCATCCCCACTAATGCAGAATGTTCACTTGGGTGATATTTTCTACTTCTTTCATGGGCTTGTCTTCCAAACTTCCACCTCAAATACTTTTAAAAGCTTCTTAACAGCTCTTGGTTGTGCCTGATCCATCCATCTCTCTTAGCAGCAGCAAACATGCACTAAATGGCAAATCCCATTCCGGAGGAGAAAAGAGGGAAGATGTTGGGAGTGCTGGAGGTGCAGTAAAGACTTCTCCCACAAAGAATAAACAACTCAATGAGCAGCAATAAACTTAATTTGCACATTAGCCATGCTTTCCCAAGTTCTGACATTTCAGTTGCAAATAATGCTGGAGCAATGAGGCCTATAATTGAACAGCCCAAACTTCTCCAGAGGGGAAACAAAAACAAATGTTCCCTGCAAACAAGATCATTTTTATACCATGCTGGTACTCGGGGTTTTAGTAAGCCTCATAAATGCCGAAGAAAATAATATTTTTTTTCATGTTTTAATGGGGTTTTCCCATATTGCCTCAATGTATGGGACATGTGAAAGGGGACAGAGCCTTAATGAGGTCAGAGCTGCTGAAACCCTGAAGTTCTGGGTGTTTTCATTGCAGCACCAGCTGAGGTCACACTCTGAGCTGTATCAGTGCTAATTGCTCTGTCAGAAGGTGAATATTAAAAAGATTTTTGCCAGATGCAAAGTTAAGGAGGAGGTCAAACTGCAGGCTACAACAACTGTGTTGATGCTGCTCAAAAAATGATATTAAAAAAAAAAAAATGACACAAAATCCTGGGTTGGAAGGGAGCTTAAAGCTCGTCTCGTTCCACAAAAGAAGGAAATACTGAAATACCTTTGACAATCAGGTTCCCTGAGTTTCTGGCAGTTCCAAACTGGTTGGTGGCCACACAGGTGTAAACCCCAGCATCCACCTTGGAGATGTTGGAGATCCTGAGGCTGCCATCCTCCAGGAACACCACCCTGGGGAAAAACAAACAAAATGCAATCACAGGAACCCAGAATGGCTTGGGTTGGACGGGATCCTAAAGCTCATCCCATGCCCTGACAGGGGCAGGGACACCTTCCACCATCCCAGGTGGCTCCAAGTCCCATCCAGCCTGGCCTGGGACACTCCCAGGGATGGGGAATCCACAACTTTCCTGGGCAACAGTAGATAAATAGAAATAAAAAAAGACTTCTGGCAGAGGAACAGCAACAGAAATGCAGTGCTACTTTTAATTTCTAAACATTTCCATTATGATTTTTCCCTTCTACAGCAAGATGAATATGTGTTAACCAATTTTCACCTCTGCTGCTTATTAATTTCTATATTAGAAATGTTTTATTGGCAAACTGGGGTTGATCATTCACTTTTCCAGGTGACTTCCTTACAGCAAAATCTGGAATCTCAAGAAAAAGTCAAAAGACTCAATTTGCTACTTACTTGTGTTCTATTTTACCATGGGTTTTTTGGTTTTTTGACAGATTCTGGTGCTCCCAAGCCAAACTAAGGTTGTGTGTGAGCCCAGCTGCCCACGGAATTTTGTCAGGATTATTAAAAGATATTATCAGACTGGCTGAGATGCTCAAATGCCACCCCACAAGCCACAGAGCCAAATCAAATCCATCACTGTCTCACAGGGCCCTCAAAGCACCTTGGAGTCACTGAGTTGTTGATATCAGTTTGCAGGGGATTGGGAAAATTGCATTTAATGGTAATTTCAGGACCACTCCTGGGTTTTAAGGAAAAAATTAATTTTTAAGCTTGTTCATATATTTTTTTCATGTTTTCATGTAAGTCAGGACAAGGATTGGACATGATTTCCTTGGATCAGCTGTCACTCTGTGCCTTGCACCCTTCTGCTGTCTCATACAAGGGCAGGACTTGAGCATTTTGGGGATTTCCTTCAGAATCACACAGAACACACCTCTAAAAGTAGATGATTTTCAAATCAAAGCTGAATTAGCAATGAACTTTAGCACAGAAAATATAATTCTGTAATATTTTGGGTTTTTTTCCCCCTGTTCTTCAACATCCAGCTGCTGCACCTGGTAAAGGTGGAAGTTGAAGAAATTTTTTTCTGAGTTTAGAAGAAATTTAGGACATGAAGGTCCTGGAAGTTTCATAAAAACGGGGTCAGGGTCTCCATGTGCATCTCCTCTTGCCACTAAGCTCAGTCCTTAGGAGGCATCAGATAATCTGCACCCAAATGCTACATTTCAAAAAAATCACACTCAAAAAAATTCAGTGAAAGCCACAACTCCACAGGAAACCAGGCTCCATTCACTCACAGCAGCACTGCATCATTTTTTATATCCCTCATTTAATTGACATTTAACTCTGATACAAGGCTCCTTTCATAAAACAGAAAGGATCTAATTCATGCATCACAGCTTGGGTATTTAATATTTATTACTAACAACATAAGATTGGGTGATGTGCTGAATTATTAAAGGAAATGAACAATCACAAGAGCAGAAGTTGGAGCTGGCAGCAGCATCAGAACCATTAAACACACAAAAAACCCATCACAGCATGTTTCTGTTTCCCATTCTGGCATTTCTACATTTGTAGCTACAAGTGGAACACACATCAGACCTTGTCCTGCTCCTGTTACACCCTCCCAACATCTCAGCTGGGAAGGAGAAGCACTAAACTTGCATTTCTGGTGATCTTCTTGCTAATATTCATTGAGTTTTGTGGCTCCTACACTCCTCTGACCTTTCCCTGCACAAAGATCTGCTCCTGAGCAGGGCAAGGTGGATTTAGGAGCAGGAGGAGCAGAGATGTCCCTGTGGTGCTGGGCACGCTGTCACTGAGAGGGGAAGGAATTTAGGCTTGAATGAAAAATCTTTGTTTCCTTGGCAATAATCACCAGGTGCTGCAGCAGCTCCTGGTTTGCCACTCGTGGCACAGGGAGGAAATAAGCTCAGGTTTAATAACCCATCAGATTGACCTGGAGCAGAGAAAAATGGGAAGAACCCAAGTGCCCTCCTCAATACAGCGATGGATCAGCTGAATGATGATTTTTGGGTAAGAAAAGACGAATTAAGTTGTGTCAGGGCAGGGTTAGGTTGGATTTTAGGGAAAGGTTCTTCCCCCAGAGGGTGCTGGGCACTGCCCAGGGAATGGGCACGGCCCTGAGGCTGCCAGAGCTCCAGGACAGTTTGGAAAACCCTCCCAGGGATGCCCAGGGTGGGCTTGTTGGGGTGTCTGGGCAGGGACAGGAGCCGGGATGATCCTTGTGGGTTCAGCTCAGCATATTCCATGATTCTCAGGATATTCCATGATTCTCAGGATATTCCATGATTCTCGGGATATTCCACGATTCTGGATATTCCATGATTCTGTGATCCCATGAACTGAGCTGGTGTCACCAACCCAGGAGCCCCTGGGTCCTCTCCCTCTCGCTGTGGGGCCACACCTCTGAGTCTGCTCCAAGGGCAGCTTTGAACATGAAGAAACATTTCCAAATTTTCCCCTTCTGCCTCTGCAATATTTTTTGCGTTAACGACGCGTTTCTTCACGTCAGCTTGCACCAACCACCAGAAAAACTGCTGGTGATAAAACAGGGGATGCAAGCGAGTGGCTGGGTAACATATGGTGTTCATCAAACAGCATCCAAAGAGATTCCAGTGTGAATCAGCAAATGTTCATAAATTGGCTACCTGAACAATAATTCATAACAAGCCACCCCAGTGTCTTTCTCTCCATCAAATATTGATGACCTGTTGCTTTTGCTGCAGTCGCACCTAAAAGCTCTTAGGTGCAAATTAAAATCCAGAAGTGACATAAAGAATAAAAAAAAAAATTAAAAGACAATCTCCATCCCCAAAAGCTTCAATGTAGGTAAATACACAGGAAAAAAACAGTCTGTAAATACAGAATAGCAAGGGGGAGAAGCTTTGAAAGCTCTGTCTTAGCCCCTGTGGATTCTGGTTAGAGCTTTTTCACTGAAGTTTGGTCGTGCCTCAGATTTTTCATCCCTGCATTCTTCGTGATGAATCGAGACCTTGATAATTCCCATCTCTCTCATTTAGCCACTCAGAGGGGTTTGTACCCACTCAAGAGCTGTCAGTGCCACGTTTGATCTGAGGAAATGCTGTTCTGAAACAATCTTTCAACGGCTGGGCAGGCTGAGGATGGAATGGCTCTTTCAATGGATCAAAATGCAGCTTAGCAGAGAGAAAAATCTGCAAAATAAAAGCTCCTGAGTTGTTTGAAACAGGTCACGCTACCTAACGACAATTAGAGCCAGCAGTAAATAAGATACTCAGGCACAATTTGTGTGAGAGCACAAAGGACTCCAGAGTAAGCAGTTTAGTGGGGAAGGGAATTAAAGAAAACATTAAAAAAATAAAGTGAGAAATTTCCAGCTGTCCCGAGTTCTGGGTCGGGAGAGAGAGGGGAAGCCAGAGCACGGCACAAAATCAAGATGATGCATTTCAGCTGCAAGAAGAAAAACAACAACAACAACACCCTGTGAAACGCTGCCCCAGCTGCCCAAGAGCAGCAAAGACGCCCTAAACTCCCTCAGAGCCACGAGTTTGGGTGGGTTCAGAGGGGCTGCACTCTGTCCTCTCCCATTTCTCTCCCAAAGCAGGGAGCTGTGATGCAGGAGGTAACGGGAATATTGCCTTTAACGGGCTCTGGATCAAGCGCTGACAAATGGTTTCAACAGAAGCTGTGAAAGGCACGTCTCACCTGCTGAAAGGCTCCTGGAAACAGCTCCTTTTCACAACATTGGAGGCTGTGTGAAGGCTATAGATAATAATTCTTAGCAGCTGCATCACAAGACAAGGTAATTCCGAGCGCTATGACGAGACAGAAAAGTTTAACTTGTCCAGCACAATGCAAAAAGAATATTTTGTCTGCCAGGGAGACTGGACCTCTCTCAATAAGTAAATAAGTGCCTGTCAAAGGAGCAAAAGCACGAGATCTGAAGCAGATCTGATAAATGCAGAGCTGTGAAAGAGGGAGGAGAAGGAAGAATTCAGGACCCAGCTGTTCATAAAGCCCTGAGGCAGTGAGGGATTGCTTCAGCACAGGCCTAACTCTAGGCCAGATTTCTGTCTTACAAAACGCTTAAATCCTGCTCAGAGTCCTGCTGCCTCCTGGGCTCCTGCCTGGTGCTGCCTTTGGCTGAACAGCTCAATTAAAACCAAGAGTAAAAGAAGAGACAAAAATCCAGTTTTGGCTATTCATGCAAAGCTCCTGCACACAGAGTGAATTGGGAATATACTGAAATATTTTTCCATATAGAATTGTGGAATGGTTTGGGTTGTAAGGTGTTGCTCTGTCAGACACGAGACAATCTGGCAACTCAGAAGGTTAGCTACTAAGGCCGGGTAGAGAGCAAAAAGAGCCCCAGCCTCTCTTTATTCTTATATTTATACCTTTTTACAGACAGTTATGGATTGGACAAAGAGGTTCCCACCTCTGAAATTCCATAGGTGAGAAACACAGCCCATCACATTCTCCAGCCCAGAGAGAAGAATGAAAAACAACACCCAAAGTACAAAACAATCCTTGGCCGGTTATAGAAACATGGATTGTTTACACAAAATCTGTGAGAGCCTTTGCTACCAACTCTAAACACAGCACTCTAGAAAAATCAGGGCGACAGGAAGGGACCTTAAAGATCACCCAGTTCCATGGGCAGGGACACCTCCCACTGTCCCAGGGTGCTCCAGCCTGGCCTTGGACACTTCCAGGGATCCAGGAGCAGCCACAGCTTCTCTGGGCAATCTGTGGCAGTGTTTTGTCACCTGCACTGTACAATATTTCTCCCTCATTCCTAATCTAACCTAACCCTCTTTTACTTTAAACCCACCAGACACAAATGTTGAAATTCCCCTCTGAGTGGCTCCATCAGGAGAGGAGATGAGCACCATGTTCAGGGAGGGAAAACAAACAGCTTCCCCGGGATCTGCTGGAGTCAGAGCTCCGTGTGATGTTCAAAAGGAAGACTTTGCAAAGTTTGTGCAGAAGCCACCAGGCTGTGGGGAAGAAGTGAGAGCTCATTAAAATTGTCACACATACTTTTTAAGTAAAGAACTCGAGAAATCAAGCAGGGATGATAGGTGCAGCTTTTAATTAACCAGGCCAAACAAACCCTCTCCCAACGTGTTGTCTCGTGTGAACAAAAGATTGTTGATGGCTATTTGCTTTGATCTTAAGAGCATGAAAGAATAATATGTATTTAACAAGGCTGATGGAAGAAATAAAATCCGAGAAAAGAAAGAGGTGTCAAGTCATTAGATCTGAAAGTGCAGCGGGGCTTTGTGCACTGCTGCATTGTTCAGCCAGTCTGGTTTTTTGGGAGAGGGGGGGATGTTAATTCATGGATATGAAATGCACAGATTCAGACAGCAAAGAGCTTTGAAATCCCCAGCAAAATCTTGAGCTGGGTCGGTGCAAAACTGGGGTGAATTCTGCAGGTTTCAGCACTGCCAGAAGGGCAGCTCTCCCTTCGAGGGTGTAATTCCTTTCCAAATAAAGTAACCCTGATAGTTTGTAAAGATTCCCTCTCCTTGTCTCCTGTCTGCCTCGAACATCTGACACCTCCCAGAGTTATTGAAGCCTCATCACGGCCCTGTGCTGATAAAAAGGGAGGAATCTGGATCTGATGAAATCAGAGGCAAAGTAATTTTTATTATCTGAGAAATCCTATTTGAAACCGTGTCTGCTCTGCCTCCCTTCGCTGCTCAGCAGCAAACCCCCTCTTTATTTCCAGCCTGTGCAAAGATATATTGTTTATAAATTTCTCCAGACACGCTGCCAGACACTGAGACAATATCTGACTCCTCTAATTTCACTGAGATTGAGGAGCAGGAGAGGCTGCATTAAAAACTACAAAGGGAAGTGAGTGAGGGGCAGGAAGACGAGCACAGCTCCCGAGTGACTCAGAATTAGTGATTTATGCAGATGGAAATGTGAGTAAAGTTTGGCTGAGTGAATGACTTGTCCCTGCTGCTGACAGCCCTGGTATTTTTGAAAAGGTCCCACTGAATCCCATCTGAGATCTGACTGTCTGTATCATATGTTAATGATCTCTGTACCTGTTTATTCTATTCTGGGGGTAATTTGTATGCTAATGGTGTTGCCATTTAATAAACTGCACTTAAAAGATTTTCCTTATCTGCATGCTGATATAAATGAGCTTCAGGGTTGACTGACAATTAACTGGAAATCAAATAAATGCCATTATGATCTTTTAACTATTTGGATCAAAACAAAATTACACGATCCACCTGAATGGTCTTGTTAAAATATTGTAGAAAAGAATATTATTAGAAATTATAGAATGTGATGGTAAAACTCTTCCTTCCTATTTCTTAAAATTCTCCCCCCTCTTCCTAAAAATAAAACTATTTTTGAGTCAAATCCCTGCAATTTGGACCACAAATATTTATTTATGGAAATATATACAGCCATCTGAACTGAGTTATACTCCATCATAAAGATTCCAGAGAAAATATAGGATTTTTAGGAGCTGCTGCTGCCTTGGACATCAAATAGCAAAAAATTGTTTTGCCCTGTCTGTAACACAGTCAAGGATTAAATGTGAGGCAGATGTTCCTCTGTGATGGCCAAAGAAAAAAGTGACAAAAACACCCTGTGCCCAAATCTGTGGTAGGGAAACATCCCAGAACTCCCAGCCAGTGAATACTGGGCAACAGCACCTCTGTGTGTGTGGGAAAGAAAAGCAAGAAAGGAACTGAAATTGCCAAATAAAACAGCTGCCAATTCCTCTGTCTTCCAATTTCTGCTGGTTTTATGAAATCTTTGTAACTCTGCTACATCAGACAAAAGCTCTTCCAGCACAGGCTGGGATGTCCACACTGCCACTGTTCTAATCCCACCATTAATCACCATTTTTATGATCCAGACACCATCAGGAGTTCTGACTCAGCCCTTCACGCAACCAAATTCACTCCAGATGTAAAACTAAGCCCTTAATATGGGATTTAAGTGGAATTTAAACAGTACAGAAGGCCCTGAATTGCCCTCTGCCTGGGAGTTTCATTCACTTGCAGGAAGCTGCTTCCCTCTCTGCTTGTCAGCACACATTTCAGGAGCACAGGAACAATAAAAACTGCTGATAACCTTAGAGAATTCTGTCCAGACAACAGACAGCTGACACCAGCATGGCCCTGGTTGCATTTCAGAAACCCTGGGATTGAATCAGAGAGCAAAAAATCCCAGAACAGAATCAGAGATTGTCTGGGGGTAAAAGGGACCTTAAAGCTCATCCCATTCCCCCCCTGCCATGAGCAGGGACACCTTCCACTGTCCCAGGGTGCTCCAAGCCCTGTCCAAGCTGGCCTTGGGCACTTCCATGGAGAAACCAGAGCTGTTTGTGGCCTCCTACAGATCTTTCCTGTTGGCCAAGCTTCAGCCACTTCTCCAAGGTGCTGTTTCTGTGCTCTCACTCACGTGACCCTTCCCACTCCAAATGATCCCAGAAATCCCTCCCTGGAACATTCTTTGTCCACCACGCCTGGGAATTGCCTGGCCACAGTCCCTGTGCCCACCATTTTTGTCCTGTGAAGGGCCAGCACTTGGACTTGGATGCTTTCTGTGGATCTCTTCCAACCTGGGATATTCTGGGATTCTTTGTTAATCAATATCCCATTTTCTATCAGCTCCTCAACACACCCTGATCTGTTCCCTCGAATGTTCCACTTTCTTTGAGAACTTTGGGGATCAGAACTTTGGTTTGGTGCCTGTGCAGCAAATTTGGAGCATGTCTTCCAAATATGGTGCAAGTGTTCCAAATTTGGAAAACATGTTCCAAATTTGGAAAACATGTTCCAAATTTGGAAAACATGTTCCAAATTTGGAAAACATGTTCCAAATTTGGAAAACATGTTCCAAATTTGGAGCAGGTTTTCCAAATTTGGAACATGTTTTCCATATTTGGAGCACATTTTCCAAATTTGGAGCATGTCTTCCAAATATGGTGCCTGTTTTCCAAATTTGGAGCACACTTTCCAAATATGGTGCAAGTTTTCCAAATTTGGAGCACACTTTCNTTTGGAGCAGGTTTTCCAAATTTGGAGCATGTTTTCCAAATCTGGAGCATGTCTTCCAAATTTGGAGCATGTCTTCCAAATATGGTGCACATTTTCCAACTTTGGAGCATGTCTTCCAAATTTGGAGCACACTTTCCAAATTTGGTGCCAGTTTTCCAAATTTGGAGCACACTTTCCAAATTTGGAGCAAGTTTTCCAAATCTGCTGCAGGTTTTCCAAATTTGGAGCATGCTTTCGAAATTTGGTNTTTGGTGCAGGTTTTCCAAATTTGGAGCATGCTTTCGAAATTTGGTGCATGTCTTCCAAATATGGTGCAAGTTTTCCAAATTTGGGGCATATTTTCCAAATTTGGAGCAAGTTTTCCAAATCTGGTGCATATTTTCCAAATTTGGAGCAAGTTTTCCAAATCTGCTGCAGGTTTTCCAAATTTGGAGCAGTTTTTCCAACTTTGGTGCATGTTTTCCCCACCAACCTGGCCTTTCTGATGCTGCAGCACTACCCCCAGCAGCAGCGCTGTGCACGGCAGCACAACTTGGCCTGGAAGAGAAGCACAGAAGGTTGCATTCCCTCATTACTTTTTTTTTCCCCCTGCAAACTCCTAATTAGGATCCTTCATTCCCAGCCTGCTCAGTGGAAAAAATCCAATGAGATTATGTGACTTTGGATGGAGTCCTAACATCCACCAGGAAATGTGCATGGAGCAGGGACAGGACACGAGCTGGAAGGGGGACAGGACAGAGCACTGACACTCACTGGGGTTTGGATTATTGTCATTCCTGGTGGCAGGGAGGAGTGACAAATTTCCTGGGATGCAGGACAGCCCCTTGGAAAGGCTCCCTTTAACAAGGCAGCCCCGACTCGAGTGGGAACCATTTCAAATTGTGTTAGAGAGGTGTCCTGTAGAGGAGAGTTGTAATAAATCCATTTTTTTTCACGTGAGAACATCTGCTTCATTTGCTTCCTCCATGTTCCCATTATCTGCTGTGCTGAACACTGGCACTGAACACTCAGCAATACAGAAATCAGCTTTATTGGCTTGTTCCACTGTGAAACTCTCCAAGAGGACAGAAAAGAAAGGAAAAGCCCTTTTCTGCTGTTTTCCCCTGCACCAATATCCTCTGGGTCAGGGAGCCATGGGGGTCCCCTCCTGCCTCCTCTGCAGTGCCTGGACTTCACATGGAGACAGAACAGAGGGAGAAGAAAGGGGAAAAACAAAGGGAAATAAGATAAAGAAGTAAAAAGAAAATATTGTCTTTTTTCCCTCCCATCATCAGTGTTCGTTCTTCCTTTTCCTTATCTCCCTCCTCATCTTTCAGTCAAGTTTTCCATTCCTCTGCCTTCACCCTCAGCGTGGGGAACAAAAACAACCAAAAAAAGGTGGAGAAGAAGGAAAAGACTGAAGAATTCAGGAGAGTTTGGGCTGTTTTCTGACAACGTTTTGGTTTGAAAACTTCTCTTTGGCCAGTCTCACCAGTTTTGGTGATTTCTGTGGGTCCTGCCATGGGTGATGCTCCTCCCAGATCCAGTGGCACTGTTCATGCACTGAAAAATTCCTACAATCAACACCAAAACCAGACAAACCCCAAAACCAGTCAAACCTCCCTGCTGAGAGTGAATAAATGCTCAGTAAATACATTGGAGCTGCCTCTCCCAGTCCTCTGCAATTCCCTTCCCTTTTCTGCTCCCTCTGAAACCAGAACCACTGGGGTGCCAGCACTGGATAATTTTAGCTGGAAAACCCTTCCTGCAGCTCTCAGCATTCCCTGAGGAATGCTGTGAGGGTGGAGTTTGTCTGCTTAGCACCAAATGTGCTGTGACTCTGTGGTTTCAGAGATAAAAAAACACTTCTAAACAGCCACCCCAGGTTTTGTAGGAGTTTTCATGTCTTAATGAGTAACTTCAGACCAAACCCTGAAGGCAGCAGGTAAATCTGTGCTTTTGATTCCTGCCAATCTGTTTGCAAGCAAGGGATGGAGCTGAAGTGATTAATCAAATTTAGCAGCTGTGGGATCAATCCCATTGGTTCTCCAGGCAAAACTGGGATTTCATCAACAGATAAGCTTAATTTGTATTCATGTTGACTTTCAGCAGTGGTGTGTGAGATAGCTGGAATTGCTCTGATTGCTGATGCCCACACTTCAAGTGCTCTATTTAAATACTAAAATAGGAAATGAACTACTTCACAAGCACACAGACACTGATAAGATAGAAGGGTTAAGGCATCTCATCAAAGCTGTGCAAAGCTCCTCGTGGCTGAAAAGCAAGGAGGATAAAAACAGAGACACACTTAATCCAGGCTTCAGAAACCAGCCTTAAAAAATAAAATAATAGGAAAATTAATATCCCAGTGCTAGGCACCCAACTGCATTGCTGTGGAAAGCTGGGAATAGAATAGGAAGTGCTGGGATGTCATAAGAAAAATAGATTTTATATGAAACTTGGTAGCTGAGTGCAAATATCTGGGGGATTTTATGTGCAGGCAGAGGGTGAGGAGAGCAGGGTGGTTTGTGGCACTGAGCAGCCTGACAAGCAAAGCTCCTCCTTGCCTGTGCTGTTCATCTGCTTTGACTTCCAGGCAGCTGAGGGTTTTTTCAGGCTCTGTGGATGGGTTTCATTCCCCCAGCTTTGCTCATCTGAGTTTGGTGTCGCATTTGAGAGGGAGGCCCCTGCCAAGAACAAGTAAATAACTCCCCTAGGCTGCATATTGACTTCAGCTAAAGAACAGTCAAGCACCATCAATCTCCTCCTTTGTTAGCAGACTAGTGCAAATTTTGGAATTTTCTCTCCATTTGGTTTTGATTCCTCCCCAAGCAGATTTTTTTTATTTATTTTTGAGGATGATGGATATTCTGAAGCTAAACCAACAGCGCTGACATTCTGGTAATTGAAACGTTTCCCTGAAGTTTGCTGAACTGTCCTGACACATTTCTGCCCAAATTGGTTGGAGCTGTTTCACAGACAATGCGTTTTGTGTGCTGTATTTGATCAGGGCTTTGAGGAGAACTCCTGTTTACCAAATAATCACAGGATAAGCTGAGCTGGGAGGGACCCACCAGGATCAGGGCCCAACCCCAACAATCCCACCCTGGGCATCCCTGGGAGGGTTTTCCAAACACTCCAGGAGCTCTGGCAGCCTCAGGGCTGTGCCCATTCCCTGGGCAGTGCCCAGCACCCTCTGGTGAAAGAACTTTTCCCTAAAATCCAACCTAAACCTGCCCTGGCCCAGCTCCAGCCCTTCCCTGTCCCTGTCACATGGAGCAGAGATTGGAGCTGCAGCCCTTTGAACTCCCTGTTTGCCTAATTCCATCCCCAGCCACAAAACAACCCTTTTCCCAAATAACAAAAGAGTTTAAATGTGTCAAAATGCTCCTGGTTTTGGAATCTGGCAGTGAACAGTGGAGGAGCAGAGGGAAAGCACGAGCAGGGGTGGCCCAGAGTGCTCAGAGGGTGGTGGGACAACAGATCCTAAGGAAAGCTGCTGGGTCCTGGCTGTTCCCTTGGGAGCAGGAGAACCCCTCCAGTCTGGGCTCCACGGGGCAGCTCCAAGAACTCAGCAATTCCCAGATAATTCCCCCACACAGCCACAACCTCTGCTCCATTCTCTTCCCACAGTGCTGATGAGACACAGCTTTTCCACATCGTTGTTTTCCCATGTTTCCTCTGAGTAATGGCAATTCCTGAGTGCAAAACACCAAAACCCAGCGTGCCACGGGACACAGAATTCACAGAACTCACCAGCTTAATTTATGGCACAGGATCCATTCCCATCCTTCACAAAGCTGGGACTAAACTGTCCCAATTTAGTCCTACAAGCGTGACTTGGAGCCAACAAGTATTGAGCATATTTTAGGATCCCTAAACGTACTCCTTGCCGGGCCCCCCCAAAAAACAATTTAAATTATGAATATTTGCTTATTACTGATTATTAATGCATGGGAAATGCTGTAGATGACTAATGCATTCTTCCAGCCTACCTCATTTCTCAGTTTTCCCTCAGCTCTGCTCATTGAAATTCTGAGTGAAGTGAATCCCATATGTTTCCATGCATTCACTGCAGTGCTGGGGGAGCCTCAGCCCAGGCTGGGGGAACAGCACCTCTCTCTGGCAAAGCAAAACCAGACCTAAATCCCCTTTATTCAAATGTTCCCATCAAAAGGAGTTTTTTGCAAAAGAAGTTTTCCACGAGGGTCCCAGAAGTGAATCCACCGAAGGCACGAAGACGGACGTTTGTGGTCAGATCAGTGTCTAGACTTGGAGATTTGTTTTATTTAATATATGAATTGTTCCTTTCTTCTCTCTCGTTTCCTCGGTGGAGATGAGAGGATAGAAGCAAGAAGTGAGATGAAGAAAACTCCTGTTGCATGCACTGAGGATGTGACACACATGAAAATAGCTGAAATCCGTGTCAGACTCCACGGGGGAGGGAGTTTGGAGAGTAAAGCTCGGGTTTTGTTGTGTTTCTTTGCTACACTGAGCTAAAACCCACAGCACACGCCAGGAAAGGTCCTTTATTCCACAAAGGCCAAACTGCTGTCCCTTGGAGAAGTGGCATTGTTCTCAAAATCCCAGATTTCTCCAGATTTTGACCCAAAGAAGGAGGTTAAGTGCCCAAGGGAGCGCCTGAAGATGAACTGGTGGTTATCACCTGAGGAGGGAGCAGGGAAAACCAGCCAGGATGAGCCAGCTTTGGGATTTCCTTCGGATTCCTGCAGCTGATAACCTCAAATTCCCTCTCTCAGGTGCCAGCAGCGTGGACCATGGATAAATCCCAGTAATCAGGGGCTGAGCTCTGCCAATAAGGGTGGAATGGAGTTATTCCTGAAAATTCTGAAGGAAAACACTCGATGGAGAGGGCTGGGAACAATAAACAGACCTGGTACTGGCATGTTCAGGATTATTTTACCATCTAATATAAAAAGAAATGATTATTTTAGCATTTTCTGCGGGACTTACATGTGTGCTTCAAGTGCAATAAAGCATTTTACAGAAAGGAGAGCAGCCAAGCTGCTGGAGAGCTGAGCAATGATGGGTTTGAGGCACAGAAAGGATGGAAAAGACAAGTGGGGCTGGAGGAAATTCTTCCCTGAAAAGGCCCCCGAGGGCTGAGGACCTTCACTGCTGGACCCTGGCAAGAGATGCAGAAAATTATAAAAACTCTAAGATATTTTTCAGGTAGGAGGGGCCCAAATAGAGCAGCTTTGTAAACTTAAAAATGACCTCAAGAACTCAGAGGAAATCTAATTAAAAATATTTAATTGTGCATCTATTAATATGGATAATCTATTAATTAGTGTTCCTATTTTGCACACTCATCTTTACACACTAAAAATTAAACATAAAGTTGATTTCTCCTGCCTTATCAAGAGTTCAGCTGATCAGGGAGAGTGGTCACCACATATTCAGGACTATCAGGAATAAACTATTATCAGGAGTGAAAGGAAAAAGTGAAAAAGAAGGAATATTCTTCTCCCTTTGGGTGGAATAGGTCTGGTTTCACTCTTTCTTTAACAAAAGATTACATTTATCTAAATAGTTTAAAAGAAGCTGCATGATCTGACTTATTTAGGAATGAGCCCATCACGGTTTGGCTGCCAGAACTGGAAGGGATTGGTGTTTCCTTTTTTTTAGCAACTATAACCCCACCAAATATCTTTAAAAAAGGCCAATAAAAGAGCCCATAAAGGTTATAATTGCAGCACGATAAAAGGGGAGCAGAAATAAGGCTTTGTCAGGGTTTAATCATATCTGTGGAGAGAGGCAGAGCACGTTCCCTCTCTTTTTATGTGTAATTCCAGCACTTTAATTAGCCATGTACTTTACAGCCACGCAAACCATTCTTTCATTTTGTTTTCTGTCAGGGAGATCTCTGGACTAACATTGTCCTGATGATTTATTGCCCCCTGCTTTTAAAGCACGGCCTTATCCAGTTTGTCATTTAAAAAAAAAATCAAACAACCTCATAAATTCCACTTTGCACCACTGGCCACGCTGGTGATAATTTTGTGCACGCAGAGAGTTTAAACTCAGCCTCCCTTTGTAAATCCTGCTCCTGTTGTTTGCTCCTGCCCAGCAGCAGGAGCCTCCTGGGATGCTCAGGAATTACAGTGTGCTTGGAATTATTGTTAGTAAATTAATACAGCAGCACAAGTAAATACTGTACAAAGTGTGTAAATATTTCTTTTATCGGTGAATCAGGTGGGGAATGTCAGAGTAGTGGAACCTCAAAGATCCAGGCTTAGTTCAGCCTCTGGAATAGGCAACACAATCAAAATAGAATCAGAAGACAAATAAAGATTTGATTAAATGTTGGTTGGAGAAGGATTTTTCATCGTGAGCGGTTAAAATGGAAATAAAACTGCCACTACTAAAGGGGGGAAAAGCCATTGGGAAGTTTTCTATGTCCATAGGATGGATTGTTCACCCAAATTTCTCTGTTCCATTGCCAGCACCTGTGCAAAATTCTCAGATTTGCCCCTTCTTTCATAAATACTCCTGTGATTTGTCTCTATTGTACACCCCTGCAGCGTGGCATGGGGAAATAGCTCTTTTATCACAGTTTGGGATAATATTTTAGAGAATTATCATCATTTTAAGTCTGCTGTGACCCAAAGTAACCTCCTTGAGCAAGTGGCCCTGTGTGCAAAATCTGGTGTTTGGTTGCCAGAGCTTTATGAATTACTGATCATAGATTTCAAGGCTGACAACAGAATGTGACAAAAGAGGGTTGCTGTTATATCTGTGAACTGAAAGAGCTGCTGAGAAGGACTCTCAGACATTCTCAACACTTCTTAAAGACACTGCTGCCCATTTCATCCATCTGTCTCCATTTGTGTATGGAAATATCCTCAGGGCTGCATGTTGCATGTAATAGCCATCATTTTTTGTTAGTAAGACCCTTTGATTTTAATATTTCACCATTTAATTGCCATGAGTGTGGAATCACAGAATTGTGGAATAGCCTGAGCTGGGAGGGATCCTGGAGTCCAACTCCACGGGGAATGTCCACCCCAACAACCCCACCCTGAGAGCACTGAAATATAATAATGGAGATACTTCCTGGCAGCTCAGAAATGAGGAATTAGTGTTCATCAAAACCTAAATGACCCAAACCAGTTGGTGAGGGCGTGTCCCAGTGGCTCAGTCCTGCCCAAACGGGAGCGCCAGGCCAGGGACTCTGATTGTGCCAGGGTTATTGTACAGCCTCCACAGCAATCAGGCCTCAGCCTGGGGACAAATCCTGCCTCCCTGAGCCTCCAGAGGTGTCTCCTCGTGAAGCTGATCCCCTCCAGCTCCGTGGCTGGCCAGGAGTTCAGTGCTGATGAGCACAAACGTGTGGATCACACGTTCACCCGCGTGGCTTCGCGCTGGCTCCGCGCTCATCCCGCTTTGCACCCACTCAACTCCAGGGCTGCTCTAAAGACCAAGAGGCCTCTGGCATTTCCATCAACCACAAGCAATCCTGAGCCAGCTGTGCTTCCATGAGCTTTAAATGATATCAAAGCAGAGAAAATCACACGGCCTGGGCGCTGGTTGCTGCCCGTACCTTTGGTTCTGGCGCAGCAGCTCCGAGCCCTTTCTCCAGGAAATGACAGCTCTGGGAGAAGCGTTGGGTTTGCAACTGATTGTAACTTCCCCTCCAATTTGGACAACAGACAGCTTCTTCACAGGGTTTCTGGAAAAATCAGGGGCTGCAGCTAAAAGGAGAGCAGGAAGAAAAGGTGTTACTACATGAACCTGCCAAATTCTTCTCTTGAGTTCCGTCGGTGAATTCAATAATTGGTTTGGTTTTCAGATTTCTGCAAAAGTAAATCTAAATCTAACATTAAAAATGGGTCTAAGTACCTAAGAATTGTATTTCTCTTTCTGAAGCTGAACTGTGTGCTCTGACAAAGTTTCCTGAGGAAATGTGGAGACTGGGAGAACTGGTCTGTCCCTGATGGGAAATGAGATTCCTGAGCAGGATAAACTTCACATTCCTGATCCAGCTACAGATATTCATCTGCATAGAGTATTCTGCCACAAGGACAGTCCTACTCTGGCTTTCTTTTCATCAACCTACTCAGTTTTCTGAAAATACATTTATTTTTCCAGCAGTTTGTATGAAAGTTCACTCTTGGAGAAGGAGAAAACACAATACATTGGGTGCTCCTGAAATCTGTGTTTTACTAGTTTCACTGATATTTGGCTGTTGAGCAAACATTACATTTCGAAATCTAGAACAGAATATTTTTATAATATATGAGCAAATTCCATTCATGTTCATCTCTGGTTCTCATTAATGAGATTCCTATTCCATGTTATTTGTTTATGTCCATATTTGCCATATGCTCTTTGTTTGTAGCTCAAACTATTTCCCCTGCTTTGTGAAATAACTTTAAAGACCTGCAGAATAACTATCAATAACTCAAACTAAGCGAGAAACAGCATTCATTAAACCGGTGTATATGTGATAATAAAAAAAGACCACACATGGATTAGATTCTTCCCTCAAACAAGCCATGAAATTAAACTAAAAAAACCCCACATTTCCATGGGGTTGAAAAACAAAGAAATATCAGGTTTGAACTGCCAGGTTTCATCTCCTTTTTTCTTAAATTCAATTTTTTTTCAACGAGTGTCCTTTTTCCTGGGTACCTGCTTGTTTTAGTGACATTTACTCACCGATCACCCTCAGCTCAGCATTGGCATAAATTGTGTCATATTTATTTTCTGCCACGCACTGGTAGAGTCCTGAGTCTGACAGGTTCAGCATGGGGATGATGAGAGTCCCATTTTCTATTTGAATTCTTCCCTGATAAGAGAAAAGCAAGGGAAAACATTGACAGAACTTAGAAGTGAACAAATAAAAGGTTTTTTAGTATCACACTGATGCACCTGATCACGATTCAGAGGCAGAAATGTTGTTTTCTTGGGAGCAATGAGGATGGATACATCAGAAACGGGATGTGCACCTCTCTGTGTGGTGGTGGTTTTGCTTCCAGCCCTCTGAGCTCTCCCAGCTTTTCAGGAAATCCAGGCACACGTTGCAGTAGTGTTTTTGGGTTTAACCAGGTTTTCCAGGTGTTTCCCTGCCCTGCTGAGCTGGGAATCTGTGGATATCCTTCTCCATGAAGGAAATACCTGTAGGGATGCTCCACACTGGGATCCTGGAGCATCTTCCACTTGGATCCTGCAAGGCAGCACCTCATCCCTGGCTGGTGAAACATCATCCCATCAGAAAAATCTGAGGGTGATAATCCCAGAAAAACTCCACGGGAGACAGAGGTGCTCCAATAACAGGAACATTTCAAACCCCATCACACCACGAGTCACACAAAAATGAGACACTGGAAAAGTTCCTCTGACAGCCAACACTTAAATTCCAATTGGAAAGCCCCAGGCAGCTGCTCAGAGCTCAGGGAGAGAGTTCTCCTCCAGGCTTGGATTTCTCCACACACCAACTTTGTTCAGCAATTCTGCTGAAATAGAGGCAGCTGCACAGTGGGTATGTTTAGACCGGAGCTTGGAATTTGGCATATTGAAAGAAGTTTTACTTGCTCTGTTTTGGAAAACAGAAAAAAGCCTGTTTCATGCTGCAATCATAACTTAAAGCTAAATATCTTGTGATTTTACAATTACTACCCTCTGGAGACAATAATAGCTGCACTGCAAAGTGGAGCACTGAGGAGGAGCAAAAAAAAAACATTCCCCCAAACAGATGAGTTTGGAAGATACCCATGGGGAATATAAATCCCATCACCGAGTGCAAGCCTGAACAAGAGCTATCACTGGGAGGAGGCTGCTGCTCACTCAGCCTGGCTCTGCTGCCTCTGGAGCAGGAATGGAGGAGTTTGGAGCACACAGTGAGAGGATGCACTCCAGTGTTTGATGAGCAGCCACGAGCGTCTCAAATGTGTTTGTGAACTGCTAAATATCTGTTACAGAGTCCCAGAATGGGTTGGGTAGGAAGGATCTTAAAGTTCATCCCATTCCACCCCTGCCATGGCAGGGACACCTTCCACTGTCCCAGGCTGCTCCAAGTCCCAGTGTCCAGCCTGGCTTTGGGCACTGCCAGGGATTCAGGGGCAGCCACAGCTTCTCTGGGAATTCCAGCTCCTCCCCACCCTGACAGGGAACAATTCCTTCCCAATATCCCATCTAACCCTGCCCTCTGTCACTCTGAAGCCATTCCCTGTGTCCTGTCACTCCAGGCCCTTTTAAATTATCTCCATCTTTCTTTCAGATACTGCAATGATTTCAGGCCACAATGAGGAAGGTACTGGAAGCCTTCACCCCAAACTTCTCTCCAGGCTGAGCAATCCCAGCTCTGTCAGCCTTTCCCCCCAGCAGAGCTGCTCCATCCCTCTGCTCATCCTGGTGCCTCCTCTGGGCTCTCTCCAGCAGCTCCAGGTCCCTCCTGTGCTGGGGCAGCTCCTCAGGTGGGGTCTCACCTGAGCACAGGGGCAGAATTCCCCATTTCCTGCTGGGATCAGCCCAGGGCTCGGGGGGTTCTGGGGTCAGCACACACATCCAGGGCACATTTTCCAATACCCCAGCTTTTCCTTGGAGTTCTCCCAACCACGAACTGACCCAGCCCAAGCTTGTTTAGCTCAGAAATGTGATGAGAGCACAGCCCGGGGCTGCATGGCTGGTGTGTGGCAAACTAATTAACAACATTACATGACTTAGCCACTGATAATTTTTTTTCAAGGCTCTTGCTACAGATATCTTTTGCATACTTAGTTTTACCTCCAGGCTGTTTGCTATCCTCTCAGTGCATTCTATTTTTACAAACACCCTTTGAATACAAAACCCCTCTCTGAAGCAAGGCTCGTGTTCCACCCTTATCCCAAATTCCCCACTGTTCTCTGCCGGCCTTTTTGAGCTGTGCAGACAAAGGGAAGAATAAAGCCCAGGGTGTACACGAGCAGGGAGGATGCTGGGATGACCAGCCAGGTGGTCAGGCAGAGAGGTTTGACAAAGAGGAGACAGTCAGAATCAGCCCCAGGGTGAGAAGCATCTGGATGTTATTCTCCCTGGGAGAATTCCGACACGCGGGGCGCTGCGACAAACTGAATATTTTATTACATCTCCCTTGTACTTTCCCCTCCAAAGTGTCCATTCTGTCCATTGAGCAATAACACCCAGCACTTTGTTGCCTGAAGAATTGCATTTACAGCTCACTGTAAGCACTGGGAAAGTGCTGCTCGAAAATGTGTCTGTTGAGTGTTTCATTCCTCTTTATTGAAACGGGGCAATTGAAGAGTGACAGACTCTAAACATTGCTGCCTTCAGAGAGAGAGAGAAACAAGATAATCTCGCTCAGAAAGAGGTGACAATGAGCACAATGAGCAGGTTCAGAAAAGCTGCAATCCTGGGAAATTCGGGCTATTTTCCCCAAATGCACGTTGGGTCTGTTTAGGACTGATCCAGCAGAAAATGATACGGAAGATTGGAGCCCACTCCAGCTTCTTTAAATAAGTACAACTAAATCCAATAAATGCTGGTTCTGCAGCCCAGCAGGTGTTAGTTTAGCCCATATGTTCTGGAAATTCTCCTGTATGTGCTCTTGCTGGACAGGAATTAATCACAAGATTATTTTTTTTTTCCATCCAAGAGAAAATGCCTTGCAGATGAGCCATCGTGTGCCCCAGAGATGCTGGATGGATGCTCCAAAAAAAAAAAGAAAAAGCAAAAGGAAAATTTGGCCTCAGCAGAATGTAAAGAATTTCTTTTAGCAGAAATCCTTCTCCATGAGGGTGTCACCAAGTGAAGGCTGGAGGATGGATGTGCCAGAGCTTGGCCACCACAGGAATTCAGGATTGTGCCTCAAAGCTGGGTTTTCAGAGCCCTGGCTGATGCAGGATCTGATCGTGGTTCTCAAGAGTTTGAGCTCCAAACTTCCCCTCTCCTCCTGCACTCCCACTTCTCTTTCCACTTGCTCCTTTTAAGGGACATTTTGCACTTATCCAGCTCTTCCTTGTACCTTTACATTGTTTTCTTTGGATTATCCCTCTACAAAGCTCAGAAAATATTTCCCTCAAAATGAGCTGATTTCCAGAGCTGGCTGATTAATTAAGGTAAAGGATTAACTCAGCAGGAGAGCAGCCACTCTGCACAGGACCAAAGGTCCACCCAGCCTCTGATTTGGAACAGAAACAGAAGAAAAGTGCAATTCAACACTGAGCATTTTGCAATTCCAGCTCTGGAATCCTCTTCCAGTCCTTTGGCACCTTCCCAGTTCCCCAAACTGCAGATTATGTCTACAAATGTGTTTAGTGTTTCTTTCACCAATTATAATTCATGATTTTAAGCCCTTCTGTACCCACAGCCATGTCTTGTGGCAAGTAGATAATTCACATGAAGAAATTGGTGTTTTTCTCTCTAAACTCCAATTTCACACATTTCCAAGAAAGATAAAGTCCAAAAACTGAGGCTTTGTGTCATAAAGAGTTTGTGCTATTATATTTATTTTGATATATTAATATTTACCTATTTTTAAAATCTTAATTAATACATTGTGAAATGAATATGATGATTAAATAATAAAAACCAACAAAAAGGAAGAAATCAAAGAGGACAACAGGAATCTTACCTCTGACACGAGGGGCTGGCCATTTTTTAACCAGCTGTAGGAAGGGCTTGGTTTTCCTCTTGCCTTACATTCCCAAAATAAACTCTCATAGAGAGACAGAAAGGCATTTTGGATTTTTTTATCCCATTCAGGGGGTGCTGAAAAGAATACGCAAAGCATTTTAAGCAGGAGAAAAATGATTTTGCTTGAGGTGTGCTGCCATTAATTAATGAACTGAGCAGGGCTAATTAATATCTGTTCAACACATTTTTATTATGCTGCAAGTGGATTCTGTACAACAATCCCCTGGCATTAAACTTTGGGAAAATCTTGGGAAAATGTTAGAAATCAAGTGGTTCATGGGTAGGCAGTTTGGTCAAGATTTTATCCATTTTTGTGGCCCAAATGTGCAGAAATGGTGATTTTAGGTGCCTGAAATTCAGGATATGGGCACTGAAAGCATTTCTGTGAAGTCTTCCTCTAAAGAAGTTCACTGAGGTGTAAAAGCAGAATTTGCAGGAATCACCCAGGAGCTCTGTTAACAACTGAGCCTCAAGGACTGAGCTGAGCAGGAATTCTCTGGGGGAAGGCTGAGATTTAGAAGAGTTGTCAGGATGGAGGTGAAGGTGAGACCTGGGGGGAATAAATAACATCTCATTCCATGGNCAGCTCTCCTGGAGTCCCTTTGGGTGTTCAAAGATCCTGTAGGGATGAAGTTCACTCTGCTTAAAAGTGCTCCTAATTCTATGCAATTTTTCCTGCTCCCAGAGCCTGAAGGAATCACACCCAAAGCAGGGTCCAAGAAAGAATCCCCATTTCTTGGACACAACCTTCCTCCAGAGGAAAACTCCCAGAGAGCAGGAAAGGAGCAAGAGGAAATCAATTACAGAGATAATTTACCAGCACACTCCTAATATGACAAAAAAAACCCCCTCATGCCAAGGCTTTGTGAGCAGTTTGTACATTTTGCTAGGAACAGCTATTAATTAATGTACAAAGCACACTTAATAAGCACATTGTTTTAGATTGAATTAACTGATCATAATTTTATAATTGCCTGTGCTGTTATCAATCACAGCCAGGTAATCTACTGACCTTAATTTTAATGGAACTGCTTGATGGACGTGGTGGAAAGAATTAGTGAGCAATGAGAGCAAAAACTACCCCCTGAAAGTGAGGAAATAATGAAATGTTTAAACCAGCAGCAGACTGTTCTGTTCCTGGCACACATCTTGATATTAGCCATGGCTGCAGGAGCCTGGGAGCTTATCAGCAAAGCCTGCATCTCTTCATTAGAAGAGATTTACTTAATAAAAAATGGAAAATACTTGCCAGATCCTTCTCAACAGATGTTAACTGGAGGCTCAGTCTCGCTTGCTGTGATTTTTTTTTTTCTCCTCACTGTTATGCTTCTTTTTTTTTTTTTTTTTTTTTTTGCTTTCTCCTTTGAAAGATTTATGAGGTAAAGAAAAGATCTCTCCTCTTATTCCTGTCAAAATATGTTGCTTTCCCTGGTGTTAACAATTGCACTAAAGGGACATAATTCACCCTGGCTAGGAGGGACCAGCCCATGGGGCTGGGACTGCAGGGGATTAATGCACACGGGAAGGGACATGGAAAGGGAGAATTTCCCAAATTATTCTCCACTTTTAGCCAAGCTGGAAGGAGAGGGAGGAACAGGATGAGCTCCCCCTGCTTTGTCCTCATCTGGTTATGGGACAACAGAGGAGGTGAAATTGCTTTCACTGTGAACCAAAGGTTCCCAAATCCTTCCCTGCTCTGCATCGGCTGCTGGACTCTGATCCCTCCCTGCCTTTAATGTCCCACAGAAATGTTCAGGGATTCCTCTCTGCCTTTTATTAACATTTCCAACTTCCCACTTTTCCAATCTGAGCTTTGATGCAGAATATCTTCTTTTGCTGAAGTTGTGATTCCCAGATTATTCTGNATTATTCTCCACTTTTAGCCAAGGTTGAAGGAGAGGAGGAATGAGATGAGTTCCCCCTGTTTTGTCCTCATCTGTTTATGGGACAACAGAGGAGGTGAAATTGCTTTCACTGTGAACCAAAGGTTCCCAAATCCTTCCCTGCTCTGCATCGGCTGCTGGACTCTGATCCCTCCCTGCCTTTAATGTCCCACAGAAATGTGCAGGGATTCCTCAATTGCTTTCACTGACATTTCCAGCTCCCCACATTTCCAATCAAGCTTTGATGCAAAATATCTTTATTGGCTGAGGTCGTGATTCCCAAATTATTCTCCACTTTTAGCCAAGGCTGGAAGGAGAGGAAACGGGATGAGCTCCCCCTGCTTTATCCTCATCTGTTTATGGGACAACAGAGGGGATGAAATGCCACAAACCAAACCTTCACTGCCCTGAACCAAAGGTTCCCAAATCCTTCCCTGCTCTGCATCTGCTGCTGGACTCTGATCCCTCCCTGCCTTTAATGTCCCACAGAAATGTGCAGGGATTCTTCTCTGCCTTTTATTAACATTTCCAGCCCCCCACATTTCCAATCAAGCTTTGATGCAAACTATCCTTATTTGCTGAGGCTGTGATACCCAGATTATTCTCCACTTTTAGCCAAGGTTGAAGGAGAGGAGGAATGAGATGAGTTCCCCCTGTTTTGTCCTCATCTGTTTATGGGACAACAGAGGGGATGAAATGCCACAAACCAAACCTTCACTGCCCTGAACCAAAGGTTCCCAAATCCTTCCCTGCTCTGCATCTGCTGCTGGACTCTGATCCCTTCCTGCCTTTAATGGCTCACAGAAATGTGCAGGGATTCCTCTCTGCCTTTTATTAACATTTCCAACTCCCCACATTTCCAATCAAGCTTTGATGCAGAATATCTTTATTTGCTGAGGCTGTGATTCAGTGAAGATCACTGAGAGCCCCCAATCAGTTTTTAATCAGCTTAACCTGACCTGCACTTTCTACCTAAAGGAAGGGGCTGAGAGACTTCATCTGCAAAACCCAACTGAACACCATCCTGCTCTTCATTATCCAACTAATTCATTAATCAAAATTCAATTAATCTGCTTACCATAGACAAATAATTGACCTCTTGCAATGTTTATTCCTCGAGTGTTTCCTGCCATGCACTCGTAGGAACCTTCATCTTCCTGCTGAACGTTGGGGATTTCCAGAACCCCTCTGGTCCTGTTGTGCTGGATTTTCTTTGCCAAGGAGTTTCCATCAGACCTCCTCCAGCTGATGCTTGGGACAGGACTAAAGAATTGTGTTTATTGGAGAAAAAGAGACAGCATTGGTTACAGCAGAGGAAAAAGAATGTAAGATCCTTTCTTGAGAGTAATAATATTTTTTAGAAAGGAATAATTTCTAAGCATGACTTGCAGAGGTTCATACAAGACTGAGATTTTATAACATATCCAATATATTTAGGACCACAGGTCCAAAGTGGGATGAAATCCTCAGTCGATTCTATGATTTTTCCTGAGGCCAATTTGTATTTTCCCTTTAGTAATTCTTACTTGGGGCTCCAAGCTGTTTTTAAACCCTGTGACACTGAAGGAACGACTTTGCAAGTCCAAATAAACACCACAGAAGTTCTGAATTATTGACTGGTCCTCCCAGCAAACAAATTCCCTATAGCACTAAAGGCATTTTCATATCCCAAAATAGGAAACATTGGCCAAGATTTCAAAAGCTCTAAAAATACCAATAAATCCAAATATAAAAAACAGGAGCCAAGGTAAAGGAGAGACAGAGAATTGAGTGAGGAAAGAACAAAACATCGAGACTGGAAGGAGATAGAGACAAAAAAGGAATATTTCTTTTTTCATGTTTTTGTAGCTTTCATTTATATTTGGATCAATGCATCCCATACAACAAAAAACAGTGAAGGCAGCTATAAATACATCTTGGATTTCTGGTAATATCAGAAACCATAGGAGCCTCACTTTCATGATCTATTGTGTCACCAAAACACTTTGAAATATTAATAGTCTTGGGTTTCACAGTTGTTTGCTGTTTCTGCAAACTGAACTAAGTTGCTTTTTCTAACAAATTCAGTTTTGAGATTTTTTACAGAAGCTCTGGCTAAATGCTGACATCTTTTCCACTGGAAATAACATCAACAGGAATTGAAAACACAGCTTTCATGGAAATTAAAAGTCCTCCTTTCCAGTCTCCAAGGTCTCTGCCTGCAGTGCTGACTTACAAAGGATTTATTCCTTTACAGCAGAGGCTGTAACTGCTCTCACCTTAAATTATTCAAGTTCAAGTCCTTGTTTATTGAACAAAGAAATCAAATCACAAATACAGAATGGATTAATTTCTTAATAATTCAGGAAGTTTGGGCCTGATTTCTGCATTTTGATTCTGGGTGTCTGTGATGTTCAACTTCCCTCTAAGAGAGAAGAACCAGGATTTGGGAGAAATGTGAGTTGTCTGAACAATTTCCTACAAACAGAAGTGACTGGGACATGTCAGATATTGTTAATCAGTGAAAGCCTGCAAAGAACAACTGAGATTTTTATTCTACTTTTCCCCATTTTGGTCCAAGTTGTAAAAATTCCAGATCTTTCTGGACAACAGCCACTGTCACCCTCACCTTTATTAACTGTCCCTTCCAATGGGACCAAAAGCTGTTTCAGATGTTGTTTAATGCCATTCATTCCTAGGGAATTTATAAGGGTTTGTTTTTCTTGAGTGAATTCTTAAATGGTGCTGTTTCCTCCAGAAGTCTTGGCACAGAATCACAGGATCATTCAGGTTGGAAAAGACCTCCAAGATCATCAAGTGCAACCTTCCACCAACACTTCCACTCTCACTAAACCACAGCAGAAAATGCCACATCTACCCCTGGTTTGAAATGTTCCAGGGCTGGTGACTCCACCCCTTCCCTGGGCAGCCCTTCCCAATGTGTTTTCACTTTTTTAATGAACCTATTTTTATTAAAGTCCAANTGGAGAGAGCAACGAGCCCTCCCTGGAGCCTCCTTTGCTCCAGACTAACCCTGCACGCCAGCATTCCTGCAGGATTTCTCTGCAGCAAGTTTCATTTATTTCTAAATCCAGACACTTTTAGCTGTTTAAAAGGAGTGCAGACCGAGTCTGGCTCAGCACTGCCGTGCTCCAGGCAGCAAAACAGCCAGGGGAGCTTCTCAGCCTGGCGTGGGATTGAACCACACCGAGGAGAGCACGGCTGGCTCCTCAAATCCTCCTGCATATTCAACACTGGGTGAGCAGCAACTGTGCAACAGCAGCCTGCAGGATGCCAGGAGCGTTTAACTACTTGCTTTAAAGGCATCTCTTCTGGATTTAATTTTATTTTTTTTTCTGTAGAACAAAGAGATTCAAGGCAACTAACAGCCATATGGGGGAAGAAAATAATTAGATGCGTTCTGCCACCTGAAAGAGCTTCGTATTTTCTACTCTCTCAGGCATTTGTTTTCTCTCAGCACTGGATGTCCATGAAGGAGGGAATTCTGTGCTGACACCAAGGCCAAAGGCAGCACTCAGTGGGAAAAGACCTCTCTGTCAACTTGTCAAGTCAGCTTGGCCAAGGTTGGAGCTGAAGATGCTCCCCTGTTCTGCTTCTCCACACCACAGGCCAATAATGACGTCCTTGGGGATGTTTCAAGGCTCATTTTTGGCCAGACATGAAGGTTTTTGAAACTCACTCCTGGTGTCAGCTGAGCAGGACAGAGAAACCTTGGAGCTCATCAGTGTTTAAAGGCAATAAATAATTATCAGCACTTCGTTCTCCTGCCAGGGAGCCTGGATTTTATCAGAAGGAATTCCTGTGTCAGGACAGCAGCTCCACCTGAGCCACAGGTAAAGGGGCAGAATCTGGGAGGATCCAAAGCTCAGTCAATACCATGGGAAAGACCTTCCTAGAGAAAATCTGCATTTCTTCATTGATACCTCATTGCTACAGAATTCCCAGCATCTTCAGTCACTGTATTTTGCAGAAAGTAGGGGTTTTTTGGCTGGTTCTGCCTTTTTCTGCTGCTGGTTTCCATCTTTATAACCAAATCTCTTAAAAGCAACTCTTACTCAGGCCATGTGAAACCTCTCAAGGTTAAAAAAAATCTGCTTGATTAAATTGGGTTTTGGAACAAATAATGTATTTAGAAAGTGATGCTTTAAGGAGTGAAACTCTCCTTTAGATGTAAATAAATTTATATAAAACCTAGTCCAATAAATACAGACTTGTGAATTTTTGTGGGATTATTTTCCATGTTCATCTTCCTTGGAAGGTCAGGATCTGACATTTCTGCACAGACCAGTGCCTGCCCATGCAGGTTTGGGGTGGCCCTGCCCCTGCTGGGTCTTTTAATGCCTCCCAAAAATCAGATTAAAACCATAACTGCTTGGGCCTAAAAAGTTTTGGAATACATAAAGAAACAATGAGTGCACACTTCCCAGATTTATTACACTTCACAGACAAAGTCTGGCTTTCTCCTGAGTAAATAAGAAAACAGTGCATAAATATGAGAGTGTCTCAGTACATAAATCTGCAGTTTATTTGAAACCTTCAGAGCATCCAGGAGCGCTAATTTAATTTATATTCCACCATACAGGCAGCAGAATCACAAAACCATAAGTTACTAACTGGGAAAGAAAGGGAGATGGAAAATATTTTGTGGTTGGTGACAAGTTCTTGTCACAGCGAACGCGGAATTAATTTGTCTGCAGAATTAGAACCCACACCGTGAGGGAGGGTTCACCTTTTTCAGCAAAGATGATGCATTGGGATCTTTTGTCCTGTGCATCTGGGGGCCCTTCAAAGGGAAATTCAATCTGCATTTGGGGTAATGAAGCCCGTGGTTCGTTAGACAAATGAGCACAAACTGAGCTTTGAAAGCCGCGTCACCGCTGACACCAGGAAGAATGAGGATCTGAGGAGCGCCATAATTAAAGTGTTTAATTTGGGATCCTCCTGATGGATTACCTGAAAACAGCAGTTTTCTGCAAGGTGTTGAGTCTCAGCCTCCCGGAGGCACAACCTGAGCTGGGTGAGAGGGGATCTGCTCATCCCTGAAAGGACAAATCCTTGCTTGGATCAGGGGTGGGGGCTGAAAACTCCACTTGTGCGGCCAAAAGTCATTCCCATGTCTGGGATTTCAGAATCTTCTAACTGACCCTTTCAAAGCCTCCAACTTGATAATGTACCAGAGGTGGAGCCTGGGATTTTAATGTAAATTTAGTAAAAATGGTTATTTGGAACCCCCTTGGAGCTGTGTGATTAACCACTTACTCCAAGAGCTGCTGGAAAAACCTTTCTGTGAATACATTTAGAGGAATCGGTGGGATCTTCCCATGAAAAATGAATATTCTGGGGTGAAAGAACTCTTGTTTTATATTATTCACATATGCTTTTTATAACCTCAGCTGGCAACAGCCCATCTGCAGGGATTCTGAACTGATTATTTCCCTTTCTTTGAGAGGGGAATGGAGAAAAATATAAACCACAGGCAGAGTTTAATAAATACGTGCACCAGACATGGAAACTACTTTGCTTATTTTCATTCCAGGGACTATTGCTATTTGTGCAACAGAAATAAAAGTTATTCTGAGAGAAATCTACAGAAAGCAGTGCAGTATAACTCAACTGCACATAATTCTTTCCACGGTGCTCAATCCCCTGAAAGACAGGGAACAATAATTTGGATATATGGCATGATTAATAGAGCTTGATCCAAAGCAGGACTTTTAATACTGGCATAATATTAAACAGTGTCATCGTAATGAATATTGGTGCAGAACACAAAGTCTCATCTCTTCTATTAAACTGCCACAGGCTGCAGGATTTGAAATAGTGGAGCCACTATTTCATATTTCAGCTTTCCCCTCTTTTAAAGGATTAAGTATAAGGTGCAGTTTTTTGCCTGTTTGGATTCATCAGAGAGCTTTGTTTTATGTTTCTATCACAGTGAGCACTAATTTCCCTCTCACAATCTTCTCTTTGTGGTGTCTGCTCTACAAAATAAGGTCCAAAGTCAAGGCCTGGCCTGAGATCCTTTGTCCATTTGGGATCCATCCCTCCAAACTCTCTTTCCAAGGATAAATTCTGACATTTGCACCCCCTTATTTTCCTCAAAACAAGAAGAATTTCTGGGGCCAGTAGATAATTTGTAAAATAATTAGCGATAGCTTAATGTGAAATGCAAAAAGCTTCGCATCAGATTTATGTGGAATGTTCCTACCCCAGGGTGTCCCACAGGAGCACATTTTGGGTGACTTTGAGCTCCCCAACGTTAAAAAAAGGCATCTTTAAGATGTTTTAAACCGAGTTTTAAACTCAGCCATGAGCCTGACCTCTCGCAGCCGCGTTTGAACCGCGGAAGCGCCTTTTGAGCGAGGCCCAATTGGTGTGATTTGCTGTTCGGCGCAGAAAAGAGATGCTATTTCTCTAAATACCACAAAACTACCTTCATTTAAGACTTTTTGCAGACCAAAACCCCAGCGGGTCGCCTATGATCTGCCTTGGGCGTGAAAGATTTCTGTTATTCACAGCGCCCGGGCGGCAGCAGCCGCGGCATTGTCTGAGCCAGCGGCCTAACAGTGTGAATATAGAAAATTATGGATAATGGGGAAGCAGTTCTGAAACCCGAGCGAGATAATAACCACCGGTGCTCGTGGCAGATCAGAGGTACAGCTCAACAAACGCTGGGCTGGATTGATTTTAACATAAACAGACAATAGCAGGGGCCAGGGTTTTAGCGGAATTTGGGAAGCCGGAGGTGCAGGCGGCAGCGCTGCTGCATTTGGATGGTTCTGCCTGCAATTGTAAACAGTTGGAGGCAGGAAAACTTCCAGCTTTTCACAATGCCACTAATCACCTGCATACCTGTAGAAATCTGGCCTTATCTAATAAGTTAAGAGTGTTTCACCTGCAATCTGTTTCGCTTGCTTTATTCACGTCTAAATGCCGGCTCTGAATAAAGTTTTTCTGCTGATGGACATGTTGGTGAAAAGGTGTTTTATGGTTGTGTTTAGAGAGAAAAAAAAAGCCAGACTGAAATCTGTGCAGCTCTGTACAAGACACTGAACTTCTAAATATAAAATTTAAGAGGAGAAATTCTGACAAATTCTGAGAAATTCTCCAGTATCACCACCAAAGAGCCTCTGCTCCCAAGCAGCACCTCCAACATGTGGTGCACATCAGGAATGTGATGGCAGGGAGTGTATGGAAAATGGATTTTGGCCCGTAGATCCTGGGTATTTAGGCAGGATAACTCCAGGGAAGTATGGCAGCTCTGCTTTCAGCTGCAATCCTGCACATGAAGAAGAAAATCTACATTAAAGCTGCATTAACCCTCTCACGCATTCCTAAAGTACTGCGTGGAACGTCTCCCTGAGGGATCTCATTATCCACATGTCCTTTCAGTCCCCTTTTTCCTCCCTAAGATGTTCTTAAAATGGGCAAATCTGTGCATCACATTAACATGACCCATCTTTACCCCTTCCCTAAGATGTCGGTGCTTTGTACATCTCATTTACTGTTTTTTGTGCATCTCATTTACTGGTTTTTGTACATCTCATTTACTGTTTTTTTCTCTATCATTGTTCAGTGCTTTCCATGCAACAGATGGAAATAAGAAATGACAACTTGAAATGTAAAGTCTGCACGAAGTAACACACAATTAAGGAGGTATTTAAAGAGAAGTAGCTTGACAGTATTTGGAAAAGAAAATCAGCTTTAGCAGGAGTGCTAAAGTCTGGTGCTTCTTTTGGGCCAAAAAAGTGCATATACCTTTAATAAAAATTAGCTCTAGTATTAGTTTGTATAGAAATCTCATCTGAAAGGCAAGGCCATTTCAATCTTATTAACTTTTATATTTGCTTTATTTTTCTACTTCCCAGCGTAGGTTCCAGAGGAACATTTGATTAATTTGTGCTGTCTGCAAGTCAGGCTTTTAACCTCTGGGAAAGCTCTAAACACTTTAAAAGCTTACAGCCTTAAAATGGATTGTCAAAGTGAACTGAAACTAAATAGAGGTCAACAATCTAAGGGTTATTTGGGCTTTTCCAGGGAAAATGATGCTCGTTGGAAAGCCTGGGGTTTGTGGGCTGGTTACAGGGATTCAGTCCCTGAATGCAGAGCAGCTGCTGGAGCCACCACTGAGGATGGGAATGGGCACAGCAGTGCGAGAAAACTTGCAAAAATGCAGGAAAATGGATTTTTGGAAGGAAGAGCTGCTGCTGGGTCTTCCCAGGGCTCCTCAGCATTGCTTTGGAGACAAGAGAGGCAGGAGATCCATCCCACATGCTCTTCAAACATAACCTGATTCCCCCACAATTAATTCTTAGCAATGAGAAAGTCCAGAGGAGGCTCCAGGATGAGCAGAGGGATGGAGCAGCTCTGCTGGGAGGGAAGGCTGGCAGAGCTGGGATTGTTCAGCCTGGAGAGGAAAAGCTTTGGGGTGACCTCAGTGTGGCCTTGCAGGGTCTCAAGGAACTACAGGAAAGAGGGAGAGAGACAAGTGACAAGGGGTGGAGCAATGGGACAAGGGGGAGTGGCTTCAAATTGAAGAAGAGTAGATTTAGATGGGATATTGGGAAGGAATTCTTGGCTGTGAGGCTGGGGAGGCCCTGGCACAGGGTGCCCAGAGAAGCTGTGGCTGCCCCTGGATCCCTGGCAGTGCCCAAGGCCAGGCTGGACCGGGCTTGGAGCAGTCTGGGACAGTGGAAGGTGTCCCTGTCCATGGTAGGGGCTTGAAACTTGATGAACTGGATGAGTTTTAAGGTCCCTTCCAACCCAAACCACTCTGTGTTTCTGTGATGTCACACAGGCAAAAAAACCCCATTCCTATTTGGGTATCTATCAGGTGTGAGTGTGCAGTTACACTGAGTGCTGACACCTGCAGTCAGGTCTCATCTCAGAGTTAAAACTACCCTCAAGAAAGAAAATCTTTGTTCCAGTTTTCCCTCCTCTTCCCACATTCCCTTTCCGTGGTTCAAGCTGCACCCAAGTGAGCTTCAGTTAGAGCAGAGAATTCTCTCTGATTTCCTTGGGAACACACGGCACAGAAACAATCAAAGCACGGTTAAAAAAACTTAACATCCACAAATCCCATTCTGACTGGAATAATTTTAACGTGCAAACACGAAAGGAGCAGTGTCAAACCCCACATTTAATAAGAACAAAGCTCTTACTTTCCAAGGGCAAAGCACTCCAGCCTGACAGAGGAGCCCTGGGCTGCGTGGGTCGTTTCTGGAAAACGCACCTCGATCTTTGGCTCGTACTCCCCCATCACACCTGTGGAACATCAAAACTCAAATACTCAAAAAAAAATTTAGCTGAGCCCCAGACCTCCTCGTGCAACAGAACTCCAGGCTAAAGGAAAGGGTGGCATGAATCACTCCAGAGCCTTATGTTCCACCCGTGGTGAGCAGCACATGATGGAGCAGGTTTAACCTCCTGGGTGGAGTTCAAGCCTGTGCTGAAAATTCTGGGAGATCTCTCCATTCTCTGCATTTAGCAGTTGAAGAGCGTGACTTTATGCAAGTTTTACATTCCAAGTCTGCTCTGCGTCAAGATTTCAGAGATAATTTTGGGTTCACACCTCTTATCAAGTAACCCTTTTGCTACTAGTCACTCTCAGGACATTGAGTTGATCCTGCATGCAATAAAATTAGAAAATTCCGTGTCCAAACTGCTTGCAAAACTAAAAGTTCTTTAAAACAACCCAATGTGAGTTACAGACTTGAGGAAGGCCGATGTAATTAGATAGAATTATCATATTTGAAAATCTGGCTGAACATCTGATAAATCACAGATAATCCAGTAATAGTTTAGGGCCTTTAATTCTGCAGCAGGTTTGGGATGGATTTAGGAAACAAAACTTTTAGCTGAACTTCTTAGAAGTCTTTTATGTGTCTCACAGTGAAACTCATTCCAACAGTAGGGATGAACATAAATCAGGTATTTTCCTGCAGTGCCTTTGCCCAGGTCCCACAAAGAAAATCAACCAATTCTTGTTTTATATTTAAAAGGCATCTGGATAATACTGCACAAACAACTTCCACTGTTGCCTTAGAGGCTGCCAGCGTTGGAGCCAATCCAGAGACCACCAGAGTGAATGGGAGAAGATAAAGAGACTGATAGAAGGAGTCTGAGAAAAGGAACAGAGCGATGAAAAGCAAAAAGAGAATCAGAAAAGATCTTAAGCATTTGCAATCAGAGTTTGTGCCAAATTATTAACGTTGCAGCTGAGGACGTGCAGCTTTGCTTTGTGTGATCTGCTGATGTTCTTGAACAGCACAGCCTCGCACTGAAGGCATTATTCCATAATGTACAGCTGAGTTTTGTTTATCCTCCAAATCCAACCCTGCACAGACTTTTTGCCACTGATTGTCGCCACCGCTTTGCAAACAGCACGAGAATATTGAAATTGAGGTGGGCAAACTCACAAAACAAACTTGGTGTGCAGATTTTCAGCTCTGTGTTTCTCCCCGCGAACATTTAATTACAAGTGTTGCCAGGAAGGCATTTGTACAAGTGCAGGGGAGTTTCTCACCTCGGCAACTCGATTTGGAACAGCTCTCTGGATTTGATGTTTGAGCTATACTTAGATGACGAATTTAGAAAGATTTGTCAGATTTGAACCTCAACACGGGCACGAGGTGGGGAATATTAACGTGCCACGTGGCATTCTCTTGTTGTTCAGTGACACTGAGAACTTTCTTTGCGTGTTCATCCCCTCACCCCTGTCCCTGACAGCTCAAATANCCCACCTGGCTCTGAGCTCCCTTCAGGTGTTTGGAGAGAGCAACGAGCCCTCCCTCAACCCATCTTCATCTGTCCTAAATGTACCTGAAGGCCCTTCAATAAATACAATCCCTTTTTAGTCTCTTAACTTTGTCTGGCCTCTTTTTTTAGGTAGCCCTAAAAGGCATCACCACCGTGGGGCCGTGTCCTGCTGCACAACCCTCACTGGGGGTGAATTCCCTCCATGGGGGTGAATTCCCAACATCTGGAGCAGGAGCAGTTGGATGTTTTGGGGCAGCCAGGCCCCTCTCCATGGTTGACTCACCATCTCCTCGGAGGGTGAGGGCAGTGGGAGGCCCCCACACTCGTCGTTGTGCCTCAGCGCTGCTCACGGCGCACGTGTAATTCCCAACATCCCAGGGCTCCACCTTGGCCAGGTACAGGCTTCCCGTGGCCTGGGACACGAAGCGCCGGCCGTCCTCCTCGAGATCCAGGGTGGTGTTGTTGAAGAGCCACGTGTAGGACAAGCCTGGGAAACACCAGACACAGGTCACTCATCCNTAGCCCCTGGGGGGCTTTGTCTGCTCAAAATGTATCTCTAGACCCTTCAATCAATAGAACTTCTTTTTATTCTCCGAATTCTGTCTGGCCTCTGTTTTTAGGTAGCCCAAAAAGGCACCAAACCCACTCCAGGTGCAGCTTGAGGCCATTGTCCTGTCGCTGNGAGGCCGTTGTCCTGTCACTGGTGGCCTGGGAGAAGATCCCATCCCCACCTGGCTTTGAGCTCCCTTCAGATGTTTGGAGAGAACAACGAGCCCTCCCTCAACCCATCTTCATCTGTCCTAAATGTACCTGAAGGCCCTTCAATAAATACAATCCCTTTTTAGTCTCTTAACTTTGTCTGGCCTCTTTTTTTAGGTAGCCCTAAAAGGCATCATCACCGTGGGGCCATGTCCTGCTGCAGAGCCCTCACTGGGAGTGTTTCCCCTCTGAGTGGGTGAATTTCCGGCAGCTGGAGCAGGAGCAGTTGGATGTTTTGAGGCAGCCAAACCCCTCTCCATGGTTGACTCACCATCTCCTCGGAGGGTGAGGGCAGTGGGAGGCCCCCACACTCGTCGTTGTGCCTCAGCGCTGCTCACGGCGCACGTGTAATTCCCAACATCCCAGGGCTCCACCTTGGCCAGGTACAGGCTTCCCGTGGCCTGGGACACGAAGCGCCGGCCGTCCTCCTCGAGATCCAAGGTGGTGTTGTTGAAGAGCCATGTGTAGGACAAGCCTGGGAAACACCAGACACAGGTCACTCATCCCCTCCAGCAGAACCTGCTCCTCGCAGGAGGAACGAGGCAGCTGCAGGCAAAACCACTGGGGATGCACAAATTAGCACAGGCCAGGTAAGCGTTGCTCAAGTTTTCAGCTCATTTCAAGCCACTTCAGGAGGTCACAGCAGTTTCTGTCCCCTGCTATTTCTCATTTTCCTGCTTAGCCTGCTCCTGAGCAGGAATGGCAGCGCTGCAATGGCGTGGGCAAGCTGCTTTAGTGAATAATTTCTGTTTATGGCACTTTCCCTCTGAAAATCCAGAGGGCAAATTGCTGCTCGGTTCCACAGCTCCTTTCTTCTCTCTCAATGTGGAAAAATGAACCTGGCAACATGGAGCTTGATCGTTGGATTTTTGTGGAGGGAGGAGCTGAGCTGCACAAAAGTATTTTGGAGATGACTTAATATTTGATCCTATTGCACATTTGATAACGAACACCCCCTTATCTTCCACACTTCTTGCCCTATTCTCACTTCCTACCCCTTTTCTGCCCCCTTTTCCCACATGTTCTTTTCCACAATGCAAACCTTCATAATGTGGATCTATAAGACCAGGCAGCTTAAAACTGATTTATTTGACCAACCCACCCTGGAAAAGCAGATATCCTTTTGAATTTACCATTCCCTGATTTTGGGAAAGGCTTTTGGGCCACGCCTTGGGTGCTGAGGAGCAGGTCCAGAGCTGATCCCCCAGTGTGGGATCCCCCAGGGTGTCCTGCCAGCCCCACACCCAACAGCAGGAGCAGGACTCAAACCCTGCCTTTTACAAGCCACAGTAAATCAGAACTTTCCAAATCTACCAGTTTAGCTCCCCTTAATTAAATGCATAATTCATAAGCTAACAGTGTTCTGCCAACAGCTTCATTTTTCCACATTTCCCCCATCAACAACCCCATTCCAAAAAGATTATTTACGTCGCTCTCCCCCCCCGGCCCCGGCTTGGGAGCAGTATGGTAATAAGTCTGCAAACTCCAGTAGTTCTGTGGAGTTTTATGTTATCAGCTTCCAGCATTTTAGGACTCTCATTAGAAATGATGCATCTCCGGGGAGCAATCAATGGCACTTTCTATACTTGGCTAAATCCTGCAACAGGCTCCGTTTTACTGCGGAAAACGCGAAACTTCCCCGCGCTCTGCAGTAAACCCGGGAGGTGCAGCAATTAATCCTCAGAGTAACACGAGGTGTGTGCATCTACCTGTGCTCACCCACGAGATTAAAGCCCCACGCTGGCACATTTACCTGCCCATGGACTTTCAGGTACCTTAAAGCATCTATTTAGGCAGGAAAATCTGGACAAGGAGGGGTTTTCCTGCAGGGAGGATCAGAAATAAGGGATGCAGCCATGATGTGATCTGTCTTGCAGAGATGCACAGACTGTTTTCTGTCTCAGGCACAGTTTTTGCTGACTGCAGACTGTCTGGGCAAGCAGACCTAAATGTGCAAAATTCTGATTTCAGCTCATTTTTTGAAGGTCTCTAAGTTGCAAGTTGGGGACTCTACGGAAAACGCGGAAGATTTGCAGGGTAAATAATTTAATCTATGTTCTGTTAAATGTTGTCAGCATTTCTGTGCAAGAAATACCTTGGATCTGCCCTCTCCCCAGATTTCCCAAAACACTGAGGGCTGGAACCTTGTGTGCTTTTCCTGCCAGCTGGAATTCCTGCCTTCCTCCTCACCCAGACCTGCACTAAGGCACCTCTGGGCAACAAAACCACTCCGAGTGGTTGAACCTGACATTTGGATGCCCAGATTTCCAAGCCAGGATGATGTATCCAAGAAAATATGGAAATAATTTCAAAAATTAGTAATAAGAAAAAGCAGTTTATAATTTCTGTGCCAGAGTTCTGGTGGTGGCAATTACAGAGCTGAAGAAAGTCCTGATTCTCTCTGAGGGCATCCCTGACCTGCCAAGACTCCAAAAGGATTCTCAGGAAAGATCTTGAAAACATTCTATGGCATGGAACCAAAACCCAGACTCCAGCTGTGGCAGCAGGTGATGCAGCTGAATCCTCTGTGCAGGATGGAATAAAATAAAACTCCATTAACGGCAACTTTATGCTACACAGGAATTCTTCAGGAGGTCAATCTGTGAATTAATTAATCACCAAAAGAGAACCAGACCTTTCCTGTCCTGATTTCAGTTCTCAGGGGGCTCCAGCTGACTTCATTTTCTGAAGTTTCTCCCTGTCTGCTCCCCACCATTGCTTCAGGGAGTGTTGATGAATTTTCCCATTAACTGGGAACAAGCACAGGCCCCTCTTAGTCATATTTAAATCCCTTTTTCCCCCCTATAAGGGATATAAACACTCCCCCTCTCCTGACTGCAGGTTCATCATCCCCCACCCGCAGGCCATCCTTGCCTGGAGCCTAATTCAGCTCCACTAAACTCTGCAGAAACCCTAATTTTAATTGACTTCAGTGGGAGTTGGATGAAATCTCAAGAGGAAGGAGCCAAACTTTGGAGTTTGAACTTTTTTTTCATGCTTTTAAGGCATAATACCAGCAACCCACTCCCTTACTCAGTATCTTTTCTTGGAAAGTCATGACAGCAACAGGTGATAGAGTAGAAAATCCAGAATTGTGTTGTAAAATCTTCCATTTTGGGTCACTTGGGAGTAAATCAGATGAACACTGGATGAGCCAAAGAAAGGAGGAAAAGCCCTTTGCTCTCAGTTTTATGGCAAAAAGGAGTTATTTTATAGTGCTGCAATATTAGGGTGTGTTTGTTTGGGGTTTTTTTAATCCAAGGGAAGTGATTGTGGTGTCAGTGTCCCTTCTCACCCCAGGGACCCTAAAAACTGCTTAATCCAAGCTCAATCCCTGGGCTTGGCCAGGCTGGAGAGCATCTCCCACCCTCCTTCAGAGCTGGGCTGGGCAAGAGGAGCAGCTGAAAATCACTGCTGATAAACTGAGCTGGGGAATTGAACATCTCAGTGCTTCCCTCAGCCCAAGCAAACCCAAATCAATCCTGCAGGATCTGCAGCAAAGCAGCTCCAGGCTGGGCTCAGGGAGGGGACTCTCCCTCCCTCTGGAGCTGTGGGAAAGCTGGATTAAAGATTCACAGGAGCAGAGAGAAAGGGACTCTCAGCCCATCACTGAGTTCCACAAAGGGAGAGACACTTCAAACCCTCCCTTTCACATTTTGCACTTTATCAAGTGCAGCATTTAATGTAAAATGCAGAAATCAAAGGCCCTTTCTCTGCTCATCTCATCCCATCCTCTGCACACACCCAGTTTCACATTTCATCTCCTTCCCCAGCCTTCTGCAGCCTGAGGATTGGGATTTTTTTTACCCCTAACAGGTCCTACATCCTTAGGAGTGTTTTGGGGTTTATTTCGCCTCTCCTCAGCACAGAGGAAAACCCAAAGCCTCCATCCCACTCCCAGCCCTGGCAGCCCTTCCGCACAAATAAATGCAAATTCAGAGCGATCCTGCTGCTCCTAACAAGATTAGCAACTTCCTTAAAGCTCTGCAGGGAGCCAGCTCGGAGGAAACAGCCTTTAGATCAGGCTGCACTTCTAAGAAAATAAATGAACAACAGCCCACCCCATAGTCCCGTGTCAAGTATTACATTTAGGCAGCAGCTTCTTAAGCACAGGCAGGTCAAGCTCATGTGCAGCTGCAGAAATTAAAGCTTCTTCCCTTCCCCACCTCAGAGCTCTCTCTAAACTGCTTTTTTTCACTAGTAAAATATTACTGTATGCTGGTTGCACAGGGGAAAGGGGCTGAACTAAAGAATTTAAAGCAGAGAAGGGATGAGGTTCACAAAAAATTGCAGCTCACCTGGTGCCCCCCCCTGCCCTGCCGAGCCTCTCTAAGAAGCAGAGGGATGGCAGAGCTGAATTTTGGGAGGTGAGGTAATGAGCCTCATCAATAACGAGCAGAGCATCAATTAGTGAGGAGGGGTGGGCTGAGGGAATAGAGGGTTTGGGGTGGGTCAGGTAACCTGGGGCAGCCCTGCTCTTCTTTTAAAAACTAATCACAGGCTGGGATTTTTTGGTCATTAATTGTAATTTTTAATGTCTTAATTGATCTAACGCATAAACTTAGGTAGATCTCTTTTCCTTTCATGTTTGTTTTATCCTAAAATCCTAATATTAGTTCACAGCAATGTGGAATTCTCTTTTTGTTCTCTGAGACAGTGAAAACTGCTGGAGCTGCCTTTTTGTCCATTTGTTTGTTTGCTTGCTGGGGTTTGTTTGTTTGTTTTTGGTTTAGAGCTGACTAACAAATTCTTATCCCCTGTTTAAATGAATCACTCGTTTCTCTTGTACAAAAATAGGCTTGCAGTGCTCTCAGTTAAGAAAGCAGCATTAAAAAAAAAAAGAAGTGGTACATCTTTCCTTGTCAACTGTATTGGAAAATTCAGATTAATTCCAGTTGAGCTTTAAATGTTTTAAATATTTTTGACCATGGATCAACACTTCTGATGTCTGATAAGCAGCTGAGTGTCCTGATGGGCTCTGCAGAGTTTTCCTGTGAGCAGGAGGTTCAACTCCACTGCAGGACCAGATAAACCTGGCAATGTGAGGGGTAGAAAGAGAAATGAGACATTTCCCTAGAGACCATGAGTGGTAGAAACTCTTCTGCAGCTCTCACTCCATCTTCTTGATGTTGTATGGGAGGAATGGAATTAATGAACCCTCCTTGTTTTCCGTTCTATTATTTCTGTTCCTCTTCTCCTATTGTTATCCTGACTTTCAGAGGTTGGCAGGAGGTTTTACCCAGTGCTTCCTATTTCAAATTTCCTATATTAATAGCAGCTGCTTCAAACAACTGCTGTACAGAGGGTTCCTGTCTTCCTTCAAGTCGTTACATCACAGGAAAAGCAACTCTTTCCCTGCTGGCAGGGCTTATCTTCCAAATTCCTTGACATCTCTCTAATTCCTGACACATTTAAAGAGCTGCACAGAACATTTGCAATGTGAGCTGGAAGTACAGTTTGTAATCCTTCCTCCTGGAGGTATTGTGAGGTGGAGGCAAGGGTTTCAATTAAGAACAAAAAAAACCCCTAAATGTACAAACCTTTCCAACAAAAACAACTCCCCAAGTATCCTCTGACTTATCATGGTTCACACCGTGTACTTCATCCCCGTGGAATATCATTTGGGATCCCAAACTCAGTGTTTAGGGATGACAAAAGGACTCAGGCTCTGCTCTCTGGAGCTTTGTTCTTGCAGGGAATGGATTTTTCCAGGCCTGTTGGTCAGCAGCTCCCAGCCCCAGCTGCAGGAACACTCTGGTGCAGGCTTTGCTCGTGGATTTTGTCACTTCAATTAATCTGGGGGGAACTCACCTGGTAACCATTTATTTGTTCTGAATGTTTTCTTCTCCTCCTTCCTATTTGTCAAATCATAATTTCAGCCTGCAGCAGGAGGGAAATGGATAGTTCACTGGCTCCAGGATGGATGTGTTGTCTTTCTGCCTGTCCCACTGATACATTTGAGGAACTCTTTGAAGCCTTTTGTGCCCTTAAGGACCAGGTTTCACTTCGTCTCCTTGATTACATCCTCCTTTCAGATGGCTGTAAACACCCAGTGAACTGACACTTCCTCTCTCTGCAGGGCTGGAGGGGTTTCTATTGATTGATGGCTTTTTCTCCCTCTCTGAAATACTGCATCCTCTTTCTACATCACTATTTACCTTCTCCTGGGAGTTTGTCTTATGGCTCTGTTTCTTTAAGAAGGATTGAAAGTTGCTGGGAGCAGGATGTGGAAAACTGCAGCTCCTCTGGCAGTGTGGTGGCTGCTGCCAAAAGCAGGACACGAATCATCCAAGAGCTGCTCATTCTTTAAGTCCACAACGAGGCAATTTGGTTACTATGTCATTGATTTTTCCCCTTTATTAATAAATATTTGCTTTTCTAGGGTAAAATTTTCACCTGGATTTATCCCACCCAGAAAGGAAGAGCTCCAAGGTCTTATGGGGGGGGGAAGCAGCAATGGGCAAAGGCACCCCCAAATCAATTCCTCAGCAAATCAATCAATTCCTTTGCCTTCCCCATCTGAAGCACTGACAATTATTACAAAACCTGATCTAGTCCCTCCTTTAATCAGGCAGTTCACTTCTCCAGAAGCCCCTTCCAATCTAAATTATCCTCTGATTATCAGGAAGGAATAAAATCAGGGATTCAAAAGCAGAAGCCAAACCTTCATGACAAATCCAATGTGACTGATGCAGGATTGAAATGAGAGCACTGAGCAGCAAGGACTAAAGGGGAAAGGAACCATTCCATGGGATCTGGAGGAGTTTGGGGTAGGAAGAATTGCTGAGGGCTGCTTTTCTGCCATTCCATGGGATCTGGAGGAGTTTGGGGTAGGAAGGATTGCTGAGGGCTGCTTTTCTGCCATTCCATGGGATCTGGAGCTGCTTATCTGCCATTCCATGGGGATCTGGAGTAGTTTGGGGTAGGAAGAATTGCTGAGAGCTGCTTTTCTGCCATTGCATGGGGGTCTGGAGGAGTTTGGGGTAGGAAGGATTGCTGAGGGCTGCTTTTCTGCCATTCCAGGGAGACCAGGAGTAGTTTGGGGTGGAAAGAATTGCTGAAAGCTGCTTTTCTGCATTCCATGACAACCCTGGGATATCCAGGAATGGCAGCAGAGAGTCTTGCAGACCTTCATGCTGTCCTGGCTGTGTCCCACCCAAGGGATGACAGGTTCTATTCCCAAAGCAATAAAAAAGAGCCCTAAAAGAGTGTGAACCCAGCATCTTTTAAAGAAACAAAATCCAAACTTGCTGTAAACACAGTAATTAACGCTCAAACCAATTCCAGTGCTAATTCCCCAGGGAATTCTGCTTCTCCTGAGGCTGATCAGGGCTCAGCTGAGGCTGTTCCTCACCGTACCTCCGTGGTGGGCAGGAGTTCCACAGAGCAGGACCACTCCTTGTCCCTCTCTCACCGACACCGGGCTCCTCGGTCTCATCTCAAAGTCCTCCAGGTCTTGAGGGAGAAGGAGAGAACAAGGCCTGGTTATTTATTATCCATCAGATTTATTCCCAACTGCATCCCAATTTATCCGATCTATTAACTCAAGAACAGTCACAGGTTGAACAGCAGAATATAATTGCATTGAGAAATTTCATGGGAAAATAGCTCATCTAAGATGATGTCATGGAATTACAGGATCATTAATGTTGAAAAAGACCTTCCAGATCATCCAGTCCAACCATTACCAAGTCCTTTGGCATTCACAAAATATTTATTCCTACAGCAGTCCTGCTGCAACTCTGGGAATTTGTGTTTACAATTTTTACTTCCAAAACCAGTCCATTATTCCATGACTTTTTCCAGCATCATTTTTTGAAACTTGCAAGACTTAATCTACACGAGTTGGGGAAAAAAAATGCATTTTGTAGCGTTTCTTTTTCTATAGAAATAGAGAACAGCTGTGTTCTATATATACAAGTGATAATTAAAGATCAGCAGGACTCCCACAGAGTGTAGGTTTAAATGATGATAAAAATATGTTGTTTTCTTTAAGCTTCTGGTCTGGCCTAAACTGGCTGCAGTACTTGGATGTGTTTTAATTGCCTTGAGCTTTAGCACTGGTTTTAAAGGGGAAGGAGAGGGAATTTTCAGTGGGGAATCTCCTGTATGAGCACGTCCATGCCCATCTGGTTTTTATGGCTCTCAATGTCTATTTTTCACCTTATCTAACACCACACTCAATTTGCTGCTTCCTCACGTTTCACTGAGATGCTGAAGAATTATCAGCCTTATTCCATTTAATTCAAGTACAAAACATGCCACAATAGATGTGCTTTACAAAAAAATTTACTTTTCAATCCAGTTCTCATCCTAATGAGAAGCCTTCCCATTTCCTCAGAGCCTTTTGGGAAAGGATTGCTCGAAACACATTCAAAACATGCTTTAATACAATAAATATCAGCTTCCCCTTCAACCTCTTTAAACCACAGAGCTGCAAACTGCCTGCCCTAAGCTCATTTGATTCACCTGGCTGCAGATCCTTGTTTCAAACAATTGTTCCATTTTTCATCAGCTGAACACCAACCCGAGCCAGAGCTCAATAGAGAGAAACAGCCCTCGTTGGTCAGAGCAATAACGATTACTACCTGTACAGCCTCAGCTCTTTATGTCAATATATCAATTTTCTCCCCCTCAGCTGAACTTTTACAGAGTTAATTTTTCTTCCCCCCCTCCTCTTCATCTCCTGGATATTGGTCTCCTATGAAGACATTGTCTGCTCAGATGGGGCTGGATTGAATTAAGCACCTGTAGCACCTCCTCGTGCTGTCATTGCACAATGGATGGGGCCTGTCAATACGCTGGGAAAGGGTTTGAAACTCTGATGTTCTTTTAATTGCCTGCTGGCTACAGCTCTGCCTTGGGTTATGGGTAGTCCAAGAGGCAAAAAAACACAAGAAAGGCCAAGAAAAATAGAAAAAAAAAAAAATCATTTATTTAGCTCCATTCCATCCTGTAATTCTAAATGAAAGAGAAAATAGTAGATGGGTGTAATATGATTAATGAGAGTTTGGCTTCATGCTTAGTCCAGTCTCTGAATTTGTGGATTTATTTACTCGCTTTGGAAATTCCATCTGAGAAATTTGACCACTTTTTCTTTCTTTCCTGGGTAGGGTTTTCTGAGGAGAAAAAGGTCAGCTCCAAATATTTGTGTGGAAAAGTGGTCCCTGGAATTACTGTCCAGATTTGCTTGGAATGCCTGGTCTGAAGCTTTGGGCTCTGGGAGAGGAGGAAAAAAGTCCCTCAGATTATCTTATTATATTAACTTTTTAAAAAAAGATATTATAAAGGTGCAAAAATTCAGAATTTTTTAGGAATCAGGCACTAATAACAAAAATGGCCACTGTTCCCTTTCCTATCTCTTTCCTTCAGCTGCTAATATAAAAAAATTGCAATTTCTACTTTAAAATAGCGTTAAATAGAAATCCAAAAAAACTTTTGGGTAGTATGGAAAAATCTGTGCAGTCTGAGTAATTCTTCCCAATACTTTCACTGTGGTAAATCAGCCCTTTTTTNACAGTGTTGAAACTAGCCCTTTTTTTTTTTTTTTTTTTTTTTTTTTTTGCTGAGAACAAAATTTCACTTGTTACGAGACACCTGAGAAAGGAGGGAGCGAAAAATAAAGGGAGCTCAGTGCAGCAGCAGGAAAAGGTTTCCCTGACAATTGAGAATTAACTGTGTAATACCTTGCTCTGAAATGGGAATAGATTCTGGAAAGTAATGAGCTGCTAGTAGCAATTTTTAGTTTAATGACACAATATGTCATGTTATCAGTTTTACTCTCGTTTCAGGTGCTGTGTCACCTGTCCGTGTCTCTCCATTAAAACCGTGACGAGTGGCCCTGACTTGAATAATTAAAAGCAGCAGGGTGAGATCTCTTAGGGATCCACTGTTTTCTAGGGAGCAGGGCCATTTTTTGGATTGTTTAATGGAATCATGGAATGCTTTGGGTTGGGAGGGACCTTGAAGCTCTTCCAGCTCCACCTCTGAGACACCTCCCACTGTCCCAGGCTGCTCCAAGCCCTGTCCAACCTGGCCTTGGGCACTGCCAGGGATCCAGGGGCAGCCACAGCTTCTCTGGGAATTCCATTCCAGGGCCTCCCCACTTTCACATGGAACAATTTTTTCCCAATATCCCATCTAAAGCCACTCCCTTTCAGTTGAATCCGTGTTGGGAAAAAGTTGGCTGTGCCTTTTCGATCTCCACTTTTCAACCTTGAGGATCAAAATCCGTGGGCTGGAGTTTGGGCTCTTTCATGGCACCTTTGTAGTTTCGTTACAAAAAGCAACTCAGATTTTCCAGTGTGGGAGAGGAGATTTCCATCCCTTTATGCTTATTAATCATAGGTATAAAAAAACAGCTGTGGAGGCACATAAATCATCATTTAATCTCTTCATCTCACTCGTGACAGGGACAAATATGCAATGTCCTTATTTAGCCCAAGTTTTAAAGACCTTTAGGAAAAGACATTTTCTTTAGAGAATCCATTCCACTGCTTAACTCCGAGGTCTTCATCACTCTGCATCCTTTAGAAACCCTCACCTCCCCAAAACTTCACAGGCCAAACCAGAAATGATCTTTTGCTTTGACTGATTGTGATAGATAATTGTACAAAGCGAATTTATTCAGTGCCTCTCTCTGTAAGAACGAATCACTGAAGAACAAAAAAACCCCCAAACCTCTGAAAAAGCAAACCAAGGCAAAATAGATAAAGAGAATTCATCAGTGGAGTTGATGTTGCTTCTGTTTTCATTTTTATTGGACTCTTCCTCCAGGCAGGCAGCATCTCCCATGGAATATTGTGACACCTCATTCAAATGGGTTCAATAATGAGCTATAAAATAATCTACTTTTGCTTTGCAGAGCAGGTGGGTGAGAGAGGGAAGATGTGGACCCTCAAAAATAAAATTCATCTTTGCCACAAAGATTTCTCCATCCATTTTCCCACCTATGGGGTTGAATTTTCAATTTGATTTATTGCAATTCGAAACGTGTTAAGTGTATATATATATATAGAAAAAAAGAATTACCTGAGGATAGAAACGCAGATATTCTACTTTGCTCTTGTTATTCTGAAATTCTGGCTGCTGTCAAAACTGCTTCTCCTTGCCCTGGGTGTTCATTTACACCATGAGAGCTCAACCACTGCGTTCTCCCCGCTCCCGTTCCCTAGCACAGCTCTGTAACGTGACATGACATAACCTAATAAAGCAGAATGTTGCTTGTCAAAAAGAGTATCAGCTAAGAAGGCTCAGATCAGGTGTTTGGCACACATTTAGATTGCTAATATGCACTCAGGAATAAGATGACTATTTAACAGATGGTATATTTGCTAACTTCAGTGTTTCTGCGGAGATCTATAAATAAATTATCACCTAGTTCCTACATAATTCCTTTCATTCTTTGTCTGTATTTATCTCACTTGAAGAACAACGAGTTCCCTCACACTCCATTGCTCTCTCGGCTGCGAGTTTTAACAAAAAAAAAATTGCATTTTTTTTCTCGGGATCTGTGCATGTTGGCAGACTGCTTTTGGTGGAGCACGATTAATCAGTTGGATGTGATAATGAGGTCACGAGGGCCAAGCAAAATGCTCAGATGCACAAGAGATCCTTCCCAGGGAAGAGTGGGAATGTCTGGACTCAGCTGTTGTGTGGCACAGCCTCGTCTCTGGCTGGGAATGCTGCAGAGCTGAGTGAGGAGAGACACACCAACACCCCAAAATGATGGCATTTTGTGGGATGGAGTCAGGGAATGGCACGGATTTCTCTGAAGGGAGCAGGAATTCTTAAGGTGGAGGAGGCTGCCAGCTCCTCACTGGGAATGAAGGGAGGAAAGAGGAGAAGGTCAGAGCATTTTTCACCTGGTGAAAACTCAACTTTACCCACTGGGGTTGAAGATATTATCATGGAATTACAGAAGGTTTGGGTTGGAAGGACCTTAAAGCTCATCCATTCCACCCCTGCCATATGCAGGGACACCTTCCACTATCCCAGACTGCTCCAAGCCCTGTCCAACCTGCCTTTATCCTGATTTATGGCCTGAAAATCTTCCAGATCCAGATTTTAAACAGAATAAAACCAGAGGTTGAGAATAATATCAGTGCTGGATGAAGGCGACTATCATTGTCACTCTGCTGAGCACAAAGTGCCAGTGAAAGAAGCAAACCCAGCAGGGGTGAGGTGTTGGACTGAAAAAATGGTTTTTGGAGACAGAAACAAAATGGAAGTGATGGACAGAAATCCTTCCTGCTGAAAGATTAATTAATCTTTAATTAATGAATAGGCTAATCAATAGGTTCAGCCATATGTTTTTTTTTCCTTGACATTTTAAAGCTCATAATAGTAGAGATGATCATAGATCCCAGAGTGCNCCAACCTGCCTTTATCCTGATTTATGGCCTGAAAATCTTCCAGATCCAGATTTTAAACAGAATAAAACCAGAGGTTGAGAATAATATCAGTGCTGGATGAAGGCGACTATCATTGTCACTCTGCTGAGCACAAAGTGCCAGTGAGAGAAGCAAACCCAGCAGGGGGGAGGTGTTGGACTGAAAAAATGGTTTTTGGAGACAGAAACAAAATGGAAGTGATGGACAGAAATCTTTCCTGCTGAAGCACTTGTGTTAATTAATAGGATAATTAGTAGGTTCAGCCATACATTATTTTTGTCTTGATGTTTTAAAGCTCATAATAACAGAGATAATCACAAATGCCAGAGTGCTTTGGGTTGGAAGGGGCCTCAAAGTCCATTGTGTTCCACCCCTGCCATGGGCAGGAATTCCTTCCACTAGACCAGGCTGCTCCAAGCAACATCCAATTGCTGACTGTTCATTAATAGATTTATTCTAATTTCCCCACTACTACTTTTACCCACACATCTGAGTTTTGGTTTGGTTTATTTTAATATAAAACTGCCTTACAGGTGTCAGTGTCACAGATTTAACTACACCAAGAGTGAACACAAGGTCAGTTTTCCTGGGATTAGGGAACAGCTTTTTAAATACATTTCTGATAGGAATAAAAACCTAATCACAAATAACTCATTCATTTCAACCTCCCAATCATGAGTTTGGAATTCCTGACCCTGCTCAGGGACAGTCCATCCAAACCCACCCATTCCAAACCAGTCCATCTTAAAAAGTAGGATAAAACTTCTCTGATGAAACCCAGGAAAATTGGGTGTTTTAATATATGAAATTATTACATACAATTAGAGAAACTCCAATTTATCACCTTGCATAATTACCACAGTTCATCTGAATTAATGTGATTTCACGCTTTCTTGAACTTTTGATTATTATTTTTTTTTCTCCCCCTCATAAATGTTTTGTCATTACATAATCCCAGCTATAATGGCTGTAATTACTTGGTATTGAAATGTGCAATGAATGTTAAGGCACGAGGAGGAAGAGCTCCTTACAAATTAGCCACGCTCCTGGGGACAAATCAATACAATTCCTCACATTTCCATGTGCCTGTGTCAAATTGTGATGGATCACTCCAGTTCCCTTTTTTTTCCCGCCTCTGTTTCTCTTATTGCCTGTGATCTATTGCAACAGGAGAGGTGTTCCTGCAGTGATGCAGCACAACAGGAATTTCCTCACAGGGAATTGGGCTACAAAGGACGAGCTCAGCAGTTTCCCAAGGAAGCTCCTGGTTATGGTTTGCTGTGAGTCTTTCCAGCACCTGTGTTATCAGCTGACAATTAATTATCTTCCTTTGCTCTGGCTGGAATGAATTAGGGACCCCATTTTGGGTCTGAATTTGGTGCCTGAATCAGAGAATTTCGGTCTGTTACAACCACAAATAATAAAAATGAAGCTTATTGGATCTTTAAAATGATCTCAAATTCTGGAAGGCCCCATACTTCCAGATTTTGGGTATGTTTTTAATTCTTTCACATACAGAGGTCCCAAAAAATTTGGGGTTAAAGCTCTTTTAGCAACAGGCTCTGTCTGTCCAGTGTTGTACTGTTGGGCATGAAAGAAACACGTAGACCTCTGAGCAGCAGGTCAGGACTACACCAGGCGGGACCAGAAAAGGGTCCAGCCTTTCTTTATTTTCTTATTTTTATATCTTTCTTAAGGCAATCGTGGATTGGACAATGAGGTTACCACCTCTCTGATTTCACAGGATAATGACATGGTCAATCATCTTTCTCTGCCTTAGGAGAAAGGAATGAAAACAATCCAGAAGTTCAAAACAATCTTGGCCAGTTACAAAAACAAGGACTGTGTTTATAGAAAATGCATGAGAGCTTCTACTACAGAATTAAAAACATAAAACACTGCAAAAACCAGGGCGACAGTCCAGACCACTCCAGACCCCTCCAGGACATCAATCCCAATTTTTTGCTTCTCCTCAGTATTTTTGTACTGAATTGCCTTGTAGGAGATGAGCACAAATCTCTTGCAGCCTGGATACTGTAGGGTGCATGAAAATATCCTTCTTTCTCCAAATATCTCCCAAAGGAATGGCTAATCTCCTTCCCTACAACTTCCACTGCAGAATAAACTCTCTTTTCCAGCTTTCCAAACTATGCTCAACTTGCTGAACAAACCCTCTGACAGTTCCTTTGTCCTGATAATACTGTCAATACATTAATCTCTTCCCGTTAGCATCTAATCTCAATTTTTTAAATGTTCTAATTGATTTTCTATGAATTCAATTCTGCGATTAAGAGTGGTGTTATCTCTAATTAAGGTGTCTGAAAGCCGCTTAGTATTTCCCATTTCCTGCTTTTGAAATCCTTGGGATTTTCTCCTCAGCACCTGCTGAATTCTCCTGCTCCATTTGAAGCACTCATGAGCTTTAAACATCTCAGGTCTGGAAGATTTGGAGCTGAACCAGCCTGGGCAATGCCTGAGCATCTCCTTTCACCAGGACACATTAAAAATCCACTGGAATTCCCACTTTTGTTCCCATTTCCACCTTAGGGGAGCACTGCTTTTCACCCTGGGTAAAAGGAAAGCTGCCCCGTCCCCCAAAACTCCCTGATGGATTTGCTCATGAAAAAGAGAGGGAAAACCTCAATCACTGGGTCCTGTCCTTCTCCAAAGCTCTGCAATCATCCAAGGTCCTTCATCAGGGCTTCCTTATTTAGTTAAATTACTTTGGAGCTTCCAAGGGAGAGGAGCTGTAATTTACACTTCAGGATGAACACAGGCCCCGGGTCCTCAATTCAGCTTAAATGACCTGAATGGCCAAACCAGGCACTAATTTTCAAGGTGGGGAACAATAATTTCTGCCACAGTCTGATTGTCTTATTCAATTAAAGAGTGAAAATGCCCTTTACGAAGTAATACCAAGCTTCTCTAGAGGAAAAAAGTGGAAGGTCACAATTAAATTAAACAGGGAGGGTGAGGTGAGAGGGGGGGAACAACCCTGAGCTGGCTTGATTTTTGTTCATGCACCAACAAACCCAGAGCACAGAAACACATGCTGGGAAGCTGTAGAGCTGGTCTACATCTGGCCTTTGTTATTTTTTTCCCCCTGCTTTTACAGAGTTAGCAGCATAAAATATTAAATTTCTCTTCTGAGCTGAGCCCAGGACTTGCTCTGAGCAGCAAGTGTTGACACAGCCTGGGGGCTCCTGCCCCAAAACTCATGTGTAGGACAGAGACACAGCTGAGGAGCTGCCCCTCTCCCAGGGAGGGGCACAGAGGGAATGAATGTTGAATATTTGATATTCCTGAGCAGTTTTCTCACTCGTCACGGCGCAGTTCATTTGTCACCTGTCATCACCAGAGTCACTTCGCCGTCTGCAGGAGTTTTCTCCAGATTGGAGAGCTCTTAAAGACAGATTTCTCTTCCTGGGCTGAACCTCGAGGGCCAGATTTATCCCTGCCACAACGACACTGATTTTCCCAACTTCTGTGGGAGATGGGCCTGGCTGCTGTGGCAAATGTCCTTTAGGCAGGGGATTAATCCTTATCCAAACCCTCTTCTCCTTCATATTTCCCACTGCTCCCACAGCAACCTGTTTTTAACTGCATGGAGATGGTTCAGGAGCTTCTCCCTTCCCTCAGACCCCNAATAATAATCAAGGATTATAATTCATGCATTAAAAATGGCAAGGAAGAAAGGAAAAGTGGCAAGGAAAAGAAGGAAAGTAGCAAGGAAGAGAAGGAAAGTGGCAAGGAAGAGAAGGAAAGTAGCAAGGAAGAGAAGGAAAGTGGCAAGGAAGAGAGGGCTCTCACACACTGCTGAGGTTGCCCACGCCTATTTCAGCCCTTCCCAAATTCCTGCCCAACCCTTTGGAGATCTTGACCCAGCCCAGAATTATTTCTTGTAGAGTTACCCTGAGTTACCCCCACTGCTTTATCTCCCTCATTCCATCTGCAAAACCCTCAAAGAATTCCTTCCAATGCGAATTTCAGGATTTACCCTAGTGATTGATGCAGGGGATTTCTGGAAGTGAATCTTGTCAGTGGGATTTCAGGTGTAGGTTAGATTATTTGTTGTTCTTGCTGTAGCATTTAGGAATGGGAATTTACAGCTCAGTGCATTTTCTGTGCCAGATGTGGTTTTCCTGTTGAGAAAAGCAACACCTGTGACCTCATTCCTTCACTCCATGGAAAAGTCCAAATGTTAAACGCTGTTCCTCCTTCTCCAATTTAAGCTACAGAATAGACAAGTTTATCTGGAACCTTGAAACATGTACATCAGATCAACCTTCACTGCAAAAATAACTGATCAATTATTTTCATTGTTTTTATTTTTAAAAAGGTGCCAATCATTTATTCCAAATAATTCTGTATTTTTTTCCCCTTACAAACCTCCACCGTAACTTTTTTTTGTCACACCAAGAAATGAAAAATCCCAGGTGAACATCAGGGATACTTCACTCAATAATTTATTGGAATCTACATCATATTGTCTGTAATGAAAGGAGAGCAGATAAAATAGCAAACCACCCAGCCTGCAAATATAGACTGGTTTTATCCTTCCCAAGTATTACATTTTATCAATCAGGATCTATCAGCTCTGGGACCTGGGGATGCTTTGTTCCCCACCCTATCTCAATCACAGATATTGCTTTTCCAATACAACAGGCAGTGGGTTGATTTAGGATAAACACTTTTAAAGGAACTAAAGAAGAGTAAGTAATACAGAACTAAAAGATAATCTTCAAATACTTCTGTGTTCCCTATTACTACTTTATCTGCCTGGTTCACTGCCTGGAATGCTCCTTACAACCTCTCTGCAATGTAGATCTCTGTTTCACAGATAAAAACCCCACTTTTATAATAAAAGTCTGAGGAGCTAGCCTGGAATAAAGCAGCTTTAACCAAATGCTGATAGAGCAGAGCCTTGAACACAGTGGTTAAGTACTCTGAGAGAGATGTTTAAGCTGTTGGAGAGGCAGAAAAGTGGAATTTCTGATGTTCCAACATAAAATAAGCAGGGACCTTCCCTCCCATCAGCTTCAGGATGTGTTTAAGAGGAGAGAGGAGGCTGTGGCTGCACTTGGACATCACCTGATCACCTGATGGACATCAGGTGGGCTCTGAGAATGCAGGGGAGACTAAAATAGGGAATGATGGAGAAAGCAAACCCCCTTCCTTATGGAGACACGCCTGCATCGTCTGCTTTTCAGAGTCCAGGCTGTTCTTTGTGTCTTCAGGAACGTCAGCAGATTTGCATAATCCTATTCTTGTGATAGCAGAGCTTTAAAATAGAAACTCTATTATCACCCTGCCTTGTCCTGTCAGCAGGCAGGTGAAAGCCTTCCAGGCTTCCTGCTTCATCACTGCTGAGTGGTGGCTCCTGCCTTTCCTGGAGCCTTTGAGAGGCTCTGCGTGCACAGAATTCTGCAAAGAAATCAACACTGGGAAGCTCAGTGGGGGTACAGAAGATGAGCTGAGTGTGGTGAGGTCTTGCAGCAGTTTTGGTCTTGGGGTCATTAAATTGCATCACTTTAGAGGGTTCTGTGCTCAAAGTGGCCTCGAAGGATTCCCAGTGTCCCACTTTGGGGTGGGTAGCACAGGATAGAGACCCCTTAGAGACCCCTCTCTGTTGGAATCAGCCCAGAGGAGGCCACCAAGTTGAGCAGAGGGAGCACTTCTCTTATGAAGGCAGCTGGGAGAGTTGGGGCTGCTATTCCTGGAAAACTCATATTCCTTACAATGGTTCTCACCAGGTTTTCCCTGATTTTCTGAGGCAACACTGTGAAGTAAAGGGGAAAAAAAGAAAACATGCCTGAGGCTGCTGGGTCTGCCCCATGGAGAGCATTCATTAAGCAAAGACCTTGGTGTGGTCTCCTGCCATGGGAACTGCAGCAGAGAGAGCTGGAGCACTGGCACAGAGTGTCCATAACAATCAGAAGTGTTAAATGGAAGTTCTCTTTCTTTTCACTCCAAGCAGAATTTTGACAAAGCACAGGGTTGATTTCCTGTAACTCATTCTGCTCAGAACCCGGCCCTCAGCTCCCCACACCAGGGAGGGAAGCTGCTGCTGCTGCTGCTGCTGCTGCTGCTGCACTGATATTGGATTCTACCTGTGCTTAGAAGTCCAAAAGGCAATTTTGAGCTGTGAGCCTGTTTAGTGGCACATGGAAGCGATGACAGCAGCACTTCCATCCTGCAGACAGCATCGATCCACAGCGTGTTCCCACTGCAGGTTGCATTTTTCCCTCACCTGCTCAAGGGAAGATGCAGACTGGGAGGTGTTACCAGCATCACCAGAAGGGCTGTGCAGAGCATGGAAAGGAGAATTTTATGGCTGATTCTCCACATCTCTGCAGTTGAGATGTGTTTCTGCATTAATGGAGGGTGTCTCTGCCTCTGGAAGTGGGGTTGGAATGAGAGGAGCTTTAAGGTCCCTTCCAAACTATTCTAGGATTGTATTAAGGCCACCCTTTTAAAACAGAGGGGTGGGGTCATGGCATTACTCAGCATGTGTAGGGTGGACAGTGGTGTTATAATGAGGATAGAGACTGACAGAACTGGGATTGTTCAGCCTGGAGAAGAGAAGCTTTGGGGTGACCTCATTGTGGCCTTGCAGGGCCTGAAGGGGGCAACCAGAAAAATTGAGAGAGACTTTGGAAAAGAGCCTGGAGGGACAGGACAAGGGAGAATGGCTTCCAAAGTGGCAGAGGGCAGGGTTAAATGGGATATTGGGAAGGAATTATTGGCTGTGAGCATGCTGAAGCCCTGGCACAGGGTGCCCAGAGAAGCTGTGGCTGCCCCTGGATCCCTGGAAGTGCCCAAGGCCAGGCTGGACAGAGCTTGGAGCAGCCTGGGACAGTGGAGGGTGGCAGGGGGTGGCACTGGATGATCTTTAATATCTCATCCAACCAGGCCATTCCATGATTCTCTGTGGATACAGGCAAATTTATGGCTTTACCTGATATGACCCTAAAGAGGAAAAGGGAACTTGGAAAACCAAGTCAAACTTTTGAGGATGCATTTTGTATTTTTGATGACGACCTTTTCCTGCCTCTGGCAAGCTGAGCCCTTCCTCCTTCCAGCTCTTCAGTTATCAGCTGGTCATCCCTGAGTGCCTGTTGAGCACTGGACTGAGCAGTTTATGCCTCCTTTTGAAAAAGAAAGGCCCTGCCAGAGTTCATTCCTGCAACCCAACTGCCAGGGAGCCTGATCAGTATTCCAGCCCTCGTGTGCAGTGATGAATTAACAATCAGCTTAAAGACCCAGAGAGCTTTACTCCAGGTGGTAGTTACAACAGCTAGCACACCTTTTAATCAAATACAATTGTTACAGAGGGATTTCTGGACACACACAGCACCACAGCACGACCCAGCCAGAAGTGTAGGTGCCATTTAGCCTTAAATTCATGCATGTCCAGACTTTGCAAATTCAAGCCTATCTGATCCAAGCCTATTGATTTTTCCATTTTCTGTTTCAGAGCATACACTGCCAGTGAAAAGGGTTATGACATCTCGAGGCTGCTGGATTGCTTTGTGATGTTTCTGTAATTTGTGTGCACTCGAAGGTAAATAACATGATGAAGTAATCAGATGAAAAGTGGGGCTTTCATGCTGGCTGAGCATCTCCCAGCCAGCCCCTCCAACCTCTGCTAAAGCTCAGCCTGTCACCATCCACCAAACACTAAATGGATTTGATTGGCTTTAATATATTCCTCCCTGAAATGGTTAAATGCTAACGATGGACTGTTATTTTTGTGTTTCAGAATGGCAGAAACTCAGCCCGGGGGGAATTATTGCCTCTAATTTGTCATTTCAGCAAAATTGTGTCTTCTATCTCTGACAAAAAGCACGTGGGAGCTCTTGGGGGCTGCAGATTTTATTCCAAGAGCTCCAGCACTGTCACTCTCAGCCACACTGCTGTGAGCACATCATCCCTGGCCAAGAGCAGGGAGGGTGGCAGTGTTGGACAAAATGCTGTTGAGGACAAGCACCAAGCAAAACCCTTGAGCACCACTTTGAAAACCAGGAGAATGTGGTTGGAGCCCAAAAACTCCAAGGAGAAATCCTTCCTGGGTCTGTAGCATTGTGGGGAACTTTAAAATATGGGGTCTAAAGGCTCCACTGTGTGCTCTCCTGTGTGGTTCAGGGCAAAGTGACTAATTCTAGGCATAATTCAAGTTGTTTTCATTGTTTCTCAGAATTTCAGGTCTGAGAAAGCTGCAATCATCATGACTTTGATCAGCATGGGCAGAATAACTTGACTGAGAATCGAATTTAAGATCCCCAAGCAACAAGATGCTTTCAATTAATACTGAATTTTCTGGGTTTACGCCCTGAATAATTAAGAGTTAGGTTCGAACTTGATTCTTTTCCATTGTGGAGTCCTTTTTTATCCTGGTTTGTTTAATTTCAATTCTTATTTCTCCTGCCTCTCTCTTAATGCCTCTGCTATGGATGTGCTTGGGAGCTAAAAGAACAAGTAACAGGCCTGGACAGGCTGTTTCATGCAGCTTGTTATGGGGATTTCCCTCAAGACCAGTTGTTTGCACACAGTTATTTTTGCTTAAAACTGAGGAAATAATTAAAGCAAATCCCCTGTGTGCCTTGGGAGAAAGTTCTGGTTGAAGCCACACTGAAGCAGCTTTCCCTAACAGGTTTTTTGTTTGCCTTTTCTTAAGGCATGAAATGCCTGAAACAAAAACGCCTCAGGAAAAAATTCATCACTGAAAGAGTGGCCAAGCTTTGGAACTGGCTGCTCATGGAAGTGGTGGAGTCCCCATCCTCGGGAGTGTTCAAAAAACAAGGAGATGTGGCATTTTGTGATGTGGTTTATGAGCAGGGGAAGACTGGGCGATGGTTGGACTGGGTGATCTTGGAAGTCTTTTCCATCCTTAATCACAGAATTAATGAGGTTGGAAAAGACATTGGAGATCAAGTCCAACCTATGACCTGACACCACCTTCTCAAAAAACCAGGGCACTGAGTGCCTCATCCAGTCTTCTTTTAAACACCTCCAGGGATGGTGACTCCACCACATCCCTGGGCAGCCCATTCCAGTGCCCAGCCACAATTTTTGTGAAGAACTTTATCCCAATGTCCAGCCTAAACTTCCCCTGGTGCAGCTTTAAATGTGTCCTCTAATAATTCTGTGATTCTAAGTTGTGTAAAAGCTGAAGGAAAAGCTCTCATGTGCTCCTCTCTTCCTTCAAGCTGACTCGGGCCTAGTTCCAAGATGAACTCCCCACATCTTTGGCTTCCCTTTAGGCTGAGCTGAAGTGTTCCAGGTGACCTTGTCCTGGATGTCACCACTGAATTGGAAGGGGACAAACCCTGTGGGTGGCAGGCCATGACCCCAGACTCCAGCCTGAACAAGGACCCCACTCCTGTGTTTGGCTCTGGCTGAAGCAGCCAAGGCCTGACACCAACGCTTTACGACAACTTCCACCTCAACAACTCCTGCAAAACACACGTGGGCTGCTCCAAATGTACTGGCAGGGGAGCAGGAGATGTGCAGGATTTATAGGGAGCTTTCAAGTTTATTTCTGACAAAACAAGCCTTGTGCAGGGAGCGGGGGTGCCAAGGGCCTGCCATCCCTGCATCCCGCTAATGCATTCCCGTGCTCCCTCTCCCTGACAATGTCTCTCATTTCCAGCTTGTAGCTTTAATAATCTATGCCACTGCCTTCTGTACAATATTCCTCCTGCAGCTTCCCTTTGACAGCTCTGGTTTGAATAGAGGATAAGCACCAAACTCCAGCTGAATCTGAAGACGTATTTCTAATCTCTTCCCGCATTTATTTCGCTTGGCGGAGGACTTCCTATCTCGAGCAGAGGGGGGAAAAAGTGTTTTCTCACATATTAAGTTGACATCTTGAATAGGTTTCTGGAGGTGTCATTAATTCAAACTCCAACTCCGAGTTAGTTACCTTGTAGTAAAGAGACAAATACACATAAACCCTGTTGCTTGGATAATGGGTTTGATTCAATTCTTTATCAGGGAGATTGCAATAATATGCCAAGCATTCCAGTCTAGGGAAAAATCCCATTTTGTGAGGTGTTGAATGAAAGTGTCATAACAGCAACGTGCCTGCCTGCCTGGATCTTAAGATATAGCCTGAAGTATTGGTTGAAACAAAGAATTAAATTGGATGGCAACATGAAAATAAGAAACAAGGAAATGTTGACTGTGAAATAAGTGTTTCAAGGTAATTTGTTCCACTATTCTCATCAGGTCATTATGACATTTTCCATGTACTGTGGGTTGTTTTTTTTTTCCTATTGTTAGACAACTTAAAACTCCCAGTTCCGCGGTGATGCCGCCAAATTGAAGCATTTTCCTGTAAATTTGTGCTTGTCAGTGTAAATAACAGCCTTTGATTTGTCTGTCCTCTCTCTCTTCTCCGTGGGGAAGGATGTAAATATCTGTCACCACTACCAGAAAAATGGTGTAGTGCTTGATTATGGGATAAATTCAGCATTCCGTGGTGCTGCTGGAGCTGGGGGACTGGGGCAGGCTGAGAGCTGGGGGCAAACCAGAGCCAGCTCTGGGATCTGCTCCCTGCAGGAACTCTGGGCAGTGTTTGGGTTGAGGTGTAAAGCTCAAATAAAGGATATGAAATGCTGAATAATCACCAGAGCCTTCTTTCTTTCATAGATATTCCTGTTTTTCCTTTCTCCCGTCTTTTTTAAAAATTTTTTTACACCTCATTTGTGCCTTCATTTAAGGATATTTCCTTTCCTCAGGTGTTTTCCCAGCTCCCTCCCTGGCCTGCCTTGGTTCCTTGGGGATTACAGACCCCATGGGCAGTTTGGAGGTGGCTGTCTATTCTTGCTCCTTTCTAAACTGCAATTTGTTCTGTCACTAAACAACTTTCACCTCCAAATCTCGGAACAATTTCCCACACAGGAAGTCTGGCTTAAAAAAATGTTTCAGCCAAAAAAAAAGTGGTAAAATAATGAATGGAATTTTTTCTTCTTTTTACATTTGACCAGCTCTTGGGAATCAAAGCTGTTTGAGAAACTCAGGGTAAAACATTATTAAATAAGGTACCAGTGCTACACCTTTTGATCAGCTCTGCTGAAAGAGACTCTGTGAACCAGCCTGACCTCTGATGTCTCCTTTGTGTAACCCCTGCGACACCAGGTTTGCTGTGAGAAATGGAACAAGATTAATAATTAATCCGTTTGCTGGTGTCTGAAATAGCGACACGAGGTTGGCTTTAGACACATGTTTTATTAATGAGCTTTGAAAACAATTGCTTTCTCCCAGCAACAGACTACTCTGAGCTTCAGATTGTAAAAAAAAAAAAAAAAAAAGGGCTGGAGGGAATATCTGGAGTTTTTTGGTTGCCACTGTTGTTCCCCCTCTCCCCAGGGCATTCACAGAACTCGGTCACCGCGTCCAAACCTTGTGAAAAAGGTTGTGAAGTTGTGAAGGAGTGAAACGGGGAGCAAAGATGAAATAAATTTCAAATCATCTCAAGACAGGCAACGTGCTCAACCTGAGGGAGCTGAAATATGAAATATTTCAGAGAGTGGCTCCCAATTTTACTCACTGTGTAAGGGAAAAGAGTGTTTCTTTGGTAATGTAAAAAAAAAAATCAGTGTGCCAATTAGGAGAACAATGTTTTTGTGTCTCAATTAGACCTCATTAGCTACAGAAAACTCAAAGCCCAACTTTTTGCAACAATTCCCCCCTCAGCTGTAGCTACCTGCGGGATAACAACAAAACCACTGTCCTAAAAAGTGGAAACACCTTTGTTAAGTGAAAATAATTGTGCTGATCTTCCTTGACCTTTCCATTTCCTGATTTTTATTCTGGCCCCCGAGGGCAGCAGCCATCAGATGTCTGGTTTTGTTATTAATATTTACCAGGAACATTTTGGGTTTTTTTAGGAATAAGCAGTGCTGAAGGAAGTCAAACCTTTTGGACAGAATCCCCAACGATCCTTTAATTACCCAATAAATTACAGTCCACGTGCAGAACTAATAGGAAAATGATGCTCTGATAAACATCTTCCCAACTTACATGCAAATTGAAGCTTTGCCTTCCTGCTCAGAATTGTTCCAAATGAATTTGTGGCCAAACACTGGTATGTTCCAATATCCTGATTTTTATGTGGGTTATTGATTGCCAAGCTGCCTCCAACCAACCTGTAGTGATAACTCATGGTAAGATCAATATCTGTGCCATTTTGCTTCCACCTTTGAGGGGAAAAAAATCAAATTATGCTTATAATTTACAGAGCCTATTCATATTTATCTTAAATAGTGTGCTGTAGCATACCTGGAATGATAAAAATGTAGTTAAATATCACAAAATTAGATCATTTTTCACACACGACTGCTTCTTACATCAATCTTAATGATAGCAATAATGGGACTCTTTGGAAAATCTTTACTTTCGTCACCCAAATGTCCACAAAAAGTAATTATAACTTATTCACACCAAGTTATCCATTCAGTCAGGAGGGGGGGGGGTTTATACCTTGTCTACAACTACATTATTTTTATAACATGAGCGTGCTTTACAGTCCTTGCAAATGATTAATCATGAACTTGGCAACAAAAACGCTTTGGAGATGTAGATCAGGAGGGATTGCACTCGAGAGGGCAGAACAAAAGCTGAGAGGGAAGTTTTTATCCAGCCAGCCTGAGACTGATCATTTCATGATGAGAATGTTGCTGTTTTAAATCATCATTTGTCCCCGTTAGTCCACTAAGCAGAAAATGGATTGTGTCTGCAACATTACCCAGCTGTTTACAGATGTCAAAATACAATTTCTCTTCCAAAGAAAATAAATATTATGTGGCTCAGGCAGGGAATTTCTGTGGCTTTGCCATTAGTCACATTAAGGCTGAATTGTCCTTGCTCATGGCAAGGCTGAAGGAAGGATAAAGGGCTCAGCCTGTGAGCAAGTTTTGGGTTTGTAAATGCCATTTTTTAGGTGGTCAGGAACCCTAAAACTACACAGCCAGGTGTTTTCTTCTCCTGATTTTATATCAGAGCCAACTTTTCAGCTTTTATCATTTCTGTTGACCCCTGTGGATGTGATTCCAAGCCTTCCACAGGATGGAAGGACCACACAAGAGTTGCCAAAGGCTCACTTTGAGTTCCTGGCAGCGCCCAAACCAAGGACAATCATCTCCTTGTTAATTTTCTGCAGAATCACAGCATAAAAATGATCCATTTCTGGTTATTGGCAGTTCCTGGCAGTGAGGGCAGTTTCCCCAGGTAACAAATTGAAGCAAACTCCCACTTTATCCCTGGAAATCTGACTTGGACACACAGCACAAGGTTTTGTCAGTCCCCCCCAGGCCTCTCTGCACACCCTCACACTGCTCAGGAGTTGTTTTTGTGCTGGAGGATTCCCACCCTGGGCTGTGAAATGCAATTCTGTGCTCCCAGGGAAATCTCCACGAGCACAGGGAGTGCCCTGACCTTCAAGTGGGCACTTGTTTTGAAAGATGACTGATTAAATATGAAATCATTGGAATTCTGTGAGCACATTCTAATAACGTGAAATAATTTCTTTCAGTCACTCTCTCCCCTTTCATGGCTTCATCCACACTGAGAAATTTGGGTGCAAAACTCAACCCTCAGAAATTCTTCCTACAAATTGCAGCTGATTTTTGGTGTTTCTGTACCTCTGCTCGATTCCTTTTTGAATATTTGCTGTAGCTGGTCTAGTTTTTTGCTGTTATTTTAGGGTATTTTGGCTATTTTCAAAATTTTTATGGCAAGGATGAGGACACCTTGCATGGATTTCTGAAGGGATCACATCCCAGCGTTAGGATTTTGCCATATTTCAGGATTTACATGTGCTCCAAGTTGTCTAAAGCTTCCCATTTTCCAATCTAAGATATTCTGCTATTTAATTTGCCAGTTCTCTTTAATTTCAGAATCAATCACTGAAATAACTGCTGTCATCATTGCACGGCTCCCAATTAAGATCTATAATTGTTTTTCCAAACAAATGCAGAGACGTTGGCTTAGTTGCTGCAAATGAATTCTTCACAGTATCCCCATAATCATCCTAATCACCATGGTACAATGATTATTAAACTTTGCATATAGATCAGGGGTTCAGCTCCTGGTGTGGGCTTTTTCCCTAATTAATATGTTTACATCACTGGAGGAAGGGAATTAATGAATTCATGTGGTAGACAACGATTTAATGACTTGGTGTGTTCTGCAGTGTATTAATACACAGAAATCTGGATGATTATTTTATATTAATACACAGAAATCTGGATAATTATTTTAGGGAATTTTTACCATAAGTCCGTTGAGGCAGGGATCATCTCGGTATTTTTGTGAATTTTTTCATGCAACAATTAGGAAAATATTTTTTTCCTCAATTATGGGAAATACAACCTGCATTGTTTTTCTTTCACCAGTTGTTTCAGAACCTAAACTTTAAAAAATTTCCTGCATTCTGATGCTGAATTGATCAGCTCCCCAGGAGCCCAAGGTCTGTGAGTGGGTATGTGCTCACATGATTTAATAAATTATCTTTCCAGTGTGCTGCTATAATAAAAATATCAATATTTTTACGACTTCATTGTGTTCCATATTTCTCAGATTATTTGCATTCAAATGGAAATGTCCTGCCAAGCCACCTGAGGCTTTCTTGTAATTGGGAAAAGGATTTGCAAAACCTCATTCATGTACAGCATTTCCATGAGGAAAAAAAAAGAAATGGGAAGTTTGAAAACTCTTGACTGTGAACAAGAGAGCAGAGGGTGAAGGAGTTTTGAATCCCACCCCATTTTTGAGGCAGAATCTGCTCTAATCCAAGGAGCAGCAAACCAGGGAACAAGGACATGAGAGCAGGGCTGAAATTTCTGTTTCAAGGGGGGATTTTTGGGATTTCTGGGAATCGTTGTCCAATTTGATGGGATGATTATGAACATTTTTGATGCCATTTGCAAACATTGCAGACTTTGTGCTCTGTTCCCTCCCTTTCATTTGTGGGCTCCAGTTATCCTCGAGCTGCTTGAGTTTGGGTTGGGTTTGAATCTCTTTATCTCCTCTGCACTCTGGGTTGGGCTGAAATATGAAAATGTTGTTCTGCTTATGGTGCCCTTGAATTTATTTATTGGTTCCATATAATATATATTATATAATATATAATATATATAATATATATAAACTCTTTTTTCATATTACTTAAGTGCTTTTCAGTAATAAAACCCAATAAATATGGCACAACNATATATATATATAATAATCTCCTCTCTGAGAAGATTATTGAGGGCAAAACACCCTCAATTTCCAACCTGCATGAAAATGCTGGATTGTGGGATTGCTCTGGGCATTGAGTGGAAGTGCAGGAAAAGAGAGCACCTGAAACCAAACAAAAAATGTCAAAATACTGCTGGAAACACTGCAGGGTGTTCATGGATAGGGTGGAAGCAAAAAAAATATGCAAAATTCATTGAGTTCGTTGGTGATGAACCCTCTGGTGAATATAACCAAAAAAAGCTTAAGTGCAAAAAATGATAAATCTGATTTAAAAAGTTGTGTTTATTTACCACCAACATCACACCAGGAAACACCTGGAATAATCTACCTGATATTATAGGCCATTTTGACTTTATAAAAAAGACATAAGAGATAAAATTACATTTATCAGGACATTTTTATGCATTTCTTAGTGGGTTTAGTGATGCTTCAATCCATATTTTTGTTTCCAGTGTGATCTGTGTTCTCTGTTACTTCCAGCAGGAAAATTGTGTCTCATTTTTATTGCTCAGCCCTTCCCCCTACAGTTCCACACAATTCCTGCACTGTGCTTCAATATTTTGAGGAGGAATTGCAAAAAAATTATCACTATATTTGACAAGTCTATAAGAATAAAAGGGCACCCAGTAAAATAAAACTTCTAGGAAATGCTAAGTGGTTTTTTTTTTTATTCCAAGAAAAGGTATTTATCAGTGTATTTCTTGAAGTAAAAAAATGCTAAATAGCAAATTAACTCCTCTCTAACTTTCTTCCTGTTGGAGTGGTTCTGCATTTCTGAATCAAAGAGAAACCTCCAGCAGTCCTTGCTGTTCTTTGCCATCACTCAGCAGAGGAGATGATTAAAATTTCACACTGGGCTTGATTTATCTAAAATTATTGGAATTTTAAATATGTGGGCTCAATCCTTATCTGACAAAGGCAGCATCAGCTGTGGTGGAATCAAAGCAAAGTGAAAAGCTCCCTGTTCCCTCCAAATCGTGGTGTAATTGCAGCAGTGATTGCCTGATAACTCCTAATTGACCCTGGGGCTCCAGGATCCATCCCCAGATGTTGATCTCATCTCCCTGAGGCTTTGCAAAATGCTGCAAAAAAATGGGAATGGTGAAATAAAAACCCAAAAACCACAGGGAATTTAATTAATGGGTGGGTAGAAAAAATTAAAGGTCAAATATGGATATCAAATATGTGATGGGGGAGAGTTGCCAGCTCTCCTGCCTGGTGGGAGCTGCTGTCTCTGCTCTTTGTGGGTGTGAGGAATCCAGGGGGGGATACAAAAATCCAGGAATTTTCTAGGAAGGTGTTTAAATAGATATGAAACAGAAGGGTGGCAGAATTATAAAAACTTGAGATTTGACATGAACCAGTTGATGTTCATGGTGAGAACAGAGACAACAAATGGGGTGGGAAATACCTGAGGGTTTCTACTCATAGGAGGGGAAGTTGCACTGTGAAAAGGAAATTAAGGGTTCCTTTCATAAAGGAAATCAAGAAAATCAAGGATTCTTTCTATAAGGGAAATCAAGGAAATTAAGGATTCCTTTTATTAAGGAAATCAAGGAATTTAAGGGTTCCTTTCATAAAGGCAATCAAGGAAATCAAGGATTCTTTTTATAAAGGAAATTAAGGAAATTAAGGATTCCTTTCATAGCACAAAGTTTGGGGACAAATCAAGCCATGAAGTCCCAAAGCCAAGCTGATGAGTGGTGGTGACACTTTCCAGGGGAAGCTGTGGTGGGAGCAGTTAAAAGCTCTCCAATAAATATTCCCTATGAATTTGATAGGGCACAATTTTCTTTCACATCTTGCATAAATGATTTATTTTTTATATCTGATTTTCCTTCACCTCAACCATTACCTTCCCCATCATTTTCTGAAGAAAGCAAAATGTCCTTTTATTTTTTCCCTGAATTCCCACCTTTCCTTTTATCCAACCTGGATTTCCAGACCTCTGTGACAACAAGTTGTATTGGAAATGATGTTACCAAATAAACAAAAAATCCTCTGTACCAAGGTTTTGTGAAGTGACTCTTGCAAGGTATTGGAGATAAACAAACACCATAAATATGTACATGAAATGTTAGAGTTAGAAAAAGGAAAGGATGTTTCTCTTCTGCTTTCGAAGCAGTTATTAATAAAGTTAATCAAATCTATCAAATCTAACAAATCTATCAAATACAGATCCTCAACGCTTTAATTTTCCTGTTTTTCACAGCTGTTCTAAGGGTTCAGAATTAATTTTAAAATACTTTGGGGACGATTCTCAATTATTTCCTTTTCCTGTGTTAATTTTCTTGACAGCAAAGCAGCAAAAATATTTTCCCTTCATTCCTCAAATTTACTCTAAACTTTGTCTATTCTTTCTGTGAGCACTCAACACATTTTGGGGGTGTTTCTTTCTGGTGGTGCAGTGATTAAAACACACTTCCAAGAGTCCCAGTGAGACAATATTCCCCCAAGGTTGACTTCACCTGTAGTATGGCAGTGGATATCCTTTAGCTGTGCAGTTCAGGAGGATCTCTGCATTTGCTGAGCCCATGGAATAAATGATATCATGTGGCTCTTGGATAAAAATAGGCCCATGAAGGGTTTCTTCCCCTGCGAAAGAAAAACAATAATTTCACATTAGGGTGTCTTCAACGTGTCCTTCCACATTAAATTGTCCTTTGGAGTCCTTTGCTTTCAGCTGCAAGTTCAGGTCTGTTATTTCATTCAGCACAGAACCCACCTCCAGACATTGGGCTATTAAGGAGGAAATATTTCAAGGCTGATTGATAATAAAATCGCAGAGCTCAGGTGCTGCTGATTTATTTCGCAGGTGACAGTGAAGCTTCTTTGCATATTTGCCATGGGCAGCTCTTAAATGTGCCCATCCACCTCATCCTTGGGCTGGGGCTTGGGACTGGAATTGTGGGATTGTGGGATTGTGGGATTGTGGGATTGTGGGATTGTGGAATAGTGGGATTGTGGGATTGTGGAATTGTGGAATTGCAGAACTGTGGGATTGTGGAATTGTGGGATTGCAGAATTGTAGAATTGTGGGATTGTGGAATTGTGGAACTGTGGAATTGTGGAATTGTGGGATTGTGGAATCGTGGAATTGCAGAACTGTGAGATTGTGGAATCGTGGGATTGTGGAACTGTAGAATTGTGGGATCGTGGGATTGTGGGATCGTGGAATTGTGGGATTGTGGGATTGTGGAATTGCAGAACTGTGGGATTGTGGAATAGTGGGATTGTGGGATTGTGGAATTGT
>VZTZ01025960.1:173363-190856 GCA_013400955.1 Drymodes brunneopygia | reverse complement strand
AGTCCAAGGGAATCACTCACCTCCTTCTCCTCTAACCCTTCCCATCCTTTGAGATATTATTTTTCTATACTTTATCTATACTTTTTTTATACTGGCCTGGTTTTGGGATTGTTTGTTGGTATTNCCTAAACTACTACTGAGAGGTCTGTGAATTTCTTTTGTGTCCAGCAGTGCGACAGTGGAATTGTAGAATTGTGGAATTGTGGGATTGTGGGATTGTGGGATTGTGGGATTGTGGGATTGTGGGATTGTGGGATTGTGGGATTGTGGGATTGTGGGATTGTGGGATTGTGGGATTGTGGGATTGTGGGATTGTGGGATTGTGGGATTGTGGGATTGTGGGATTGTGGGATTGTGGGATTGTGGGATTGTGGGATTGTGGGATTGTGGGATTGTGGGATTGTGGAATTGTGGAACTGTGGGATTGTGGAATTGTGGGATTGTGGGATTGTGTTTCTGTGTTTGGTGTTTCCTGGTCATTCACAGTCCAAGGGAATCACTCACCTCCTTCTCCTCTAACCCTTCCCATCCTTTGAGATATTACTTTTATATACTTTATCTTTGAGATATTACTCTTATATACTTTATCTACACTTTTTTTATACTGGCCTGGGTTTGGGGTTGTTTATTGGTATTTTTGTTTATTTATTGGTATTTTGGTTTTTTCCCCCCCTCTTTTTTCTCTCCTTTTAAAACAGGAGTAGCATTAAATAATCAGCCTGTATTTCATATTCAAAATGAAATTATTGATTTCAAGGCAAACCAGAAGTATTTCTATTTTTCATGGTGGTTTTCCTGGTTCTGGGGAGCAGGAGAGAAGACAATTTGTTGAGCAAACCACGAGGGCAAGGCAGAGCAGCTCTCTGAGATGGTGCCTGGCTCTGTTAAATATCTTTGTTTCTTTTCCTGCCGCTCTTCTGGGCTCAGTCCCTTGACAAATTTGAAGACTTCTTTTTTCGCTGTTTCTACAATTGACCCTTTGACTTGTCTTTTCTTTGGGAGGAATTTTCTTCCCTTCTGGGTTCATTTCCTCAGTCCTTCTCGTTACCTTCCCAGAACTGCCAGGGAGAAGTTTTTCTGAAGCTCCAAAATGACCCAGGGGTCATCATTCTGAATTTTAAATCCCTGTACCTGCCTGGGCCAGTGCTGAACTACCTCAGGTACATCAAATTCCCTGTTTCACCTCATAAAAATGCAAATATTTTGGTAAACCTGGGATTAATTTCCCATGTTTTTTTCCTAAATGGAATTTAGGCTCATTTGTCATTTGCAGACTATTGAATATCTTAATTTTACATCCCCTTCCCATATCCTTAATTCAGCAAGCCCTTCATGTGCAGAATAAGGACACAATATTTTGCAACTCCTTTCCCTTGGACACGTCCCAGTCCCTGTCACAGAAATACTGCCCATGAATTTTAGCAAAAAGCAGCTTCTTGCTGTTGTTTTGTTTTCTCTTTAATATCCTTTCCTCGCTGGCTGATCTACAGCAGAGACTAACATCAAATTTGTGAGAAATGATGTGCACTCTGAGAGCCAATGGTGTCCTAGGAGTCCATCTCTTATTTATAGAAAAGGTCAGCCTGGTCATTTCTAATTTCCTGATGCATCCTTTTGTGTTTCCTATAGAGAATGGCCATATATTTCCTCTCCATCCTCCAGGTTCAATACAATCCCCATGATTTCTCCAGAGATACACATGACAAATGCATTTTCGTGGGGCTGTTTGCTTTTGTTAAGATTTAAATAATTCAGATTTTTTTTTTTAAAAAAGTCAATTGGAGGATGAATATTTGATTAAATGTGTGTTTTCTATACATAAAAATCACGTGTGAATGAATCCTCAGCGTGGTGCTTGAGAGTAAATGCAAACTCTTGTAATGGAATGTTTGATAAGAAGTTAAAATTAATTTCTTTATGATGCCGAATCAGTTTGATCTCCATAAAGACCATAATTATGCCAGCCTGAATCCAAAGCTGAAGCAGGAAAATGAATCAGTATTCCTTCATTCATTCCATGAGATTGTCTTCAGCCAGTGCAGGGATTAACACAGTGCCAGTGGAAGAGGAGGGATTCTGCTTTTTCCATAATTCTGGGATCAGCAGGGACTGTCCCTGTCCCTGTCACTTCTTCATGGGCAAGGGGTGGATATGTCACACCCTGATATTCCTGTCAGATGGAATTAAAGAGGTTTTACTCAGCCACAAGAAATAGTTAAATATTTATGCTCTGCCTCATCCACACAGGGAGAAAGAAGCACAAATCTGGAGTTGATCAATTTAATCAACTTCCAAATCCTGCTCCCTGTTCTTTCCTGGTTCTGACTCTGGTTGGCTTCACATTGAGCTCCTTGTGAGGTCTCTGCCCAGCTGGAAATGCAAAGAACAGCCCAGAGCAGTTTAGGCTGGCCCAGGCCCAGTCTGGAGTGTGAGTGTTGATAATTCAGCAGGCCAATATTGTAAATTATCTTTTATCCCATTCCTACACAGATCTTCCTTCCCATTAGGATCTTTTGCAAAGTGGAGTTGGAATTACCATTACTTAAAACGGATCAGTGTCAGCAGATAAAATCAGTTTAGTGGAGCTGAGAGTGTCCCAGAAATATCATCCTCCCTCTGCAGGGAGAAGTTTTGGGTTTGCTTGGGAGAATCAGCTCCAAGGAGCCCAAATCCAGAGGATTCACTGCTCCAGGACCAGGAATGGGGAGCTCTGGTGGGCTGGGAGCACAGAGATGTGACTGCCCCATCCCTGGAAGTGTCCAAGGCCATGTTGGACAAGATTTGGAGCAACCTGGGATAATGGGAGTGTCCTTGTGGGGTGGAACTGGATGAGTTTTAATGTCCCAACTCGAACCATCCCATGATTCTGGATGTACTACACCAGTGAATCCATAAGGAGAAGCTTCTAAATGCAAAACTGCCATAATTCACATAAGCAAACCAGATAAGGAGGAATTTATCCAGGCTATTAAGTTCCAGGAAGGCCGTAAATTCCAGGGGTAGTGAGTTTCTAATGAATCTTTCTTAATGTGCCTTAGATAGAGCTTCATATCTGATCCAAAACATTAATATGACTTTATGGGCCAAAGCTGACACCTGATTAAGAGGCGTCTTTTAAATCAGTGTGATAGTAAAACACCTGTCAGCTCCAGCAAAAGGGATGGGATGGGTGAATTAGACCCTTCCCCCTTCTCATGACAGCAGAAAAATTGTTAAAAATCCAACTTATTCAAAATCTGGTTAATTTTTTAGCTGAAGATGTTGGTAATTTTTAATTGGAAGACGGGGAGTTTATGGGGTCCACAGATTTTTAAATGTCATGGAGTGTTTCTGTGGTGCTGGGGCTTTTGATTGAATCTTGTCAGAAGCAGGATGAAATTATTATTTCCCTCCTCAAAGGCCTGGACCAGGGAGCTCAAGGACTTTAAAAAGAGATGTAAAACAAGAGGTAATGGATGAAATTCTGCTTGGTACCACCTAAAGCGACACAGATCCCTTCAAGGAGTCAGAATTCAACACTGGAAGAGAAGATGGGAAAAGAGGAAGCAGAAAAAGGGCCATGAAAGGGTTCTGTGGAAGAAAAACAGCTTGTGAGGAGCACAGGCAGCAGAGGCAGGATTCCCCCTGCCCCTCCCAGAGCCACCCAGCTCTCTGAGAGTGAAGCAGGCACACAGAAAGGCAGGTGAGATCTTATGGGTTTGAGAAGGAAGAAGCAACCTCAGACGACCTGTAGGATTTTCCCAAAGGGCTTCAACTTTCACGTATTTTCTCCCTTCAGATGTTGATGCACAGAGCTCCAGAGACCCAGGGCTCCTTTCAAGTCCCAGGTTCTATTGAAAGAGTCAAATTGGGAGTGCTGGTGGAATTCCACAGTGTCTCTGTCAGCAGACACCAAACCAGAGAGGCTTTTAGCTGCTTGTGATGTTGGGAGAAGAGGAGGCACTGAGGAGGCACACGGGGGGAAATCCTGGCACTGCTGGAGTCAGAAAAACTCTCAGAAATGATGGGAAATTTGGCACTGGAGCCCAGGGTTTGTAAATGAAAATGTCCAGAAAATGACAGCCAGGACTGCAAGGCATCCCTTTCATGGAATCATGGAATCATTGCAGCTGGAAAAGGCTTCCAAAGAAACAAATCCATCCCAGCACCACCACCACGTTCACCAAAATCATGGAATCACTGCAGCTGGAAAAGGCTTCCAAAGAAACAAATCCATCCATCCCAGCACCGTCACCACATTTACCAGAATCATGGAATCACTGCAGCTGGAAAAGACTTCCAAAGCAACAAATCCATCCACTCAGCACCACCACGATGTTCACCAAAATTACAGAATCATTGCAGCTGGAAAAGGCTTCCAAAGCAACAAATCCATTCATCTCAGCACCATCACCACATTTACCAGAATCATGGAATCACTGCAGCTGGAAAAGGCTTCTAAAGCAACAAATCCATCCACTCAGCACTCCCACCATGTTCACCAAAATTGTGGAATCATCACAGCTGGAAAAGGCTTCCAAAGCAAAAAATCATCCATCCCAGCACCGTCACCACCTTCACCAGNAGTCCATCTGGGAGAATGGTGCCCCTTCCTTGAGATTTGAAAAACAGTGAGGAAAGCAGATGAAAGGGGGATGGATGAAAGCTGGAATCTGGCATTTCCCAGGAGCTGGCACTCCGAGTGTCCCTTCCTTTGTCCCCTCTTCCCATGTGTGGTGAGTGGAAATTTCCTGTGCCTCACTCAGAGAACCCCACTCTTGATTTGAGTTTGGAGATGCAACTTTTATTTAATCAGGGCTCCTCCAGCCCTAAATGGCACAGAAATTTGAGATGTTTTCCATAAATTCGTTCAGCATCCCATCAATTTTATTCCTTGAGAAATGAGTCAAATATTCCAATATTTTCCCTGTTATTTAAACAAGATTTCTATGGTGGGGCACATAGGGTGAGCTGAGGCTGATGTGGCAAACAACACATTTTCCTTGGGTGTGAAAACAAACAATAAAACTATAAAACATGGATTTAATTCCTAACATAACGGTTATTGTCAGAACCTAGCAGAGAAAATTAGGGTGTAATATATCACAGGTGATAATTAAGGAGGTTTTATGCAAAACCTGTCATAGTCATGAGAATTATGAACCTTTTTTCAATTAAATATATATATATATAGTGACAAAAGATTTTGTCAAAATGTGGTGCTCCCAACATTTTTTAAAAGTTCTCCTGTGATAACCAATATTGGTTCAACACTTTCAGGGAAAAGATTTGGGTAGCAATGTATTTATTACCCATCTAACAGATGGGTAATCCCATTCTAATCCCAAAATTAATTTAGGATGGATCCCTAAATGCCAAAATGTGACATTTTCTCCTGATATCACCCCGAGCACAGCAATCAAACCTCAGATTTACGGGATACCATGGTCTGTACAGAGCCCCAAATATTCCCTAAAGATTCCAGAGCAGGAGTTCAAGTTGCAGAGAAGGCAAATTGCTCCTAATGGATGGGTTGTGGAGAGCATTCAGTGCAGCTGCACTGATTTAAGCTTTCGACTGGAGATGAGCACAGATTTATGAACAATTCATTGTGGGGATTTTTGCAGAGGTGCTCCAGGAGAGGGGCTATAAATACACAATGTGTCACCTGCATTAATAATGGAATATTCTACTGAGAAATAAACAAACGTGGGAGCAACAGGGCTGAAATTCCTACCTGGGCCTGAGAGATTTTTGGCTTTATGAAAAGATTTTGTGAAGATTTCGTGCTGCTGTTGGGAGATGTAGACAAGAGAAACAAGAGGTGAAAATCACCTTTTCATCAGTGTGGGTGACTTGTTTCATGTCATGAACTTGGGCATGTCCTTCAGGTGGAGAACTCTCGTGGAGCAGACATCTAATTATGGAGACAAATATCCCTGCTGAGGTTGGAGGGCTGTGCCTTTCTCATGGATTCTCATCCCAACGTGCCCCTTTCTTGTTGCTCTGATTTTTGCAGTGTTCCATGTTTTTACTTCTGCAGTAGAATTTCTCATACATTTTCTATAAACACAGTCCTTGTTTTTGTAACCGGCCTAGATTGTTTTGAACTTCTGGATTGTTTTCATTCCTTTCTCCTAAGGTGGAGAAAGATGATTGACTATGTCACCATCCTGTGAAATTATAGAGGTGGTAACCTCATTGACCAATCCACAATTGTCTTGAAAAAAATATAAAAAAGAGAAAATAAAAAAAGGCAGGCCCTTTTCTGGTCCTGCCTGGGTGTCCTGAACTGCTGCTTAAAAGTCTGTGTGTTTCTTTCGTGTCCGACAGTGCAACACTTTCTCAACGAAATTTCATCAGTTTTTTGTGTTACTGGGCAAGATGAATAAATAATAATGAACCTTTTCCAACTGAGCATTTTGTTCACTGTAATTTCAGTTCTGAGGGAGCCCCAGATTCATTGACAGATTCTGTTTGCTGCATTGTACTCCTGTAATATTCATCTGGCACCGTTGCCAAACTGACTGAAGGCTTAATTCAATAATTTATGCTACAGGAGAAGATAACAGCTCTATCATTTAATATCCTGCCACTTAAATAAAGCCAGCACTTTGTTTCTCTCTAACTTTTCCCTGTTAAAAATATGATTGTGCTTTGCTCTCTTAGAGGATTGGGAGTAATTAAGCTCAGATGATTTTTGCCCATGGAATTTTGTGTGATGGCTCCCAAATGCCATTGATAGATGCACTGTCAATTATTATTAATGTGATCTTGATAAAGGGGAGAGAGTGAAACAATGACTTGAATGAGCACATAACAACACGAGAAACTGCAGTTCTGCTTCTGCAGAAAATGAGGAGAAAAATAAAGGAATTTGAGGAAATTTCAGACCCATTTAAGTCTTTGCAGCCCTTCACTCCCACCCAGAGACTCTGGAGACAGAGGGGGACAAAGGAGAATTGCTGCACTCAAAGATCCAGCCACACTGGAAAGGAGAAAAGGCTGGAAAAGGCTGCTTTGCAAATAGTTTGAATTTACTAAAGCAAGCAATGATTCCTCTTTGTTTCCAGAGGCCACACTTGGTAATTCCCACTGATGTTCAACAGGAAAAACGTTGTAATGTGAAGCTGTATTTTGGTTCTGCAGCACTGAGAGCCCCAGACCTTGTAGAAATCCAGATCCAATCTCCATTCTACAGGACTGTAATGCAGGTGGGTGTTTAGCTCCTTGTACAAGTTATTTAAATGTTGTTTATTTATTTTGAGCGAAATGGCTCCTTCCCAGCTGCTTGTTTTTCTCACTAGGGTTTAAACAAGAGGCATGAATTAAACCAGCCAGGAATTAGCTGTAAGACCTTGCCATCAGCAGTGATTTTAGATGTAGATAGCAAGGTTTATACCCTGGGATAACACTTAGAAATAATTGAGATCACGAAGATAATAGAAAAAACGTGTGGGGACCATTTATTTTTGTAGCCCAAATTCCTGCCACGGCAAGAATTCCTCAGGACACAGAAAGATCTGATATAGAAATTTCTGGCTGCCACCTACTTCTTGCTTTCAGATGATTGATAACTCAGGGAGAAAATCTTGGGATATAAATCATCTCAAGCAATGATCCAGGCAAGATTAAAAAACTCTTTATTTTCTTACATCTAATTGAAGAGGAATGCAAGGGATATTTAAAACATTTTAAACCTAAGGCAGGTCCTGATTTCAATTAGATTATTCAGGCAGATTATTATCAAAATATTTATTGTGTTGACTGATTGATTTGCGTGCATTTGTCACCACAGTTCTGGCATCTATTTGAAGGATCAAAACTAAATTTGGAACTTAAACTTTTAGAAAAAAAATGGTCTTTCTCAACCAAAAATCAGGAGAATTGGCCAGTGAAGATCTGCCTGAGGTAGATCAGACCTGGTGTGGTTTTGCTGTGGCTGTTTGGGTAAGATGAATTTTCCTGGCCAGCAGCACCTGCAGATGTGCCTCATCTTGAGAATATTTATGTTTAATTCTTATGTTTTGGCATCCTGGCAAAAACAAAATCCCAACCATCATGAGCAGCAGAAGGGAAATAGAGATTTAAACATCAAAATGTGGTTGGATTTTCACGGGACATGGTTTTATCCTTTGGCTCCTCCTGCATTCCAGAAACCTGCTGAAAACTGGGAGGTGCCATCACTCCCCAGGAAAAGGCAGCATCATCCTCTGTTGTGGAAAATATCAGGCAAAGAAAATAGAATTAGCATTGTATATTCTGTGATTTTATCTAGCACGCTGAAAGCTCCCAGGCACTTTCAAAATAAACAGAATAAACAGAGATGAATGAAACTGAACCCTGCTAAATATCATCAATGAGGATCTGCTTTATTACAGGCAATTAAGGAGGGAAAGTCAAAACACAAGCTCTCATTATCACTCATTGATTAAAACCCAGCTAGAACATTGCAATCCCAAGCAGCCCCACTGCTCCGCTCGTTCCGCGCCTCGGCACAGAAAACAGCACAATATTTCAGAAATAATTAGGAACACAGAGTTAGTGATCAGCCTTAATGTTCCCCAATAAAATTGCCAAAGCAAATGATTATGGATCAGGCAAAAGACACTGTTTGAAGCTATCATCTTTTGTGGCTGTTTAATACCTTCATGATGATTTTTTTTTTTTTTTTTATTTCTGAGCAAACGCAAATGAAGTTAAAAATCCTTCCAATAATGGCAGCCTGGAATTTAGCAGGAGCCACAAGCATAACTTTGCAAATGCTCATTTTTTGGGAAATGACTGCCAGCCACTGAGTAGCTGAGGCAATTTTTGTCTCTGCTCTCTATTTTAAAGGAGCTAATATCAACATTTTTGATGTAGAGCAAGCTGGGAATGTCTCGCTGTCAAAATTACTGTGCTTTTCCATTCAAGGAAAAATGACCTTTATCTGATGTGTTCTCCAGAAAAAAAAAATATAATAAAAAAGAAATGACAGCATAAACAACAAAACAAAACCCAGCTGAAAGGAGGGGGGGAAATGTAGGCTGATAGGGCTGCACTGAAATTCTGCCTTGGAGCAGAGATGGAAAGGGAAAGGATCAGCAGGAAGAGCTGCGAGCCACAGACATGAGAGGTGGAAATGTTGCTGGCCACGTCAGCAGGCTGAAAATCCAGGGAAAAATGGAAATTATCCTGTTTAGACACTGCCTGTCCCCTCCTGATGGCTGTGCTTGACACCATTTTAAAGCTGCACAGGATCAGCAGCTGCCCAAAATTGGGGTTTGAGGTGTCCCTGTCAACCCTTCCTGAGGCTCTCACTCCAAAGGGGAGCCTGGAGAGCGTGGAATGCCAGCCCATGGGAGGAGTTTGTGCCATTTGTCCTCCTGTGTCTGCAGTGCAAGTTTCCAGAGGAAAACCAGAACCAGGAATGCTTTTCATGAGCAGATAGGAAAAATTCCATAACTCTGGCAGCTGTTCCATGGCCAGAGCCAGTTTAGCAGCTCCACCTCCCTCTGACCTCCTCCCTTTTATCTCTACTTCCATTATTTGTTAAAATTCAGCCATTTTAGGACACAGGAATGATTTATTATTGAAAAAAACATATTATTTTCATCTACTTTTACAAGTTGTAGTTTTCAATCAAGCCTTTACCTATTCTATCATCAAAATTATTTCGCAAACCCATTTTTTCCAGCTGGGATTTACATTGATCCCTCTACACTTTGGTTTCTACCCTTGCCCATTATTTCACTTCAACTCCCTGGCTTTTAAGAAGCTTTAAAAATTTCATTTATGTCTTTTTACCCACATGGACACATTCAAAAAGGACACGAGTGCAGGAGAAAAAGCAAGTCCAGGTTTAGGACTTTTCAGTCCATTGAGTTCTGTGTGATTTTGTAAAATTTCGCTGCTTGGGCTGGCAACAGAAATAAAAATCAGACAATCTGCAGTCAGAACGGCCTGATAGGAGCTTTAGCACCGGGCCAATAATGAAATGCAGGGAAAACATTTCGTATCTATTACTTTGGGGTAATTTTTTCCCTAATCCAAAAATCACAAAACCGCTGTAATTCTGCGGAAATCTCGCGTTCTTGGCTGGCGTCTTTTCCCCAGCTCTAGTAGGAGCTGATAACAGGCTGCTGAATTACTGCTTAATAAACCACTAAATGAGTGCCATCCGAGATAACGGGGCATTAAATGACGGCTATTCAGGGGAAAAAAGTAGAAGTGCAGAGAGAAATGCAAGAGGACTCTCTGCATAGAGGGAAATTGGATTAGTCATCTCATCTCTGCCAGTGGTGAAATTCAAACTGTAGCAGATTGGGGAAAAAGAAAAAAATAAAAAATAAAAAATAAAAAATAAAAAAAGGAAAGTTTTGATGCCAAAAGAAGGAGGACACTCGATGTAGGGGCTGCTTCTCATCGCTTGAGTGTTTAAATTGTGGGGGTAATGTGAGCACTGAAATGTAATAAACGCAAAGACAACATAAAATGAAATGTGAAGACAAAAATCCAAACAGTGAAAATAATGTAAGGATGAGATTGTAAATCAAAATAAATCAAGAGATATAGAGCTGGTGGACAATTTCAGGATGTGGAGACGAAAGGCCAAGTGTTGAATTCAGGCTGGATCATGGAATCATTGAATACAGAATGGTTTGGGCTGGAAGAGAACTTAAAGCTCATCCTTACATTATTTTCACTGTTTGGAAAACACCCCTGCCATGGGTAGGGGCACCTTCCACTGTCCCAGGATGCTCCAAGCCCCATCCAGCCTGGGCAGCATCTTCCCTTTTTCCCTGGATTTCCGTGGGATTCCAGAGTTGAAGTGGCTGTCCTTCCCTAAGGATGAAACCCTGCTCCCAGCACAGAGGTGTGTGAGGAGCTGCCCTGCTCCTGCCATCCATCACAGCCTGGTGCCATCCATCTCCAGCAGGACTTGTCCCACAAGGCTGGCAACACATTTGCTTGACTTGTGGCTGTTGGGAAATTGTATCCTCCTGACTGATGGCTGCCGTGCCCGCGGTGCAGCATCACCAGCAGAGTTATGACAAATCTGCTCAAGGCCATATTTCTGGGCAGTGACATAATCGATGATGGATTCCTGCTCGAATTTCAGCAGGTTCACACTGCAGAGTTTTAGAGCAAAGAGAGGAAGGCGCTCCGTGTTCCCTCTGCTCAATAATTGCACCCGACTGAATTTACAACACATCTTATTTCACCTCATTCATTTTCTCCACATCTGTGTTTCCACATCCATAATGTCCTGAAAACTATGCAGACATTTGAGTAAAATGTCAGTGCAATACAGTAAATGTTTGCTGATTATTTTGACTGGCAGTGGGCATCCACCTTTGGGCTGACAGCAATTCTCTTGTCTCAGTTTCTCCTATAAATTAGTTGTGTACATGCACAAGCATTTCACACATATCAGGCTGGGACAGAAATCTTGATTCAGGTTTGGTTTCCTTAAAATTTGCAGGAATTTCTGTCGATCACGTGGTTTGAATTTTTATCCAGAACTCTCAATCCAAGTTTTTTCAAGGCACAAAATGTGAATTGGGCTGGATTCTGTTCGTAGGATTTCACTCTTTTCCATACAAATTCTAGGTGCTCAACTTTCAGGTCACTCTTAATCTGTAAATATTTTTTAAAAATTAAGGACTTGGGCATTTCTTTGGGAAATAATGTGTAGATATTTCTGCTTTCCAAATCTCTCTGTGCACTCTTAGTCTTCTGAGATTGTTCTTAGCTTCTCTGAAGAAAAGACATTGTTGTTCCCTGCCTGTGAGCATTGAAAGTCAGTGGCATCACTGGCAATAAAACCATTTTAATTTGCACTCAGGCTGGTGGGATATTAATGAGGTTTACCTTTCTTTAAGGCAAATTTGTGGAGTACATGTGCAGCACCATTTTAATTGCAGCTCCACACATAATTTCGTGTATCGCCAACTTATCTCCTGGAGAGGCTGGGGGTTAATTGAGTGAATAAAATAAATGGAGACTAATTAGGAGATGACAAGTTATAGCTGATAAGGTCACTTGTCAGGCAAATATGAATTCAATATCTATTGCATAAATGGTTACATTTTCTCTGGCCTAGAGCGAACTATTTGTGTTTTGCAAACTCGCAAATGTACAGGGAAGACGCAGAGAAAAGTCTTTTATTTCTACCATATTGAGTGTAAATCAGAATAAATCTAACTAGAAACAGCAGTAGGAGATATCACATTATATTCTGATTTAAGTTGTGTTATACTATCAGTGATTTTAGCAGTTTTAGACTAATAGGACTGAAATATGAATCTGATTAATGCTCAGTAAGTTACTAGAGATTAACCCCTGTGGTTTTGATGTCATTGTGTTGTAACCCCTTTTTTTATAAGCTGTAGGAAAAGTAATAAATCATCAAAAACGGTTTGGCATAAGTGTATGAAGTGAGACAATGTTAGAGGATGGAGAAATTGCATTCCATAAATCACTTTGGGGCTGGGGGGAAAGGCCTTCTGAGCACGGGAGCCAAAGTTTGGATAGATTTTACTCTGAAATGCTCTGAATTTTCCAGGGTGAGCTCAGGGCACTGGGATGGAGACGATCTCAAAGTTTGGGAGGAGTGGCAGCCTGGGCACCTCCTGGCAGTGAAACAAAACAAACCCAAACCTGGCTGAGAGCACCCAGCAATTCCATGAAGGAGAAGCCAACGCAAGGAACAATGGGCTCTGATTTTCTAACAGGCTGCTGCTTTCCCAGGCAATTCTCCCAAATGGTGACGAGCTTTGCATCTCCTTTCAAGGAAATCCTGTGGCAAAAAACCCATCCAGACTGGAGATCAATGCACAGAAATAAATGACCTTCCATGGAAATGAACTTCCATGGAAATAACCTTCCAGAGAAATAACCTTCCATGGAAATGACCTTCCATAGAAATAACCTTCCATAGAAATAACCTTCCATAGAAATGACCTTCCATAGAAATAACCTTCCAGAGAAATAACCTTCCACAGAAATGACCTCCCATGGAAATGAACTTCCATAGAAATGTAATCTTCCATAGGAATGACCTCCCATGGAAATGAACTTCCATGGAAATGACCTTTCATAGAAATGACCTCCCATGGAAATAACCTCCCATGGAAATGAACTTCCATAGAAATGACCTTCCATAGAAAAGGCCTCCTATGGAAATAAACTTCCATGGAAATGATCTTCCCTAGAAATAACCTTCCCTAGAAATAACCTCCCATGAAAATAACCTTCCGTGGAAATAACTTTCCACTGGCTTTGGGGTGATGCTGAAGTGATGCCTGAATCCCTGCCTGCCTCAGAGCCTTCCTCCCTGGGATACAGGGATGCTCTTGGAGCTGAGGCCCTGGCACAGGAGCCCAGAGAAGCTGTGGCTGCCCCTGTGGATCTCTGGAAGTGTCCCAGGCCAGGTTGGACAGGGCTTGGAGCAGCCTGGGACAGTGGAAGGTGTCCCTGCCCATGGCAGGGGTGGAATGGGATGATTTTTAAGGCCCCTTCCAACCCAAACCATTCCATCACTCTGTGATTCCACAATAAGAGAAAGGTGAAGCTGCTGCAGGTGTGTTTGCAGAACAGCTCCAGCACGATTTCAGCACAAATACCTGCACCTTTTTTTCCACCTTTTTTACACTCCGCTAAAATGGCTGCAGAAAGAATTGCACAGAAATAAAATCGTTTTTCTGCTTTTCCTCAGACTGCTGCAATATTCAGGATATGTCAGAGGTTCTGTCACTACGAGAGTGCTGCTAATGCCAGGCACACACCAGGAAGCCCCCTGGCCATTAATGTGAGTTTTCACTCATGACTCAAGCATGACCTTTGTGTGTCTCCTGTTTGCTTGGCAGCCAAAGTGAATAAAGTTCCCAGGCAAATAAAGAAGTGATGTTGCTCCTTCAGAGGAAATATTCCCCCAGCAAACAGTGTGTCAGATCTGATCTCACACATGCTTTGTGCACAGAAGACAATTTAAAGCCACAGCGATTTCCTTGCTGATACCTTGAATAGTTGGATTTTTTTTCCAGCCATCTTTCACTTTTCTCTCAGAACCCTCCTCCTCCTGTTGTGTTTGGAAGCTTTGAGGACAATTATTCTGTTTCTAAGGAGCTCCAGGGCTGCGGTGAAAGGTGCATTTGTCATTACAAAGATCTTTGTCCAGGAGAACTTTTCATTCCCACCAAGAGCAGCTCCCACCACGGCAAAGCTCAGAGGGGTTTGATTAAAAGGTTTGATTTCTAAGCAGAAATGAATGAGTTACAGGTAATTAGAGCAGGCTGAAAAGCAGGACGATGATGTTTGCAGCTAAACAATGTCACACACAGCGCCTTAATTAGCAGCAAAAGTGATTTAGCAAAGTAATATTCTAATTCCAATCCAATTGCTACAAATTATTAATAACAATAAGCATGGAATAACCAAGATCCACTAACAATGAGCTGCAATATCTGTCACAGGAAAACGTAGGGCCCCTTTAATAATGAGATTGTAATTAGAATGGAACAATAAAGCAGATATTGATATTGAACACAGGACAAAACACTGGTTAAGCTCTGCAGAAGGGGAAGAAGTGCTATTACTAAAATTCTAAAAGGGTCTAAAAATCAAATATAGCAAAATGAAGTTTATAAATATCCCTCTTGCTGCAAACCAGGTGGGAATTTTGGCAGTGTCTGACCCATAGGACAGGGGTTGGCACCTCTGGGTGGACTTGGCACACAAAGGAAAAGCAGAGAGATCCAGGGAATGGGGGCTGCACGTCCCCTCTGTGCCTGAACTCTCCCTCCACACCCAAAATTTGCCCTCTGGTTCCCCTCTTAGTTCTCCAAGAGAAGCTTTAGAGAGCCTTATCTGCCTTTGGATGCTGATTGTGATAACTGTGCCAGCAACCAGAGCAATTACTGACATCAATCCTCCCACTGGTTGCTCCTCCAGTTCCTGAAACTGTTTAATTGCATGACAATTCAACATTGCTTTTCATTTTTAATTTTTTTTTTAAGAGTTTAACCCTAAATATGGATGGAGTAATAGAGAAAAGGGGTGTTCTAGAGGGTGAAAAACAAACGTAAGGCAAACAAAAAGAATCCATTCACGTTATTATTGGCTGGTTCAGGTCTAAAATTCAGTCTGCTGGGAAATGTGTGCTTGCATTGTGATTTTGATTGTTTTTGGAGCTAAAACTGGGAAAACTGTGGGATCTGAATATGACAAGAGCAGTGAGAGGGGTGTTTTACACATGGCCCAGCTGGGACAGCTTTGTCAGGGAACAGCTCAGAGCCATCCCAGATATTTCCATCCATCCATCCATCCCCACTGGACAAATCCATCCCTATTTCCCTCAGATCATCCCAGAGCTGCTTCCCCTCCAATTTTTCATGGCAATCACAACATTTCCTCTTGCAGATGGGGATGAAAAAACACCTCCCAACCCCCAAGAGGTTTCTTTTTGTAATGTGGGCACCATAGCCACATCCTAAATCATCCTGAGGGGCTGGAAATTACTCTGGCAGCTCAAACCCTGTGACAACCACATTTTCAGAATAATAATCCATTAAAAAAATCTTTTTGTGCATGAATTTTTTTTTGCTGCCAAGAGACCAGAGAAGAAAACACCGATTTTTGGTTGGAGCAGGATCCTGGCTGCAAGATTTCCCCGGGAATGCCAAGTAGGTGCGAACGCCGTGAATTCCAAGAAGTTTTCAGTGTTAATTCCTGCCCAACAAGAAACACGCACATAAACAGCGATCAATAGGTGCTAAATGAAAAAGAAGCAGCGGATCAATAACCCCAGACGTTTTATTTTCCACCTTCTGCAAACAACGGGAGGGATGATCAGCCCGTGATTACGCGGAAGTCGCAGATATTCTTGAGGCACTTAAAAGTTTGTGGGCAAGTGTCACCCTGCTTTTTGCAAGGTTTCATGGTTGTGATTTTGTAGTAGAAGTTCCCATGCATTTTCTATAAACACAGTCCTTGTTTTCCTAACTGGCCAAGATTGTTTGGAACTTTTAGATTGTTTCTCATTCCTTTCCCCTGGGGCGGAGAAAGATGATTGACCATGTCTTTATCCTGTGAACTTATAGAGGTGATAACCTCATTGACCAATCCATGATTGTCTTAAGAAAGATATAAATGAGAGAATAAAGAAGGGCAGCCCTTTTTGTGGGTCCTGCCTGGTGGTTCAAACTGCTGCTCTGAAGCCTGAGTGTTTCTTCTGTTGCCAGCAGTGCAACAGGCAAGGTCTTCACCCGTGTCAGGGTGTGCAGAGCTGCTGGGTGGGAATCTCAAACAGCAGGGGAAATTTAGTCCTGGTTTTCATCTCAAAATAAAGCAGATTTTTTTTTTTTTTTGCATTTCCAAGGTGTTTTCCAAAAACGAATTAATTTTTTCTCGAAAGCAGATCTAATAATTTAGGGGTTTTTTTTGCATTGCCAAGGTGTTTTCCAAAAATGAATTAATTTTTTCTCATTTCTGCTGGTGAAAAATTAGGCTACAGCTGAATTCCTCTCCATTTCATGTAGGATGGAGATGATCCTTGAAGTCCCTTCCAACCCAAACCCTTCTGTGATTCTATTATGTTATGGCCTTCATTCTCTCCAAAATCAAATCTAAGATTTCAAGTGTCAGTTCTTTAAATGAGGCATTGATTGTGGAGATAAAAAAAGAGTGGATTTGGCTCCTTAACTCCAAGGAAATCCATGTTGGTAACTCTGAAATGGGGGATCTCAAAATTCAGCTTCACTGGGCAACCTGTGCCAGGGCCTCAACCCCTTTTAGGGAAAATTTTATCTCTAAAATCTGATCTAAACCTACTCTTTGTTTAATGTAATTAATTAAAACCAGCAATTTTCCTTGAAGATGTTGTGCTTCAATAAACTGTTTCAGTTATATATTATTGTGCCTTCTTAAGTTTAATTTCTTTATACTTAAATTTGCCATTGTTGGCAATGGAAAAAGCTCAAAATATTTGAAGTGCTTAATCACCTGCTAATTTCAACTTCTTGGCAGTGATAATAAAGTAAAATTGAATTGTCTTTGAAGCTGTTGCAAACAAAAAAAAAGGTGAAAAAAAAATTAATGACTTCTAAGGTACCAGGATGTTATTTTACAAAGTTAATGAGCCTTTTGTGCTGGGAGATGAAATGGTTTGATATGAAACAGGAAGAAAACATGTAAAATTTAAATAAAAGGGGAAAAAAATAATGTAAAGCAACTAATTGAAAAGATTGGGAAGCAATAATTATTTAAACCAGAGTAAAAATAGACAAAGCCTTTCAGACTGGAGAATTTAGACCCTAGAGCCATACAGAAAACACAAAACTCTGGTGATGACTTCCATGAATTCCAGCATCTCCACCTCTCTCCAGGAGCTGTAAATAACATCTCCCTGACAGGGAAATCGATGCAGGCTCCAATCTCAAAGTGCACCCTCAAAGCAGCACCTGAGCTCTCACCTCTTCTCCACCACGTCTGGGCACTCAGGGAATTCCAAAAAGGGTTTTTTTTCTGGGA
>VZTZ01025960.1:140541-172726 GCA_013400955.1 Drymodes brunneopygia | reverse complement strand
ATAGAATATAGAATATAGAATAGAATATAGAATATAGAATATAGAATATAGAATATCGAATATCGAATATAGAATATAGAATATAGAATATGGAATAGAATAGAATAAAATATAGAATATAGAATAGAATAGAATAGAATAGAATAGAATAGAATAGAATAGAATATAGTGTAGTGCATCTTCAGGGCATCAGGGTCCCTTTTTTCTGGCTTTGTTGCACCAGAGGATGGTGGTTGTTTGTTCACTGACATTGGAGAATGAGCTGGCACCCCACAAAATGGAAACAAAATTCTTCAAACATCCCCCCTCCCTCTCCTGGGAAGGTTATTGCAGCGTCATCCATGTCCTGCCACAGTCGTGCAAGTCATTTACAGAAAACCAGCTTTTTATTTCCCAAAACCATGAAAACCTCCGTGCTGTCTCAGGGACACCTAATTATTATCATTGTCTGACTCATCAGCAGCCTCTGGTTGTTCGGGGAAGCCTTAACATTTCCAGGCTGGCCTAGTTCATCTCCACATTTTACTGTTGGAAATAGCAAAGATGTCACTTGTCTTAAAATATACGGTGTGCTGTTCCATCCCTAAAGGTGCTGTTATGCCAACAATAAATCTGCGAGACACTGCAGGCAGACTGTGGGATGTGATGTGTTCAATATTCATCCTGCTGTGACCCAAAGGAGGAGCAGGACACTTTACATCAGGAAATGTCTCTCTCTAATTGAACAGTTTCAAAAGGAGGGGCCAAAAAATCCAGCCCGGGAGGTTGTGGTTGTGTCTTGGATTGATTTGGAAGCAAGAAAAGAGCCAAAGGGCTGTGTGAAAATAGAGTTCATGCCTCATTTCCAAAATGCAGGTCAGACTGGCTTGGAATATTTCTGTTGTTCACAGCCTCGTAGAATTCACTGCCATTCAGCTTTTTCCTTGTCTTTAATCCTGGAAATCCCCTTTGCTTCCACGGTGGGGTCAAGACCATCAGCAGAACAAAGGGGAGTCACAAAGGACAATCACAAAGGCCACCTCTCCACAAGGGGATTTATTTGGAGGGCAGAAGCCACCAGGAATGAGGTCAAAGAGCTGCCATTTCCCTTTAGGAGCAGGAGAGACACAGAAAATTTGGATGAGCTGTCCAGGAGGAAGACAGACACTTGAATAATCAGAAGGTAATTCCTTATTGACAGAGGAGAGAATGAGGGACCAGAAAAAGAGAGATATGAGGAAGTTCTTCCTCCAACCTGATGGAGAACCTGACCTGGCACCCACACCCAAACAGCCTGAGGTGCATCTGATGGGTGTTTAAGACAGAAATGTGATATTAAAAACGAAAATAAAATCCTTCCTCATTAAGATGTTGTTGGCAACCAGCCTTGCAGAACAACTCCAGAGGAAGCAGAACAATCCAGGAGAAAAATGTGGGAGAGTTTTGATGTGAAGAGACAATTATTTCATTTTATTGAGCACTTTGGACAGATCTGTTCATTTCAACTTCCCCAAATCTTGTCTAGATCTTTAATCCAGATAGTGAAGGCTCTTTTTCAACATATTCATATCAAATAATGTTTAAATTTCAGCAACATCACGAGATGGTTGTTGTACATCCCTATAGCAAGTACACAGAATTTAAAGTAATGATCTCTGAGTTTATCTTCATCACCCTTCTTGCCTCTGGTGCTCTGCTTAGATCAGATTATCTCATTTAAATAGCAATGGGTTATGAAAAAAAAAAATCTAATCTGTTCCCTCGCTGTGTCACTGTGCATGCATTGCTTTATTTTATTTTGTCCCCTAAGGCACTGCAAGAAAACCCTAAAGACCCTCGTTGAGACACATAAAAAAGCTCTGCTGGAAAATAAGAGTTGGAGGGAACATTATTCTTGCCACGATTTTTGCCTATAAAGAGAATAGAGAGGGCAGTTTGATTTCTGAGTAATTGAATTGCCATTTTGGGGGGGAATAATACCCAGCTCTTCTGCTCAGCGCATTTAATCCTGAGATTTAAAATTAATTTGTAGGTCAAAATAATTTTCATTCGACACGTCAGGTAGGATTGAGGTAGAAACGAGGAGGAAATGAGTGACCAGTGCCATGTAACAGCCTGAATTCCCTTTCCATCCCCAGCCCACAGAACTGCTCTGCTCAGCATCAGGACTGGCTCCCCATTTCCCCACTCACTCCTGTTATTCCTGAATGGATGTGGAGCTCCCGTGTGATAAATCCGAGAGGTTTTGCCATGAGTGCAGTTTGGCTGTTTCCATCTGATAACATTTGGGACAAAGTGTTTAAAATCAGAATAGCATAGTAGGCCTGAGCAGCACGTTCTAGATGTAATCATTAGTAAATATAATTATTTGGGAGGGAGGTGGCAAAAGTGGGGAGCTGAAGCTTATGCTTGAGTAGAAACAAAGGAGCTGAAACTCATGGTTGAATGGAAACAAAGGGGGATTGAAACTTGTGCACGGCAAAAACAATAATACAACAGCAAAATGTCAAGTTAGTGATTAACAAATGATCATATGAGAGTTATGTATAAAAATGCTTTGATTCTGGAATTATGTTGAACTCTTGATTTGGGTGTTACCCCGGGGTTCCAGTGCTCTAATAAAGCACCTTCATAGATTCATTCTGTGATTCTGTGTATCCACGCTGACACGTCAGGCGCATTTCGCGGTGCCGCGGAGTGAGAACCAGCCGAGCTCTGCTGAAACCAACGGAGTTCATTTACACCCAGGAATAAATTAACTCATCCCAGTGAAGTCAGTGGGAGCTTTTGCTGCTCCTCTAATTGAGAGCAGGACAAAAGTGCCGTCATGAGCTGCTCTTGGTGCCCCGGGAATGTGGAACGTTTACATTTTCAGCTATTTTTGAGTCTTTAAAAGATGAGCGTGTTCATCCAAAAGTGAGTTCCCAGTACATTTTGAACTTTTCAAGTTTTAAAGCTCAGGACTGGGCTCGTTAAAGATGATCCTCAAGAATGATGAAGATGACAAAAAGTTTCAAAAATGAAAGCTTGAGGGGAGGAAAAAAGGAAGGAAAAAGTTCTCTCTGGAAATACAAGTCACGGGTGTAAGAATGTCTTGTCCCTCACAAAGCTGTTCTGCTCCTCCAGTGATTCAGATTCCAGCACCACAATCTATTTCCCAAGAAATCAAGGGATTACAGGTCAATCCTGTGCTCCAAGAGATTGGTACAAGTGCTTTACTCAGAGTACTAAAGAAGGGAAGGAGCTGTGAGAGGCTCCCAAGAGGGCTGAGTGGAGCAGTGGGANGGTACAAGTGCTTTACTCAGAGTAATAAAGAAGGGAAGGAGCTGAGTGGGGCAGTGGGGAATTAAAGGGAAGATTTGAACCCTAAACACATGGCTGTTGTGATAAGTTCAGCAAAGCTGGGCTTAAATGAGCGACTGCTCACTTGAAATATTTTATGTACCACAATATTTTATATTTTGTATTTATATTCCAAGATTTTTAGTCCTTAAGATGCTGGTTGTTTGTTACTGAAATAGCAACTTTGTATTGATTTAACAAAAAGTCTGATCCTGAGATTTATATATTTTTTTTTTATATCCTGAGGTTTACATTTCACATTTAGATAAAACAGCATCGAGTTTCATTTAAATTGTATTTTAAAATGCTACTGAAGTCTGCCCTCTGCTCTGTTTCTTCACTTCAAACAGCTGCTGACTCATGCACTACATAATTAATTTAAGTATCATTTGAGGTTACTTTAATACAATTTCCTTGTAAGTACATGAGTAATATCCTGGCTATTTAGAGTTCAATACATTAATTGGAGACAAAAGTCAGTTGTCATGGTTTCTATCACAGCCAAGAGTGAAGGGTCAGCCCATCCCCAAATTCATTATAACCTCAGAGTTCAGCTCCCATTCAGAGCCTGTTTGGAGATGAGGCTGTAATGAGGCACATGAGTTAATCCCATTTTTATGGCTTTATGAAGCAGGATTGTCAAGTTATGTGCTTTTAATTAGAAGAAAGGTTCAGAGGAGGAATGGACTCAGAATACCAAACCCTCACCGTGAGCAATGCCCAGCCAGGCAGAAAAGAACATTTTACCTCACAGTATGTTACGAACTGTTGATATTTTAATTAAGCACGAGGGATATTCAAGAAGGAGAATGGGGGGACTCAGTCCTGCTTCCTCCAGCCTCTGATTTGTCCTGATTCCAGCCTGAGGAGTGTCAGGATGCCAGGGAGGGAGGATGAGGATCCATCATCACTCCAGCAGGAGGCAAGGAAGGAATGTTTGCATTTGCTTTGGGCTTTAAGCAAGATTTTATTTCCTTTTTGTGTATTTATATTGATAGTCCTTATGATTCTCACCTAATTTTGGACTTCACAAATAAATGCTCTAATTTGCCTTTGGGTTAACTGTGATTTAAAGACACTTCACTTGTATGGAAGCACTTGAAGGGTGTGATCTGAAATGTGGAACCCAAACCATTCATTCAGTGCTCCCAAACTGGTCTGGTTTCCAATCCAGCTTCATTTGCTGATGCTGAGGCCAAGAAATGTCTCCATGATGTTGTCACCCAAGCAACAATTGCTTTTCTTTCTCATTGTTACAGCTTAGACTCTTTTTAAAAGCAATTACCTGGATTCCAGCTTTCTTATGATCTTGAAAAGTGTTTTCCTGGTTCAAAGGCAGCACCTGGAGTTGTTTAAAATTAAAACTTGTCCTAATGAAAAGCTCCTTAGTCACTTGTTCAGACAAAAGAGGACTGTTAATTTCGGTAATTGCTTCTCCTTTCTCCAAGAATTATGACACTGATAGGGATTTATCAATCACAAACACTAATAGTGGAACATTTTACCTGTGCTGCAGCTCATGAATGGCAGCAGGCTTATTAGTTTCCATAGCAACACCATCTCCACTTTCCAAGGTCAAAAATTCCTCCCATCCAATCAGTGGAAGAAAGTGAAGTGTGTCTTCCTGTGGCCCACCTGGATGTTCTGCAAAAAACAGGAAGAGAGATTGAGTGATTAAAGTACAGACCCCAAAGAAACTGCCCAAATTTCCCCAGGTAAAATCACGTTTTGCTGCACAGTTTGGAGGCTCAGGCACTAAAAATGTAAAAAATAGTCTGGATAGGATTGTCCTGGCATAAAAGTAATTACAAAATGACACAAAGTTGGAAGGAAAATCGTAGGTAATGTTGAGGTTCCTCCCATCCATTCCATGAGATCTCTTGGATGGGAGGGAGTTTCTCCAAGTAGGAATGAAAAATCTGCCTGTGCTCCCTCTGCCAGACAGTGCTGGGGTGGAAGGAAAGGTGTTTGGGAAAATGGGCTTTCCCCAACTCCTGAATGTCCATCAGACTTTAAAATGTTTCTTGTTCCATCACAGGGAGCCCCTCTGGAGCCAGGCTGGGAGAGCTGGGGGTGCTCACCTGGAGAGGAGAAAGATCCAGGGAGAGCTCAGAGCCCCTTGCAGGGCCTGAAGGGGCTCCAGGAGAGCTGGAGAGGGACTGGGGACAAGGGATGGAGGGACAGGACACAGGGAATGGCTTCAAATTGGAAAAGGAGAGATTTGGGTGGGATGTTGGGAAGGAATTGCTCCCTGTGAGGGTGGGGACAAAAATCATCCTTAAAGGACAAAAGCCACTGGCCCAAAGCCCTCCCAAACCTACTCAGTCCAGAATGGAGTGGTGGATGAAGTCTGCCTGTAGCCTGAAATATCCATGAATCTCTAAAATCAAACCCCAAAGGTTTTGTGTTCAACAGTTGCATCCCCATAGGAACTGTATTCTGGAGGCTTTTTTTCAGGGGAGGCCCTGAAATGGAATTCCCAGATTTGCTGTGGCTGCCCCTGGATCCCTGGAAGTGCCCAAGGCCAGGTTGGATGGGGCTTGGAGCAGCCTGGGACAGTGGGAGGTGTCCCTGCCCATGGCAGGGGATGGAATTAGATGATCTTTAAGGTCCCTTCCAGCCCAATCCTGTCTTTAATTCCATAATTCCAGAGTGGTCTGGTTCTGATCCCAGCCAGGATCCTGTGCTGGATGTGTTGTAACGTGAGCAGACCCTGACGCAAAAAGCCTGATCTCCCACGGGAGGAGAAGGGATCACAATGTCACACACAGCCCATGCAAAAGAAAAAAAATCACCTTTTTCGTGTGAAATTTTATCCTTCAGAAATGAACCACCCGCCCGTAAGGATTTACATAACAATTTCCTTTAATTTCCTTTGACATTTCAGTCAACAGATGATGAATGAAGCCAGGAAAAAGTATCTGTTTGGCCTATACTCCCAAAGGGCAAACGAGTGATTTACTGCTGGGGATCAGTTCATAAAGCAGCTGAAACCAGAAATCACTTAATAAAATGACTTTGCAAAATTGTAAAATCATTCCAAACCTTTTAAGTGCGGAAAATTTTCCGCTGAGAAATTACAATTATGAGCCACGCTTATGGATCCGTATTCTCTTCTCACTTGTCTCATTTTTCACAGCAGTGTGAAAAGACCTCATACAGGATTACCCTGGAACTTATTGCTGAGAGGAGTGAGAGAGATATTTTTTAGAAAATTAAGAAATCCAGATCTTCTGGAAGCCATCCCACTTCTCCAAAGGACTTAATTCTGTTCATATTTTCTATAAATTACACCTCAAAATTGCAGGTGGTCTCAGGGGAGACACTTAGAAACCCGAGGAATGATCAAACCTTGACATAAATCTAAGTTTTGGGGGAAAAAAGGATGGAAAAACCCCAGAGTTTCTTTTAGCCTTTCATGATGTCCTACTTCGCACACAGCTGAGATCTACTGAAGAACGTTTGCAAAATTTATAAGTGGCTGAAAGGAAAAGGATTAAAAAGCACTAAATTATAATTCTGTCAAAGTAGAAACAGAAAAGGAGGAGCTGGGCTTGTACCTTGATGTATCAACCCTGCCCCAAGCAGCAGTAACTGCACCTAAATGCCCTCAATCAATATTTCCTTTCTTTTTTAATACTTTTTGGTGCTTTTTCTAAAAACCTTTGCCTCCAGTTCAGGTCCCGCTCCAACCCCTCCTTTAAACCACCTGTCAATACTGAAGGTAGGCATTGATTATTTTTGCTTCAGTGCAAAACCTGGTGCTTTTCTTTATTGAATCTCATCATATTTATTTCACACCCTTTCTCCAGCTTGTCAATATTTGTCTTGAAGCTCGTGTACACATCTGTGATATTTGAGACAAAAAGAAAAAAACACTTCACATTTGTTTTCCCTTGTCCTTCCTGAACAGAATGTATCAGATCAAAAACTGTAAGTTAGGATTTTAATTAATTACCTAGATGTCATGTGAATTCCTCCTGTATTAATTCTGTGGCTTTACCTGTGTCCTAATTTTAGGGTTTTTTTTCCCTGGAGGAGGGAGAAGATTCCCCAAGCACCCAGGAGCTGCAGGGGTGAGGAGGCTCAAATTGCCAATTTGCTGACAAATCGCGCTGGTGGATGCCAGGTTGGCTGTTAGCAGATAACAGCCAGCGTTTGTCTGCAATTTGTCCCCTTTTGCTGAAGTATTTTGCACATTCCCAGGTATTTTCCTCCGCATTTCTATTTGAATTCACCTCCCAAGCTGGGAATTTTTCTGTGGTTGATTTTCTTCCCACTGCTGGTCCCACCCAACTCCTTTTCCTCAAGATCTCTCAAAGATATTTTCATTTCTGGTTCCTCCACACCGGGTGTGGGAGTTACTGAGTGCAGAAATCCATGAGTTACTCACTGCAGAAATCCCTTCTAAAGGTGCAAGAGTTGCCCAAGAAAATTGGGAATGGACTTAGACCATGCAGAGTTACTCACGTGCTTCCTGATATTCCAAACAAAAAATATTCCAAACAAAAAATATTCCAAACAACAAATCTTCCAAACAACAAATCTTCCAAAAAATCTTCCAAACAACAAATCATCCAAACAAAAAATCTTCCAAACAAAAAATCTTCCAATAAAAATCTTCCAAACAAAAAATATTCCAAACAAAAAATGTTCCAAACAAAAAATACTCCAAACAAAAAATCTTACAAGCAAAAAATCTTACAAACAAAAAATAACCAATAAAAGCCAACTAACTGGCCAGACCCTGCCTTTTCCAAAAGGACAGATTCCATTTTTTTACAAGGAAACATCCTTTGGAAACCCTCCCTGCTTTCTATTCCCCTCTCGTTGGGTTACGGAGGAGTCTTTTGGAACCCTGAAACGAGGACCTGCAGCTGCCAATATCCAGAATATACAACCCAAACTCTTTGTATTCATACAAGGTATTGATCAACCCCCAGAACTGTAATTCTTCTGCTCCTCGGACTGCAAATGATGGGGCATTACTGTAAATACACACACACACACTCATATTTCCTTTAAGTAACCCAACTGTTTTACTCCCTTCCCTCTGACAAACACAAGGACCGAGCTGGTGAGCAGGCACTTAATAATTTTTACAACATCTTTCCAACAGCAGCTTCCATGGGATTATTTACTGTCAAACTAAATCAAGAATAAATGAAAAAACTGAAATATTTATAGTGGAAGAAAAATCTGGTTCAGACCAGAAATCCCAGACTGGCGTTAAATCAAGAAATGTAACAAGATAAATTCTGCCATCATACCCTTTGTTTTCTGGATGTGCTGCCATCACTTATTCTAATTGTTATGCCACAGTTTGAGCAGAGAGATGGATGGAAACCAAAAATATGTTAAATATGACCATGGGGGAAATATTACATTTCCCCCTAAAAATCCTGATTGCGCGTCCATTCGTCAGCAGGATGTAATTTATACAAATAAGTTCGTTACAGAAACAGGCAACATCATTTTTTGTTGTTTTCCCATTAGAGGAAACAAGTCCATGGGAAAGAACTCAGTCCTCAGATACTTTATACCTGTCATTTTCACTTCTTATCTGGGGTGGGGGGAAGGAGAGAAATCTGCTCTTGAGACACCCAAATGGGACGTGTGGGACACACAGGGATAGACAGGAGGTGAAAAAATGGGAAAAGGTGGATAAAATACTCAGGTTCTCCTTGCAAATACTCTGGGTAGTATCACTGCAAAGAAAGTACACAAAAGTGTTGCTGCCATCAAACATTCCCTCCTGGACATGTGGGATATTGAAAAATTCAGCCTAAAAGTGGGATTTGAGTGTTGACTTGGCAGTTAGAACATAAAGGGAAAGGCTGTCCTGTTGTGTGGCTGAAGGTTGCAGTTTTGCTGCTGTTTTCCTTGGAATTTAGAAGGGAATAGGCAATTATTTAATTAATAAATGGATTCATTTATTAATCCAAATAATCTGACATATATTTAACACATTAACATAAATGCCAATATCTTGCTCTTTACTGAGCTCAACCTGCTGTCAAGGCTTTGGTTTTCAAGACCCTTAATTTCTACAACTGCTTATTTTTTTGAGTCACAAAACCCTTACAAGACCAAACCTGACAAAGGGCAAAACACTCTTCTGGTGTCATCTGAATTTTCATGAGAATAGGCTCCACTTCCCAGTTCCGCCACAATTTGCTGTTAAGTTTTGTGAAAGCAAAAGTAGGTTCTGGTGGTGATGTGACATTGAACTGGGGTAAAACCTGTCAGGCCCTGGGAATGATGAGATTTTGCTCTCAGCTAAATTCCAGCAAATTGACATTTTTCCCCATGGCAAAATGCAGCTGTGTTTGCAGAAAGAGCAACTTTTTGACCTGGTGGGAAAGAAAATATTTAACAGCGGGGATTTGGGGCTGAATTCCACAGTGGTGCTGGTGGAGGAGCTTCACTCCAGGAGTGGTTTGTTGGTGTAACCACCTGTGGAATGAGATTTGCTGCACGGATGGGAGAAGAAAGGGATGGAGATGTGGAGAGAAAAGCTCTAATCCAAGGAGTGCATGCACAGCCTTTTCATTCTGCAGCCTCAGCTTTCCCTCCCACCAGCTCCCACACATCTCTATCATCTTTTGAATTTGGCCTTCCACACTTCTGTGTTCCTCACGTGCCAGGAAAGGAGCCCAGTCTGTCCCAGCCAGGCTTGCATTCCTGGCACACCGCTGCTCCTGATCTCTCCATTGTCTCCTGAGCTCCTGATTCCAAGGCATCTAATGTGAATTTCCTCATGAATGCCAATGATATACAGCTACATTTTTCTTTTCAAACTTTTTATCCCCGAGGCGCTTTCTGCACTCAAACCGTTTTCCAGAGATCCATAACGGAGTGAATAGCAAACACTTGCAGCTACCAGAGCAGGAGCAGGAGCCACCACTTTTCCAGGCTCCAGCAAGATTTACGTATGCTGTTGGAGTAGTTCCTGCTTATTTAGAATTATTGAACCATATTTCGGGGGAGGAAAGTGCCCCGTGCTATTTAACAAAGGTTTCCGATACTGATCGCTCCTATTTTTCCTTCTTTCACAAAAGGACTTGGGTTTTCATTTGGTTTCCACTCCTGACTGCTATTGCTTACTTTTCCCAGGGAAAGGGAAAATATCGTGGCTCATTTGCAATTCAGATTCAGAGCATAAAGCCTTCGGGGAGGGTTTAAATCTTGTGTTTTCAAAACATTTCCCTAAATCCCAGCAAACAGCTCGTTGTGTTTCAGGTGACATTGAGATCCTACAGGGTGGGACACTACAGAGACTTTTGGGGTCTTAAACTCCCCAAATTAAGACATTTGAGGAGAAATGGGCTGGGCTCTGCTCTGGCAGCTGATGAGGTCTCACTCACCTTCCCAAATGGATTCATCAGCATTGGAATGGCCCTGGCACAGGGAATTTGTGGATGCCCAGCCCTGGAAGTGCCCAAGGTCAGGTTGGACAGGGCTTGGAGCAACCTGGGATAGTGGAAGGTGTCCCTGCCCATGGCAGGGGTGGAACTGGATGATTTTAAGGTCCCTTTCAACCCAACCCATTCTGGGATTCTAAGCATCCTTGTAAGGATTCACACCTTCTTTAACAGTCAAGTACAAGACACAGTCGGATTTCAAAAAATAAATAAATTATTTTAAAATTATTTTTAAATTACTTTGATTTTTTTCCCCCATGTTTTTATTTTCACAGCAACAGTTAGGGAGCTTAAACTTGGAACCTGAAAGAGAAACCCCTCTCTGCCATCAGCACAGTGCAGAACGTGTCCATGAGCTTCAGGATCCCACTGGAATTGCTGGAAAGGTTTCAGGGAGAGCCACTCTTTCATTCACTCTTTCCTGAGTATCTGAATTGGTTCAGCCAAACTCTGTGTGGGCATTCCCAGCTGGAATTAACCCTCAGCAAGCAAGAGTCAATGAGAGAATTTGCTGTGTTTATCCCAAATAGAAAGACTGAAATGTAGAAACCCCAGTGGGTTGTGCTGTTGACAAATCAGTATTAAAACATCTTTCAACAGCAAAGTGCTCAAGTGATAATAAATATAACTGAGTATAACCCAGTCCCAGCCCTTGTGCTGAACCCAGGTGCAGTTATCTCATACAATCACTTCATTTGGAGTTGGATTTTGACACCCTTTTTATAAATTTATACACTCTGCAATGCCAGTAATCAGCCTGAAAGGGCTGATTGCTCATTCTTTGGCTAAAACTGTGCTGCTCTCGTTTTAATCCTTAAATACGTGGGAATGGACCTCCAACACCTGTGTGAGATCTGTCCTGCAAGTGTTGGTGGGATGGAAACATCAGTGCAGTCCTCAGAGATTTGTGGGAACTGCAGAAGAGAATGTTTGCCATGTGGATGAGAATTTAGAAGTTTCCACCATAAAGATAATTTCCAACAACGAGAAGGTTCTCTGCTAATCACTCCATACAGTCTGCAGTGATTACTGAGCAAATACTGAGATGGAAAAAGTCTGATCAAAAGGCTTCCAAGGCTTGGCTGAAATGTAAGTGTGGATCTATTTCCAACTCATTACATTATGAAATACAGATTTTGAAGAGATCTGAAAGTGTTTCATTTACCAAACCTGATAATATCACCTGTAAACCAATTATCACATTTCTTTCAACGTGTTCACAAACACTGAAGCTGCAGATCTTGATGGCACCCAAACACTGGGAATGAAGAGTCTACATTATTCTTCCCAGGTGAAAGTTTAATATCTACTTCATATCTATGAGTAAAAGCTAAAGAAAATCTCCCTCTAAGTATTATCAGTCTAATAATGATTTAAAAACTTGTTTCAACTGAAGTTAGCAGCAAAATTCCCATTTCTTCGGTAAAAAGAGGATCAAAATGAGAATATCATCAAAAGGCAGTGAGCAGGTTCCTTCAAAGATAGGGAGGTTAATAAAGGAATTGTTGATAAACTTTTACAATGATATCTTGGAGACTTCATCTCTTTCAAGATCTCATGCAGCAGCTGTTTCTCTGTGAGCCTGATAAATCCCAGCAATGCTTTCATTTGTGCCACCCTGGAGTCTCTTATTGGGGGTTTGCAGTTTTAATCTTTTGCTTCTTCCCATTCGATATCCCAGATCTTTTCATTAAAATCCATATTAAAGGCATTGTGATATCTTTATGGGGCTCTCCTTTCAAACAAAACAGTACCTTTAGTATTTATTATTTTTGCTGCTGCATTTCTGGCACGTCTGGTCCTCCAGCTGGTGGCCTTCACAACACCTTTAAAAAAAAAAATAAAGGCAATTTCCTTGCCCACTGGACACAGAGAACTCACCAAACTTTTTCCAAAAAGGAATGTGGAGTTGAGCAAAACATCCCTGGAATTTTGGAGTTGGAGCAATGCTTTTTTTGAGCCAGGAGGTTCAAAGCTTGAACAGCTGCAGAAGGAGACCAGGGCATCCTCCTGCCACTCCTGCCTCAGAAATTTCTGGATCAGGGGTTCAGACTTGCAAAAAGAAAAAAAAAAAAAAAAATTGAAACTGAAGCTAATTTTAGACAAGAACCTGGAAATCCGCCAGATTATTAACAACTGGCTTTCAGCCTGTCAGGAAGTATTAATAGGACCATGAAAGGAAATTATGAAGTGTAGATTTCCCCCGAGAGCTGTCAGGAAATATTTAGATTTTTGAATGGCCATATTCTGCAGTGCAGCAATAAATAAAGTGGCCAGGACTAGCTCTGATCTGACCTGAGTGGCCACATTTAAACCACGCTTAGGTGGAATTCTAACCAATAGAAATAGGAGCAAACTGCAACTCCAGGGTGACTTTAAGATTAGCTGAACCATCCATGACCATTATTTTTGCCCAAGACGAAGCCTGTAATCATTTTATTTGCATTTGTGCGTGCAGGGGTGTCAGGAGGGAAAGTTAATTTCAAGGTTTATTGTTTAACAAGTAAATGATTCAGTGTGAAATGAGGATCCTTCCCATCCCCTTCCTCCTGGCTGCTGCTGCTGCTGTTTATTGCTATCATTTAGAATCTCTGGGATAATGAGGAAAAGGAAGAAAATAATCAGTTGGTTTCTGGATGAAATTGGACTTAATTCAGCATAATCGATGTATTTTAAGATAGGGGGTAGAGCCAAGTGGAATAATCAGAGCAGCAAACAGATTGCTTTAATGTCTAGACTGGCTTCAAGATGATCTGGAGATGGGAAGAGGAATACAAATGATTTTCTTCTCCTGCTGGAGCTCCAGAGCTGGGTGTTGGTGGAATGCAGGGGGAAAGGAAGAGGAGGAAGTCCTGAAACAACAGCCAAGGAGAAAAGCTGGAGTTTCCAAAGGATCTCCCATGGAAAATCCAGAAGGGTTTGGGAGATGCAAGAGAAAGGAGCAGAGGGATCCTCTGACAACAAGGGTGGTGAGGCACTGAGGGAGCTGCTCACACCAACCAAGCCAGGGAAGAGGAAGGACAAGGGCTGGAAATTGGATATTGGGAAATAATTGGGAAATAATTGGGAAATTGGGAAATCGGGAAAGCTTCCCTGCTCAACAGAGCCTGAGCAGAGTGAGCAGAAAGTCCACTGTTCCCAATTAAAATGAATGAATTATTTGAGTTTAATAACTATAAACAGCCATGTCTTTCTTTGACAGCTTTAACATTAACCACTGTTTTGATTTTTAGGAGATTGTCATGTTTCAAGGCATGGAATAACTTATGGACTTATTTTTTTGTATTTAAATTAGCAATTTTAAAAGAACACTTGATTATGAGCTGTGTATTTGAATATATTGAAAAAGCACATGTTAATGTGAGCTAAAGAGAAGCATAATTTCAAAGAGTCCTTTACTAACAGAGAACATTTTGGTGCATTTAATACAAGACTTATCTATTTTTCCCTTTTTACCCATTAAATATGTTTTTATTTTTGCTACAAGCTCCCTATGAACACCTAAATTCCCTCAAAGTCACTTCAAAGTCAGTTCACATGTGTAGATCAATTGCATCAAGTTGCCTGAAAATCATGATGTAATCCCAGGCCTAAAATGAATTGATTTGTGATTATTTGTTGTCTATTAATTAATTTCTTCTGCAGTTCATGCTCCTTCCTAGAACTCCTGCATGAGCTTTTTTTACCAGTGGGTAAAAGGAAGAGATAGAGAGAAACATTAATCCATTTTATGACTTTAATTACTATTAGAGCCCTGCTTTGCACATGGCAGATGATTTGTTAGAAATTGATTTTATTCCTGGGTAATTGCCCTGCACTCCAAACAAGCCACACATGCAGGGATTGATGCATTTGCATCTGCTGGATATGCAGCAGACAATTCCTGCAAACTCAGAGCAGGTTAGAAAAGCAAAATGTTAGCTGGAATAATAATCAGGATTTAGGAATGTTTTCTTTTCCTGGGTTCACTAAAATACTTGAACTTTCTGTTCTGGAGGTTTTGACAGGTAAACAGGGTTGGCTGCTCCAGGGTGAGAGTAGGAAAACTTTGACTTTCATGGAAAAATGCAAATTTGCACCAGCTGGGAACCAGGACCAAATCTATTTGGAAGAAGAACTCTTTAAATTGATCTGTTTTATGATAAGAATAATAATTTTACTTCGAGTCTCCTAATACACAGAGAGATGTATTGAGGATGCACTTATTTATGTATGCAGTTATTTAAAATAAATCCATTCTAAAATTCAAGAACGTGAAGGGCCATGAAAGGCCAGGATTGGATATAAATATTTAGCAAGACATTTTCACTGGCAATGCATTTTTTTATTTTTTGCCAGAGGCAGAACTTCCTTTTCATTCCTGCTTTGTTTCCTCATCCATTAAACTGGACACAGAAATCCAACAGGACTTTCACCTGTTGCCTTTTAACATCAGCTCTCCCAGGAGACTCTTTTATCCCTTTTTATTCAGGGCTTTTATTTCCACTCTCTTTATTCACCAAAATGTGTTGCTGGAATCACAGAGAATAATTGAGAGGAGACAATGCCAAATTTTCTGTTATAATGCAGGAAAGAAAAAAGTGAATTAAACTCTGCTGTCTCACCCAAGGCCGTTCTGAGGAGCACTCACTTGGCAAAATCCTTCTGCAAATGATTCTGCTGATTGAGTGCTCAAATTCCAGTGGGGTTCTGGGGGATTATTCCCATCCTGAGCAGGGATCCAAAATATTTCATAATGAAATTTCCTTTCCAAGTCTTCCTTTAACTAAAAACCAAGCTATGTTAAACTATGACAATTCTCAGAAGCTCTGCTGGTTATGCCCCATTTCAGGAAGGTTCAGAGCAGTTTCACACCAACACTGGCACCAGTTTGGAGCCACCTTTGGCCAACCCCAACCTGGTGCTTTCTCAGAATAATCAAACCCATCCCAATGACTGCAAGAAAAATATTGTAAGAGCCTCATTTTCACCCCTGCAAAGCTTCTCCTTCAACGAGTTTCTACACATTTCCTTGGAACTGCAGTGGTAAAACCCCCAAAATAGAGTTTGGTCTCTAATGGGCTTTAAAATGCTGCTGGTTTGGAGGGAGAGACTTCGAGGAGGATCCTGAAGTGAAGTGCCTGCACTTTGTCAAGCTCATCACACCTTCCCTGGAGTTCTGCTCTTAATAATGCAGATTGTTTCCTGGGATACTGCAGCTCTTTCCCAACTTCTTGTCATCCCCACGTCTGATTGTGCTCATAAATCCCTCTAATAACTCCTGCTGGTGTCACTCTGTGTCACTCCGAGCCTTGGCTCGCTCTGTGAGAGGTTCAGCAAGAGTTTAGGAGATGGAATGGAGATGATAAGAAGGAGATGGCCCCGCTTTTCAGTCTTAAAAACATCCATTTGCTGGTGCTGATCTGAATAATGGACTATTTCTCTTTTTCGCTCGACATATGAAACAATGTTGTTACCTCACAGTGACATAAATCAACTTTTTTTCACCGTTTCTATGCTAAGAGCAACACCCAGATTGTTTCTATTCCTCTCCTGGTCTGCTCCTCTCACAGAAATCTGTCATTCTTTAAGGGAAATAGCAAATTTGGGGTCTGGAGGAATCCACTGCCTTTAGCTTTACTTTCTTTAACAGGTAAATCAGTCCTCACCAGAGTGCAAGTCCATCCCTGTGTAATTCAATTCCTGTCCCCAGCCCAATTCCTCGGCCACAACTACATTGTGTGGGGGGGAAATCACCCACTAATTAATGGAGCTAATGAGCAGCATCCCAGGGCTGGCTCAGCCCTGGGAAAGAGAAACACATCCCAGCCATTCCAGCAAGATTTAGATCGGCTTTCCAAAGGCTTGGAGCTCCACTTAACTCATGAGGCAGCCTCAAATAGGCTTTTACTCTGTGTGTATCTCCAGGTCAGAGCGCTCATACTTCAAGCAGGACCTACTGAGTAAAAGCTCCTTTTATGTTTGTGTGTCTGCCTCCAAAAAATAAAACATAAAAAAGAAAGGTCGCGTTTGCTCCCAAGTTTTGCTCCTTTGCTTTGAAATTACACCGGGAAAAATGATGTTGTGTACAGGCCAGAGGATATTGCAGAGAGAAAAGTTGTGTTAGAGAAAGAACATCTTAGTCATGAGCAGCAGGCATTGCAGTGAATTTCCTCACTGGGGTGGGGATTATTCTTCCTGAGAGCTTTTCCAGCCCTCCTGATCCAAATCACCAAGGCCATGATGATCTCTATTTGAGCAGCCCTCAGGCTGCTGCTCAGACTCTTTTCCTTTTCCTTTTCCTTTTCCTTTTCCTTTTCCTTTTCCTTTTCCTTTTCCTTTTCCTTCTCCTTTTCCTTTTCCTTTTCCTTCTCCTTCTCCTTTTCCTTCCTTTCCCTTTCCCCTTTTTCCCTCCTTTTTCCCTCATTTTTCCCTCATTTTCCCCTTCTTTTTCCCCTTTTCCCTTTCCTCCATTACTCTCATCCAGCAGGAAACTCGTCCCANTTCCCTTCCCGAAACCTTCCCAATGCCTTCCCGAAACCTTCCATTCCTGAAACCTTCCCGAAACCTTCCCTTCCCCCTTTTTCCCTCATTTTTCCCTCATTTTCCCCTTCTTTTTCCCCTTTTCCCTTTCCTCCATTACTCTCATCCAGCAGGAAATTCCTCCCAGAAAACAAACACAGAGTGTGCAACTACCCCTGAAAAATCTCTTCCACACTCACTCCCTTTCCCAAGCTTTATATCCTCATCATTTCCTTGGATTCTTCTTAATTATATTATCTGATATTATCCACTGTGGCCCATCTGAGAAGTTCCAAGCTTGATGGAAATAAAAGTTGTCCCTTCAAGAAAATTCCAGGCAGTTTGTTTTTGTTTCTGTTTCCTCTGGTCTCATTAGGCTGCCACCACAAGATAAATGGGTTGGGTTAAGTGTAATTTAGTTTATGGCACAATAGGTATGAAAGGTTATTCCTTCTTATGCCCTCCTCACATAAAACCTCCCTTTAAAAAAAAAGCCAAGTCTTTATGTCTCAATAAACAGAAGCCACGGAGAAATTGTGTAACAAATTACATATTGGATAACCATCTATAAAATTTTATCGGCTTATGAGGTTTGCATTGATTTGAATTTTACCCGAAGCGTCGCTGCTGCTCCTCCAAAACACTGAGATAAAAGCGAAACAGAGACATCCATTACGGGGTTTTTTAACACCAGGAACATCCCTGAAGGATGGAAATTCCTGGGGACAGCCCAGAGGTCCTTTGTCCCTTCCCTGCTCAGCTCTTCCTTCCCCTCTCGTGGGTTTCTCCAAGCCCTGCCCAGCCTGGGGTGTGAGTGCAGAGTTAGGCTGGGTTTAAGAGGAAAGCAAGAGTTTAACCCAAAGCTCTGGGGAGTGATTGGTGCAGCAGCACCTTCTGAGACCTTCCTGGAGGCATCTCTTGGATCTTTTGTTGAGTGTCCATGGCCAGCCCAGCTGGCCTTGGGTAGAGCAGTTGGGAGTAGCCAAAATTTGCACCATGACAGGACAAACAACTCCCTCAAACAACCCCAAACTTGAGTGTGGCAGCACTAAATGTGACCTGAGAACCTCCCTGACACCCTCCTGCGTTTATGCAGAGCAAGGTTAATTTTCAGTCTCTCATGCCAGGTCAACAAGCGCGGCCTAAAATAGATCTGTAGCTTTATTTCTGATTATTTTTACATGTATTTTAGTGGCCCTTTTTATTTTGCATTTAATAGCTGTGTATTCCATTACAAATGCTTTGGTTCCTGTCACACCCTTCATCCCAGCTCGTTTATTCTGAGCCATCCCCAGCCTGGGCTGGAATTTCTCAGAGGCACACACTGATTATTGGAGTGGGTAATTGCACAGGCTGTGCCCTGGTGATCCACCCTGAGCAAAGCCTGGCCTGAGCTGGGATCAGACACCAGGAATGGCCTGGTCTGAGCTGGGATCAGACACCAGGAATGGCCTGGTCTGAGCTGGGATCAGACACCAGGAATGGCCTGGCCTGAGCTGGGATCAAACACCAGGAATGGCCTGGCCTGAGCTGGGAACAAACCCCAGGAATGGCCTGGCCTGAGCTGGGATCAGACACCAGGAATGGCCTGGCCTGAGCTGGGATCAGACACCAGGAGTGGCCTGGGCTGAGCTGGGATCAAAGCCCAAGAATGGCCTGGGCTGAGCTGGGATCAACCCCAGGAATGGTCTGAGCTGGGATCAAACACCAGGAATGGCCTGGGCTGAGCTGGGATCAAACCCCAGGAATGGCCTGGTCTGAGCTGGGATCTTCCACCATCCCAGGCTGCTCCAAGCCCTGTCCAGCCTGGCCTGGGATACTTCTGGAAAGAAAAATGCTAATTAACACCAGGAAAAACAGATTGTTTGTGCCTCACCTCCTTGCTTTAAAGGCCAGGAGTTTTTATTGCAGATCTCTGCACAACAATAGCAATTCTACTGCATAAAGTTCTTCTACTTTCAATATATATATCTATATATTTGTATAAATTCAGCCAAAAATAAAACTCTGAATCTATCAATGAATCCAACTCAGGGTCTTTTCTCTGGATAAAACCTTCCTGCTCCTGGCTGTGAGAAGGCTCAGTGGGACTTTGTGCAAGATAGGACAGAGGGATTGGCTTAGGCTGAAGGAAGGCAGAGTTAGATGGGATATTGGGGAGAAATTCTTTTGGAACCCTGAAACAAGGACCTGCAGCTGCCAATATCCAGAATATACAACCCAAACTCTTTATATTCATACAAGGTATTGATCAACCCCCAGAACTGTAACTCTTCTGCTCCTAGGACTGCAAATGATGGGGCATTACTGTAAATATGGAAATTCCCAGAGAAACTGTGGCTGCCCCTGGATCCCTGGCAGTGCCCAAGGCCAGGCTGGACAGGGCTTGGAGCACCCTGGGACAGTGGGAGGTGTCCCTGCCTATGGCAGGGGTGGCACTGGATGATCCCTAAGGTCTCTCCCACTCTGTGTTCTCTGATTTTATGATCTCACCAACACTTTCTAACCTGATTTTTTGTCGCACTGCTGGACACGAAAGAAACACGCAGACTTTTTAGCAGCAGGACAGGGATCACCAGGCAGGACCAGAAAAAGGGGGCTTGCCTTTCTTTATTCTTTTATATTTTTATCTTTCTTAAGACAATTGTGGATTGGGCAATGAGGTTACCACCTCTATAATTTTATAGGGTACTGACACAGTCAATCATCTTTCTCCGCCTAAGGAGAAAGGAATGAAAACAATTTAGAAGTTTAAAACAATCTTGGCCGGTTACAAAAACAAGGACTGTGTTTATAGAAAATGCACGAGAAATTCTACTACAGAAGTAAAAACATAAAATACTGTAAAAACCAGGGTGACACTTTTTATCCTTTTAAAGTTCTTCTTTTGTCTCTGTGGATGCAAGTGAGAGGTTTTATGGCTCACTCATGCTTCAGTGAAGCCAACAGGGCCCCCTGGTTAGTCAGGGCTGGGGCTTTATTTTTGGGTTTTGCTTCTGCTTCCCCGGCTGCTCATCCCACCCCCTCAGCATCCTCCAACAAAGCATTTCCTGCTAATTCCTTTCAGGGCTTAGCTGGATTTGGAATCAATCTTGCTGAGAAAGTCAGCCAGACAAAGAGGTAAAGTCGTGACAGGCTTAGTCATTTTTATTTGGCCTGAATCAGTGAGAAAGGTGCTTTTTTCTCAGCTCTTGCACTTCAAACGTAACTTTTATTCTGCTAATTTTTGACAGAAGTTTGATATTGGGGATGGCTCACCTATGTCTTCCAAATCAATGCCCTGAATCCCTAACCCAAAGTTTAATATCATCCATTATTCAACACCTTTGGTAAGACTAACTTGAAAATGAGTAATCCCTGAGTAAAGCTGGGCAATTCATGCTGAAAACCTCAAGTACAGAAGAATTCCAAGCAGCACTCCCCACAACTTTCCTCACAGCATCCCAAAATACCTCTGAAATCGCTTGTTATCAAGATTTCTGTAGGATTTAGTGGTAGATCCTGGCTCACCTTTGCGGGTATTTTGCATTTAAGTGAAAAAAGCTTTTTCCTGCAAATTTAACTCCACATCAGCTCTTCTTTCACTCAGTTTTGCCCACTTTGCTCTATCATTTTAATCACTCTTTAATTTGCCAAATCAATTATCCCATGTGGTGCCCAGCACCGACCACAGCCCCACCTCACCCCCACTATGGAAGGAGTTTTACCACACTGGAGTTTCCCTTCTCCTTGAGGTATTTTTTGCACAAATCCTTCACTCTGGCAGCCTTTTCATTCTTCGTATCTTCAACAGTCTGTGTTTTATTTGGAAACATTGCATTTACTACAGTTTAAAGTGGTCATTATTCTTCAGCTGTGTTCACCACTGTTCTCCTTTCCCTCTCCTCTCTTTTCCAGCTGCTTTCCCAACTTATCCAGCGTGTCCAGGCTCACTTATCCCTGCTTGCAGTGGATCCAGCACAGTTCTGCTTCTTTCCCCGAGCTCAGAGTCCTCAGAGGAGTATTTAGGTTAAGAACAGTTTATTCCTGGCTGGAGCTGCAGCAATTGTGAGCAGGTTCATAAGGCAGGATTCTCCTTTGCTCCAGGCAGTGAGTGAAAGCTGGGGAGATGTCTCAGATGGAATCAGAGCTGGAGAGGGGCAGCAGAGGGGGATGGAGCAGCCCTGGAACCGTGGAAAGGATGGAGCTGCAGCACTGAGTCGTGTTTGGGGCATGGCAGCAGCACAGGGGGTGGAGAATCCTAATTACAGGCAGGAAAAAATATGGAAAAGTGGCCAAATGGTGCATGAAACCTAAAGCACACCGGGGACAGAAAGGGCTGTGTCGCTCTGATTTTTGCAGTGTTTTATGTTTTTACTTCTGTAGTAGAAGTTCTTACACATTTTTTATAAACATAGTCCTTGTTTTTGTAACCGGCCAAGATTGTTTTGAACTTCTGGATTGTTTTTCATTCCTTTCTCCTAAAGCAGAGAAAGATGATTGACCATGTCTTTACCCTGTGAAATTGTAGAGGTGGTGACCTCATTGACCAATCCACGATTGTCTTAAGAAAGATATAAAAATGAGAAAATAAAGAAAGGCAGGCCCCTTTTTCTGGTCCTGCCTGGTAGTTCCTGACCTACTGCTGAAAAGTCTGCGTGTTTCTTTCGTGTCCGACAGTGCAACAGGGCTGTGTGACACCTGAGCAGGAGAGTGCTGAGGACACATGTTTCTTTCAGTTCCAGGGAGCCCCACCTGAGCAAAGGGAATTTCACAGAATCCCAGAATCTCTGAGCTTGGAAAATCCCTCTGAGTTCATGGAAACCAAGCTGTGCCCAACCCACACCTTGTCCCCAGCCCAGAGCTCTGAGTGCCATCTCCAGGTGACACCTCCAGGGACGGGGACTCCACCTCCTCACCCTTCCTCACCACCCCAGCCTGGGACAGGGGTTTTTCCTGGGAATGTTGGCACAGGGACCAGCCTGGTTTTATCCTGGTCTAAAGCTGCTTGGTACTCGAACAGCAGCAACAAATATTTAGGGTACATTCATCTCCACAGGAATTCTCTCCATTCTGATCTCACAATGGGCCAGGCAGTGGGATGTGGTGAAACCTCAAATGCACTCACAAGGAAATGGTGTGTTTGAAGCAGAAATAATCACTAAACGTCTGGAAATTCATTCATTTCAGTGAGAAACTCGGTGCAGAACTCCTTAAAAAAGGGGATCTGTTTGTTTATTTTAATGTAAAGTTTTCCATAGAATCAGAGAAAGCTTTGAGTTGGAAAAGACCATAAAGATAATTTTGTTCCAACTCCCTGCCACGGGCAGGGACACCTTCCACCAGCCCAGGCTTTTGCAAAGGAATTAATGAATAACTCTTCCTATTTCAGTGATGTAGGAAACAAAGATTTTCCTTGTAAGTGGAAGAAAATCTCTCTGATAAGTCTTTCCCCTGTGGCTCTGCCCGGCAGGACAGGTGGGAATGCAGCACTATAATGCCCAGGCACTATAATTTTATAGCAAATATTGGTATTTATTTGGATTTTGGGGTGGGAAAATTAAGCCAGGACTGAAAATACCAAACCAGCTCATGGATTTGGTGGAATAGAGGGAGCAGAGTGTGCTCAGGGGAGAGATTAGACCTGCACCTCTGTCGCCCTGATTTTTGCAGTGTTCTATGTTTTTACTTCTGTAGTAAAAGTTCTCATGCATTTTCTATAAACATAGTCCTTGTTTTTGTAACTGGCAAGATTGTTTTAAACTTCTGAATTATTTTCATTCCTTTCTCCTAAGGCAGAGAAAGATGATAGACTAGGTCATTATCCTGTAAAAATGTAGAAGTAGTAACCTCATTGACCAATCCACAATTATCTTAAAAAAATATAGATATAAGAAAATAAAGAAAGGCAGGCCCTTTTTCTGGTCCTGCCTGGGTAGTCCTAACTACCGCTCTAAAGTCTGCGTGTTTCTTTCGTTTCTGACAGTGCAACACACCTCCAGTGGTTTTGGAGTAAGACAGGAAAGGAGAGGGTTAAATATAATACTTATGGCTTTTAGCTCTGTGTGATAGCTGCAGAAAGGGCTGGGTGACCTCTGTGGAGAGGCTGCAGCAAAGTGTCACCACTAATGATATCAGAGCTGAGGGAGAGGTGGCAGTTTAAGTGACTTTAACAGGGGTAAAAACCTCTAACCCGCTGTGCAGCCCAAGTGCTCCTGCTAAAGCAGCAGTCAAAACAATTTCTGGGAGAGAGATTTCCTCCCTGGGGACTGCAGAGCTCCCCTGCCATTATCAGCTGAATGAAAACAAACCCATTTGGGGCTGAGTGGGGGAATTAAGGAAATACAGAACTGGTGTGGGGAGAGGCTGGGAGCTGCAGTTCCAGGGACAAGTGACAATGGCAGGGGTGAAACAGCTCCCAGGGGTCACCAGCCAGGGTTCTCCCACCCTAAAGCATCAGGAACAGCTAGAATAGTGGCTGAGAGACCCCAGAAGGGAAACTGAGGCACGAGGAGGGATCAGCAGCTCTGCTGGAGGTCATGGTGTGTCGCCCTGATTTTTGCAGTGTTCTATGTTTTTACTGCTGCAGTAGAAGTTCCCATGCATTTTCTATAAACACAGTCCTTGTTTTTGTAACTGACCAAGATTGTTTTGAACTTCTGAATTATTTTCATTCCTTTCTCCTAAGGCAGAGAAAGATGATAGATTATGTCATTATCCTATGAAATTATAGAGGTGGTAACCTCATTGACCAATCCATGATTGTCTTAAGAAAGATATAAATATAAGAGAATAAAGAAAGGCAGAGCCTTTTTGGTGGCCCTGCCTGGTGGTTCTGACTGCTGCTCTGAAGTCTGAGTGTTTCTTTCGTGTCCGGCAGTGTGACAGTGGTGTGGGCACCCACTGTGGCTCCGTGGAGAATTTTGCTTTTGTTTTTATTTCCTTGGCTCAAGGACAAACTCCTTGGAAGCTGCAGCACCCTGGGGAAGGCAGGGATCCAGGGATCCACTGCACAGCAGCCCAAATTCCGTCCTGACTGAGGGGTGGGATGCTGGGCAGTCCATGTGACACAGCTCTCTCATTTAGCTGATAAAAATCTCCACCTTATCTGGCTTCCTTTACAAATGGAGGCAGCACAATTTCCAGGGAGGTTTGCTCTGGTCCTGCTGCTTCTGTAATTTCATGGTAGGATTATCAGGAGCTGCTCGCAGAGATGAAGTTGCAGAAACTTCTGTGCTTTTAATCCCCGTTTCTCTCACCAAAGGTGCCGCTCGTGTTCTGCACACACCAAACTCGGCCAGGGGATGAATGTCTGGAGAAATGGATTTGAATGAATGTCTGGAGAAATGGATTTGAATGAATGTCTGGGAGAAATGGATTTGAATGAATGTCTGGAGAAATGGATTTGAATTGCTGAAGTGCACCAGGAACAGGAACAAGTATTTTGTGATCCAGACTCGCCCATTCCTGATGTCCTGACCTCACAATGGGCCAGGCAGTGGGATATGGTGAAACCTCAAATACACACACAAGGAAAAGCAGAAATATTTTGAATTTTGAATTTTGAAGCAGAAATAATCCCAAAATGTCTGGAAATTCATTCATTTAACAGGAGGATCCTCGGTGTAGAACCTCATCCCAGCCAGGTTCCACATTCCCAGTGTGAATCACAGGGATGAGAATGAAACCAGGTGCTGCTCAAAGGTACACACTTGATTTTTACACTGCTTTTTACAACAGAGGATCCTTGTTTTCCAGCCAGCCTCCCCCCGTTTAACAAGAGATAAGTTTAATAAGAGAATTTTAATAAAAGATTCCTTGCAGGCACCACCACCAAGAGGGATTTGGGATCCCCATGCTTTGGTTGCAGCCATGGGAGAGCTGAATTCATTGCCAAATATGAAACAATTGTAGTTTCTTCCTGAAGAATCTTCTAAAGAAAATGGATCTTATTGGTGATCACATCAGGGTGTCCTGAAGAAAAGGGAGGATTTATTGCAGGAAAAGTGGGCAGAATGTTTTTATTTGTTTGAGCTGCCTCTGGTGGGGGCTGGGAGCAGAGCCTGGGGAGGGTTTCTGTGTCCCTGGGTCACTCGTGTCTGGATTTAGCCAATCAAACCAGTTCTTGGGAAGCCAAATATGCTCCTTTCCATATTATTGTGCTGTGTAAGGAGCAAGGACAGAACACAGCTTCTCTCATCTTTCTGGTGTTTCCCATCTCTTTTAACAAGAGCATTACAGCAGATGCTGTCAAGAATTTTAATAAAACAAACTGCCTTTCTGACTCACTGAATCCATCCCTTCTGGTCTTCACAGGCTAAAAATACATCAGAAGGTCTAAGGGAGGGAAATTTCTCCCCAGCTCCTTCCTCCCCATCCTTCTCTCTCAGCACTGCGTGGTCTGGTTGAAAGAGTTTTCACTCTTTTAGGAAATCCAAAATAAAAAGACCTCCAAAAATAATAAAGAGATGAGATTTTAGAATTAAAAAAAAATTTGGGGGTTGGACGGGACTTTCAAGCTGCTCTCATCCCATGGGCAAGGACACCTTCCACTATTCCAGGGTGCTCCAAACTGGCCTTGGGCACTTCCAGGGATCCAGGGGCAGCCCCAGATTCTCTGGGAATTCCATTCCAGGGCCTCTCCACCCTCTCAGCCAAGAATTCCTTCCCAATATCCCATCAAACCCTACTCTCTGTCAGTTTGAAGCCATTCCCTGTGTCCTGTCCCTCCCTCCCTCATCCAAAATCCCTCTCCAGCTCTCCTGGAGCCCCTTCAGGCACTGGAAGGCTTCAACAAGACAGATCAATCATTTTTGCAGTCCCCAAAAAATCTGGGAAGAAGTCCCTGTGCCCTGAAGAATGAAAGCAGCAGGAAGTGCTGAGCAGCTGCTCCTCATCCACCAGGAACAGCCAGGGCTGGAGGAGCTGCACCAGGAGCTTCTTGGAGGAGCTGAGAGCAGAGAGGAACAGAAAAATTCCACCTTTTCCTCGCTGCTTCTCCTCCAGCCTCTGAATCTGATGACTTCAAGTCCCCATGGGGGTTTTTGGTGCACAAATCTCTTTCTGGCTCTTTGTTCTGGTGTGTTCAGCACCTTCCTAGCTCCAGGGAGGGTTTCCATACCTCTGATGCTCTGTCTCACACTTGTGTGTGGGCTTTTTCCTCCAAAAGCTGGAGAAGTGTTGAGTGCACTGATCTATTCTGATAGGGGTTGTTATTTACTGTGATTAAGGCACTTGGAGATGCTTTATTCTCTTTTTAAGGTGTTTTTCCCTGTATCTTCTGCTCCTGTGTAAACAAGAGATTTGTGGAGCCTGATAGCTCTTGGATGCAAATAAGGTCACCTAATCACCCAAATTCTGCTGTGTTTGGGGTTTATTTGGTGTCCCAGGGATGGTTTTTACCACACAGGGAGTTGTAGCTGTAAAATTGTGTCTGAATTTCTTTCTGCCTCCCCTTCTCCTGGAGAGATTCCCTCTTGCACAGACGAGGCTACAAACTTGCCCAAAACACAGAGTTATGAGCAGCTCTGAGTGCAGCCTTTGGGAAGAAGGAATAAATGACTTTTTGGGCCAGACTTGCTGGTTTTTCCTCCTCTGCAAGAGCCTTCCCTGCTCCAGGGACAGAGTGGGAGGCTGGGGACAATTAGGGTACCATGAAGATGGGTTTTATGTCTCTTTGTCCCTGAGGAAGGTGAGCAGAGGCCAATCTGTGATAATCCTCTCCAATAAACTCAGTTTTTCACAGAATATTGTAGTTATGTGCAGCTAATACAGTTTTGGGGGGGTAAAATACAAATTTAATGCTGTTTTGTAGAGCTGATCTCTTCCCACACAACTCAAAAAATATCTTCTAATGAAAATTCCCATTTCAAACAAAAATTGTGCTTTGAGCCACCCAACTTTGTGTTTTAAGACCCCCTTTGGGACACTTCCCCTTGTTCTGTGAGGGAAATACTTGCTCCAACAGCAAGAAATTAATTTTAGGGTAGCTTATTATGCACCACAAACCTTTTTAATAGTGGCCATAAAGCTGGAAGCCAAGGAGAAGAGACATGGCTCCTGCTTGATTTAAAGCACTTAAGTTGTTATGGATTATTTATAATTTTATCCTCAGCACGGAAGGTAAAACTTGTAATCCATGGCCAGCAGCAGCTCAGCAACATTTGAAACCCACAGCTGCAAACATTGGGGAGGAGGGGGTTTATTTCTCTTTTTTCCACACTAAAATATGATCTATGGTTGTTGGTAACTTCATAGAGGTACTGATTTGGGACTTTTTAGTGTCATAAAAGCTGTGAGGCAGAGGCTCCTGGAATGTGAAACACTGACACAGTGGTGCCTCTGGAGCAGCACGGGCAGGGCTGCCTGATGGAGAGGGGTTTTTTGTGGGGATGTGGTGCCTGGAATTACAAACACCGCAGGGTTCAGTGGCACACACAGAAGAATCCTCTGAACTTTCAGAACTTGGTGTGGAAGTCACAAGTTTCCTCTCTCTGAGGGGGGAAAATAAAAGGAGGGGAGGTGGAAATGCTCCTTCAGAGGAGTAAATATTCAGATTTTAACTCGTAATATTTATCTGCAAAGGGTTGCAGTGCTGATAAAGGACGAGTCACTGGTATTTACAGAGGGTTTGCATCTTGCTTGGTCATTCAGCTCCATAAGTGCTGCAGGAAATGCTTGGAGCATCCTGCTCATGCTAAAACTGCTGGGGGAGCCCCTTTCCACATGCAACAACTGCCTGAATCCAAGGATTCACCCCAAAAGCACCATGGGAATATCTGATTTAACAGAAAGTTCTAGTCAGCCACTTGCTTCTGGAAGCACAGACTTCCCAAACTTTTGATAAAGTATCATATCCTTTAAAGCTGGGTCAGGCAGTGTAAATAAATAACAACATCCAAACCAACACTCCTGCAAACCTTTGGATGCAGACCCAAAGTTCAGTACAGGCTGTGAACTTGCTGTGTATTTTCCCTTTGATGCTTCAAACGAGCAACAGGAGAATAAAAAAACTTTATTTTTAGGACTCACCTACATTTCCCTGCAGATTTATATTTATTGCTTTCCCACCTTCAGCTGCCAGAAACGAGGTTAGGCTCTCATTACCCACTTCAGCTTTTAACACGCTGTAGAAAGTGCTGTGAAAGTGCCAGGATTAGCACTGTCATGCTCTGTGTGGCCCGTCTCACTGCAGCACTGAGCTGTGGTAGCCTCAGCGCTGTACCTGTGGTGCCTGTGGCCAGCACAGCCCCGGCTGCGTTTGCCTCAGCCCTCACCCGCATACAAATCCATCCCACCCGTCCTCTCCTGCCCGGAACGCGCTCGTTTGGAGCATCAGCCATTTCCAGACGCGCGGCGCAAAAAAAGCAGCGATTTTTTTTTTTCTTCCCCCCCCCCCCCCTTTTCTCTCCCCCTTATGCAAATGAAAAGGGAGAGAGGAAGGATAAAAACCCAGCCCAGGCAGCCGCGGCTCCCCAGCACCATCCCCACTGCAGCAGCAGCAGCAGCAGCAACAGCAGCCAGCATCATTCCCTACTTACAGCTCCGAGATGTCTCAGGGTCTCTACAATTTCCTGCAGGACTGTTTGGAGCTCTGAGGCAGGCAGAGTGTTCAGCCAGGCAGAACGGAGCCGTATGGAAGGTCTATGCAGCTGGGAGATAATGGAACTGTTTTCCCAGCTGGGACCACGAGCCTTTTATCCGCCGAGCGTTGCGTGTCTCTTCCCTGGTAGTGAGCGTGAAATGCGCTGCCTTCCCCGCGCTGCTCCAGCCAGGACCCACACAATTAGTGCCTCAATCAGATAAACAGCTCCCACAGTCTATGCACAGCCCTGTCTGGAAATTTGGGATGTGTAAAAAACCGGCTCTGCCTCGCTCATCCTTCAGGAAAGCTGAGCGAGCGAAAGCGCAGCTGTCAGAGCGGAGCATGAAAGATTAAATGTGCTCTTGCTGCTCCTCTCGTACAAATATGAGCTCCTGTCAGGTAATCACAAACCTCTCTCCTCAAAAACTGGGTCACTACACAGGATTAGCGTTAGAACAGGAGTGGGAATAGTTTTGTTTAGTGCTGGTGCCCACGGTCGCGTCCTGAGCTCTGCAGGGTTCAGCTCATGGGGTGGGAGTTGGCACTTGAGGCACATTCAAGCACTGAGGGACCTCTTCAAACCCTTAACTGCCCCTTCATATCTTACATATTCAAGAAATTTTTAGAAAAAGGGAGGGGAGGCTTCCTTGTCTAAAGTGGCACAGACATAAATTCTGATATGAACTTCAAACCTTCTTGGATTTCCATTTTCCCTCTTGGGATTGCTCCAGCAGAGAAAAGGCAGAGTCAGGCAGGGAAATGTCCTCCTGTTAGTGAGGAAAAGCCACTTGAATTCATCACTGAATCCCAGAGTGGTTTGGGTTGGGAGAGACCTTAAAAATCACCTTCTCCCACTCCCTGCCATGGGCAGGGACATCTTCCACTATCCCAGGCTGCTCCAAGCCCTGCCCAGCCTGGCCTTGGGCACTGCCAGGGATCCAGGGGCAGCCACAGCTTCTCTGGGAATTCCATCCCAGCCCTTCCCCATTCTCCCAGCCAGGAATTCCTTCCCAATACCCCATCCATCCCTGCCCTGGGACAGTGGGAAGCCATTCCCTGTGTCCTGTCCCTCCATCCCTTGTCCCAAATCCCTCTCCAGCTCTCCTGGAGACATCTCTGGTGACGTTGGCATCACCTCAGCTGTCCTGGGCTGCTCTGGGGTTGTGACACGGGGACAGCAGGACATGGGAACCCCTGGGATGTGCCCAGCACCCCCTGCCAGCCCCATTCAGAGCTCCCCGAGCCTCCTCCTGATTACCATAAACAATTTCACACTTCCATCCTGTGAGCTTCTCAAATGAGCTTTACCGACAATTAATTAAGCCTTGCAGCACCTTCTAAAGGAGATAGGCATTATAATTAGCGGCTCTCTTTTTAATTAGGAATAAAATTTAAAATGGAATTTTAGGTATTTCCTCATTAAAATTTTTCTCTTAAATAATTACGGGGCTTTTTCTAAGTGGTATCAAGAGTAAATAGACTAAAAGTTGCTCGCAACAGATTAACCCAAGCTTCTCGTAGCCAATTTTAAAAGTTTATTAAAAATTCAGCCTTTTCTATGTCAAAATAAAATAATTTCCTTATGCATTTCTTGTCGAACAAGACTGGGAGCAGAATTTTTCAGTTGCTGAGGAAATGAATGTTGTTAAAACTTTTCAATTTCCAACTGAGAATGGAAAAGAAATTCTGCCCATATCTTTGAGAAATGACACAAAAAATGATGATAAATTTGAATATTAAACCAGTCTTTTCCTAGAGCTCAGGATAAAACATTTGCATGTTGCCCAAATGTTGTGGGTTTGCACAAAACTCTGTCAAAACAAAAATTCATTGAGATCAACATTTCTTTGTCAAATATTTTGAGTTTGAAGAGTTGTGATATCCTATAAAAAAAAAAAGAACACATTTAAAAAGGAAAAAGAAACAAAACCAAAGCAAACATTGAAGATTAAAAAAACAAAACAACTGAATCTCTGTAACATTGCTGTGTTTCCAGCTGTCAGAAACCCCTTAAACAAAACTTTTCCACCGTTAAGGTCCTCTTGGAATTTTGGAATTTAAGCTTGGAAATCTTGGAATTTAAGCTCCTCTTGGAATTTTGACAGTGTCAGGGCACAGAGAGCTCCTGCACACTGTGGCAAACTGGGACGGGCCTCCAGTCACCTCCAAAGTTGGCTCTGCAGTGACAAAAGTTTCCCTGTCTCAGGATGAAGTGCACGATGTCCTTGTGAGGCTTTCAGGACACTGTTGTAGGCTAAAAATACCCGGGAGATAGGATCTGGTCTGTGAAGCAGACAGGAGAGCATCANGGTTACAAAAACAAGGACTGTGTTTATAGAAAATGAATGAGAACTTCTACTATAGAAGTAAAAACATGGAACACTGCAAAAATCAGGGCGGCACAAGATGAATTTTATTTTAACAGAATCCCATCCCATGAGGTGCTTTACTCAGTCAGTGCCACCTTCTGCTCTGAATTTGATCCACTAACCCACCTAAATTGCTATTTGATATTTACTCCATGCAGAGGAGTTTGGTTACTCTAAAATTCTAAATCACAGAATTGCAGAAGGGTTTGGCTTGGAAGGGACCTAAAAGATCATCTCATTCCAATCCCCCCCACACCTTCACCTATCCCAGGCTGCTCATCTTCATGAATCCAGGGCACTGCTCAAGTAATTAATGAATTAATTAATTTCACAAAGCTAATTCAGCAAACATTTCCCAAATTATTGGCTTAGTTTCCCCTCAATCCTGTTAGACATGTTCTAAAGTAAATTTCAACGTGATTTTCCATGAATGCAACCTTGCAATTGTTTTTCAGTACAAAGGTGATGTAATTTCAGATTCATGGAGTTACACCACCTTTGCCTCGTGAATATTCCTTGAAGTCTTGTCAGAGACAGATATTGGAAACCTGAGAGCACAAATCCATCATAATTCACTGGTTTGTAAGAATTAAAATGTACTGTGAAAATTGAGCTGCTGGACAGGCTGGGTAGTAGAACAGTGCAGGCATTGGGGAATGATCTGCTCTTGCATCAAAGAAGTCTTGAAATCCCAAAAAATTAATTATTTCACTCTGAATTCCCCAAAAAAACTTTGCTGCTGGAGCAGAGGAACAGATAAGAAAAGCCAACCAAACTAAGCCAACTTGAATTCTTGATGACTTCTGGGCAAGTGACCACCATGAGGAAGGGAGGTGGTGCAACCACACCAGAAATGAAGGTCCAGAAAAAGGATCCTTCCTTTGGGATCCTTTTCCAAATTGCAGCCTTCCAGAAAAAGGAAAGGAACTTGCTCTGGAAGCAATGTTCACAATTTTTACCTTTTTTGTGAAATTATTATTATTATTATTATTATTATTATTATTATT
>VZTZ01025960.1:47299-137924 GCA_013400955.1 Drymodes brunneopygia | reverse complement strand
AAAGACATGGTCAATCATCTTTCTCCACCCCAGGGGAAAGGAATGAAAAACAATCTAAAAGCTCAAAACAATCTTGGCCAGTCAGGAAAACAAGGACTGTGTTTATAGAAAATGCATGGGAACTTCTACTGCAAAATTACAAACAGGGAACACTGCAAAAAGCAGGGCAGCAGTTGAACAACCTTTGCTCTCCAGACAATCCCAGTGACCTTAGTGAGACTTTCTAATGGCTTTGTGGCTAATCCTGCCATGATCTGCTGCTCCTCAAATGTGGGGAGCTTGCTTATCTCTTTGTTTCTTTGGAGTTTTGCATGAGATGTGGTTTTTTGCTTTTGTTTTTACACCCGTGTCTCTTTAGCTATTTTTTAAAATTTATTTTCCAAAGGAAAAAAAGCCACCTGAGAAAACACCAGCTGTGCGTTTCCAGATTTCCAGGGTTGTGTTGGTGCTTGCACCTTCCTGGATGTGAAATATCTGATAAGTGGTTCACATTTTGCATTGATTTTCCTCAAGGGAGAGAAATCTCCGAGCAGGGAGCCTGGGAATTGCAGCGTCCTTTCACTGCTCCCCCTCCCAGTGGTGCTAAATGGTCCCTGGATCAATGTCCACAGCCTGGGCTGGGGGGAGGAGGAGACTCAGGCCACCAGATGGGTCCCAGCTGCCAGGAGCCACTCAGCTGTGACAGGGAGGGCTCAGAAATCAATTCTGGAACAGAATAATGCACAAAACATCTTCCTTTACAGAAATTGGTGCAGCTACAAACCAGGTTCCTCCTTCCAAGCGTGGCTTTCTTTTATCTGACACTTGGCAGGATCTCCAGAGGGGACAGGAGGAGAGGGAACGGCCTCAGGCTGGGCCAGGGGAGGCTCAGGGTGGACATCAGCAGGAATTTCCCCATGGAAAGGGTGGCCAGGCCTTGGGAAGAGCTGCCCAGGGAGGTTTGGAGTCCCCATCCCTGGAGGTGTCACCTCTGGGTGGCACTCAGTGCTCTGGGCTGGGGACAAGGTGGGGCTTTGGCACAGCTTGGACTCAATCTTGGAACTCTTTTCCAACCTCAGTGATTCTGGGATTGTGTGAGGTCACGTTTTTCCAAGTGCTTCCAGATGTCACCATTCCCTCTCTTTGCACCGACCCTGATGCCAGCCCAAGGCCCTCTCCTGGTGGCACTGCCACCCTGGCACCCCTTTTCCATCATTCCCATGGATTTCCTGCAGCTAATACAGGGATTTTGGTGGTAACTTGAATAGATTCTCATTGAGTTTCTGCAGTAAACCTTTACACCTATAATAGACATTTCTAGGTGGCTCTGAATTTTCTTATTCTGATTTTTTACAGACCCTCATCAATGAAAATATTATTAATTAGCAACAGGAGCCTGAAGGGCAGCAATGACGCTTTGATTTCCAGGATTTCCTGACTAAAACTTGCTGAAGCAATGAAAATTGTGAAAATGAGCAGGAATTGCATCGAGGAAGGATCCAGCACCTCTGAGATATTCATCTCCATCTGGAGCAGGAGTGCAGGGAAGCAGGGAATTGTTGATTCTGGGGACACAGGTTAAAAATGAAACAAAGAGGGGCAATAATGTGGCTACACTTGGCCAGGTAAATGCCTAAATATTATAATTAANTGATGTCAGGTGGGATCAGATCCATGGGAGAGGGAATTCCACCACTCTTTTTCCCAGCCAGTCTCCCCAGGTTGATCTTTGAGCATCTCTGCCTTCATCACCATTGAAAATTGAAAATATGAGCAGTGCAGTGCCCGTGGTCTAACAGTGGCTGTAATATCAGCCCTTCTTTTAGGGAACCAATATATAAAATCCACTTATTAAAAATGTATAGATGAGTAGAGTGAGTGGAATTTTATAGATCTGGTCTTACTGCAGAAAATTGAGTTATTTGGAGCTCACAAAAACCATAAACCTGCACCTAGTGCAGCTTAGATGAATTAAAACATAACATTTTCCTGCACCCTTCTTTGGATTATGTTTGAGGACGTTTTTCATTCGGGTTATTATTATTATTTTTTTTTAATTTCCAATGGCAAACAGAAAATATTCCTCTTTCCAGCTGCAGATAAATTTAATGAGGAATATAATATTCCGACAGGGATCGTCTGTAGAAAGTCACTTGCTGGATGCTTGGTACAGAAATATCCTCGTGTTTTGACACACTGATTTCTTGTTCTCTGACAGGGCTATAATTTGCTCTAAGAATTGTTTCAGTCGTTCCCCAAATATTTCTCATGCTGCGTTGGGGAGAAATAATTGAATTTGGGAAAGTTATACCAACTTTCATTACGCTGAAAAAGAGCTCTCTTGATGTAATGCCATCAACTTCCTCCTCAAAGATCAGCTTAATTAAAACTCCACTCTCTTAAAACAGACCATTGCTTATGATTCTAATGAAGTTGAATGAGAACTAATGAAAATTAACTAAGGCAGGGCAGTTTTTGTATCTCACAGGATGATTTTGGATTGCTGTTGCTTTGCAGAATTGTAATCAGAGGGGCTGCACCCACGGGTCAGCCTGGCTTTGTGTTTTAAACCCCAAAATATTTCAGGGGAGCAGAAAAGCCTACAAGGATAAACCTTGCAAAGGAGGCAAAGCTCAGCTCAGGAAGGGTTTTATGAGCTCAGATTCTTCCCAAAATGTTGGGGAAACCTACAGGAGGTTTGCTCTGGATGCTCCTTGTCCTGTTTGGAGATGTTTGTGGGGCTGACACCAATAAATCACAAACCTAACAAAGAACAGCTTCACTGGAGTCAGATAATTTCGTATTTTTCACAGAATCACAGGACAATTAAGGTTGGAAAAGACCTCTGAGATCACCAAGTCCAACCTTTGCCTGAACACCACTGTGCCCATTAACCCCATCACCAAGAGTATTTTTAGAAAGTTCTTATCCATAGTTTTAGAACCCACTTTTAGAGGTGTGTATTTTATAATCTGATTTTTTATTCCTTAAAATGAGAGTATTTAGCCCATTCTATTTAGCTCTTACTCAAACAGTTCCCAGCAGTTGAACTCCCCATCCCTCTTCCCAAAACTCAGACATCATGAAAATATTTCCAGGGGGAATCCTCTCCACAATCCAAATTTTTGTGCATCTTTCACCCGTGCGAGGGATTTTATCAGACTATCAGAAATAAATTATGCAGGCTTTGTGCCACACAATCAAATCTCTGCTTGTTAAGCATTTAATGCCAGTGATCAAACCCCCTAAATGTCAGCAAGGTCAGAGCTTGCTTGTGTTTCCTGCATAAAAGAAAAGCTTGGCTGATGTGCACTGGATAAAACAATTACATGAAACATTCCCTTGGAAATTGTGGTGCTTCTTCCATAAATTTGGAGTTTCAGCCATTGGGCAAAACGTGTGAGCAGAGGTTGGACTTGATGATCTTGGTGGTCTTTTCAGACCTTGATGATTCTATTAAATGAGGGACATTTTATAGGATATTTTCTGTTCCTGAGACTGTCAGGACCTTTCCTTTTGGTTCCAGCATTGAGCACTGAAATCCAAAGGGATCCATGTCCTCAATCTGCCCTCAGCCTGTGCCACTGCTGCTCTGAAAGTTGGTCCCCACATTTCTGACTGATTTCATGAAATTTTACATTTTGGGAAAGTCAACCCTTGTACCTAGACTATTAAAAAATGTTGCAACTTCAACCTGAAAGAGAGTTTAGATGAACTCTCTTTACTTTAGATGAACCTGTAATGCTGAAAAGCCGCTGGATGGGATTTGGAGCACCCTGGGACATTGGAAGTTGTCCCTGCCCATGGCAGGGTTGGAACTGGGTGGTCTTTAAGGTCCCTTCCAACCCAAACCATTCTATCACTCTGTCAAATCCCTCTTAAACCCTGAAAAACATTGATTTAACTTCTATCACTGCATTAATCCTGGATGAAATCTCCCAGCTCCTCAGCCTACTTCTGCAAGAGAAGACAGGAATGATTTAGCAGGATCCTCTTCCTCTGTTATCTCCTGCACACCAGTTATTTCAACTGGCTTATGGAAATTGTTCCACCAATTTTTCTCCTCTTGGTGCGTAAAATGTAGAAAAGAAAAACAAACATCTCAAATTAACTTCACAGTAGCTCACTTTAATTTTGTCTTGTGCTATGAGAGAGCTGATAACCTAAATCAGCCTGATTGTTATTTCAGGGGGTAAACAGAGTATTTTATCCTCTGTGTAGCTCTGCTAATAGCTGGTGCTCAATCCTTAGGCTCTGTGGATTCTTCTAATTATTAATTTATTAATACCATCCTGGTTGAAATTACAGGAATGGCTTGGGCTGGGAGGGACCTTAAAGTCCATCTTGTTCTACACCTTCCACTATCCCAGGCTGCTCCAAGCCCTGTCCAGCCTGGCCTTGGACACTTCCAGGGAGTAGAAAAAGAGGGGTCACTTTACATCCCGTGTCAAAATCCCTCGTTAAGAACACCCCATTGGACTATAATTAACTCAGGGGCAATGATCACTCAGGCTATCACTGGGTAAAACCTCTTACTCAAACCCTTTATTTGCACTTTGTGATGTCTTAGAGTGAAACTAGGCCGTGTAAGAGTAAAATTATCTCAGGGAAGCGATTTTTTAGTGCGACCTTTCAGCAGGAAAACACTCTAAACATAGACCCCATAGTGTGGTTTGGGGTGTGGTATAGGAAGGGTAAAGAAAAGTCAGCAAATGAAGGAGAATCAAAGTTTGTTTGTGAAGACAGATCTCCCTCATTCCATTCATCAATCAGTGGAATCCTCCCCATTGTTTCTTTCATCTCTCAGTGCTGGTTTTATCTCCCAGCAGACCCAGGGTTTATTTGTAAAGACAAGTCCCTCATTCCCTTCAACCCCGCTCTGGAGCAGCTTCCTTTAGGTGCAGCTGTGGGCTCTGGGGCCAAACTCATGGGCTCTGTCCTGCCAGGGGTGGTGGGTGATGATTTCCAGCCCTGGAAAACCCCTTGGCCATCAGGGATCATCCCTTGGGATCATCCCTTGGGATCATCCCACTGCTGGAGAGCTTCCAGCTCTGCCCTTGGTGACTTCTTATAACAATGAAACAAGACTGCCACAGGATCCCCCTGTGCCCAGGACTTCATCTTACTTTAATCACTGACAAATCTGATGAATTCAGAGGTTTCAAGGTCAAAATACTGAATAAAAATCCGAACTCTGAGCCTCGTGCACCGCCCAGGATTTTCCAATCTTGCAGCAGTGCCTTTCAGGATCATTGACAAAGCTGTGGTTTTAGGGAGGTCAAGGCTGCTTGTGAAATGTTGATTAAAAAGGTGATTAGTTGGCTGATTAGATGTGAGGTTTAGATGTGGATTATATTTAAGGATCAGCAGCAGTTAAAAGGAATTTATAGCACGTCCTAAACACCTCAGTCATAGCAGCTAATGATATTTCAGCCATAAAACCTTCCTTTCAGGTGATATCCTACCATTAGAGCAAAAGTAGAATCAAAGGATTTAAGACTCTTTCTTCTTGGTTTACAATCCTCAATTCTTCTTTTCCCCTCTGGAAACCTTAAAAAGAACTGCAAGAAATATAAATTTTAGGAAAGGAAATCAAGCTCCAGTTTGAATCCCAATGAAATTATTGGGAACATTCTGCAGACTTTATCCATCAGCACATCAAAACACCTTGTAAGTGTTATTTATCTTCATGATACGCCCATGAAATTGGAATCCTACAATTTCACAGGAAAAGCTTGGCCCTTCCAGGTGAAAGACTCAGGATCTGGATCTTTAGGAGGCTATTTTTCCCAAAATAACCAGGACAAAGTGTACCCAGGCAACGAAATACCAACATTCAACCACCCATGGAATGTTTCCTCATGGTGGTTTGGCTCAAAAAATGCGTCCTGATTATTTCCTCCTCCAAAGACCAGAAGATGTTTAAAATATCCCAAAATGCTGACCAGAACACAGAGTGAAAGTTAAAGGAGGTTACCAGTAAACAAAATCCCATGATTTGATTTAGGTAAATCCAGTTTTACTCTAGCAAAGCATCACTTCCCTCTCAATAATGTCCAATAATGTATCAGCACATCAAAACGTCTGTTTCCTCGTGGAATAACCATTTGTTAGTGCAAATGCTGCTCAGTGCTGACTTGGAGGGCCCAAAAAACCCATTTCAATTATTTTATTGCAAGTCTAAATTTCACTTTTTAGTGTTGCAGGCTCGTAGAACTTTGTCACTCACAGCCAAGTGCTGTGGGATGCACCAGGGGCTGCATTTTCCTCTACCTGAAATTATAAATGCCACCTATATTTGTATCTTTTTTATTACTATTGTTTGATTTCTGCTATAGGTCTTTTTTCACCTGCGTAATTTGTGGCTTTAAATAGAATGACATGAACATTTTTGCAATAGCATTTAATCCCCTCTATACCTTGAAGGAGATGTTTGATCTTGAGAAGGATTTGTTTCTTGAGACAACTACAGCAGGATTTAATTATTTCTGTTTAAAATCAAGCAAACTTCAGAGACAACATTTTTTAATGTTAACCTCAGTGGATTTGCTTTTAATAGCATAAAAGAAGTGTGGCTAATGATAAGGCTCTTAAAGTCTTCTATTTTCATCCTTTTCTGACCTTCTTGTCTTCCGTAATCTTTGGTAACTGCACCCAAAAAAAAGGTTTCCTCAGTTTCTTCTTTCATAATGAAGTAAAATCTGCAAGTTTTGGTGATTTTGATCCATAATCTCCTGTTTCTGATTCCATTTATGTCAGCAGCAACAAGAAATGTTGGGATGTTTGAAGATCCAGCCTGGTTTTAGTTGGATTACAACTGACTTTATGCAGACTATGATTTACCCATCACTTCCCATGTACAATTATGATTTTAAAATACCCAGATTCATTGGACAACTTTAGGCCTGAGAGAAGCTGATTTCTGTCCTCACAACTGAACACCCACCTTGGAAAATGAGGAGTTTATCGAGTGCTTTCAGTGAAATCCCAGCTCTGGTGGCACTGTAGGCAAAGTTTCATCTGTGAATATTTTGGTTGAAGTTGTCTCTTTGTGGTGGAAAAAAAATTCTGCTCACTTATTGGTGGTTGTGGGATGATAATGGCACAAAATATTTTTATAATCTTGCCTCCTGCCTTTCAAAATTAATAATAAATGTAATGATCCAATGTAGTGATCCCAGCACCAGGACGTGTTTAACTACATGTTGGAACAAAGGCAGTATAAAGTGATTTAGGATTTGTTCATTATAACAATCTCTTTGTAAAAAAAAATTATGAATTTATTTTGGTGTCATTCCCAGTCATTATAAAATAAACAGGTACAATACATTCCAAAAATCCAATTCTTGAGGACCTCAAAAGCAGCTTCTTTCCTCCTTGTTTACTCATTTTTATTCAAGAAACCTTCCAAAAAAAGTATTCAGAGAGACCAAAAAACGTATTCAAAGACACAAAAAAAGGCATTCAAAGACACCAAAAAATGTATTCAAAGACACCAAGTAGCATTTTATTTTAAATAAAGGAAGAAAACAATCCCAGGCTGCCGTTTCCTCCCCTCCTTTATTTTACTTCGCCTCTTGAAATGCGCCCTTTCTCACAGGGAAGGAAAAATCCATATTATCCAATTGTCTTTCCATTAAAATCTGCCACAAACTCCTACAGCTCCACGGAGCCATGAGATCAAGGTGGGAATATTTGTCCAGGTATTGATCACTCCTGCAGGACGTGGAGCCTTTTCCTGGAGTTGAGAATCTCCCATCGCTTTCCGATCCCGCGGTTTGTGCTCCCCGAGCGGGAGGAGATTGCTGCTTTTTGTCTGTGTAATTGCTTTGAAGATTTAGGTCCAGATTTTAATCTCAGAAGGGCAATAAATCTGGGAGAATCTCAAGAGGAGAAGGGGGAAAAAAGCGTGGCTAATGGATATGCAGGGAGCATCACAGCAGCGTTTTCTGTGGAACAAACAAGGTGTGACACGGACCTGAGATTGGGATCTGGCAGCTGTGAAATTTAGATGGAGAACCCTGCAAAGAGCTCTTCATTCCACTGCCAGTGGTCAAAATCTGTCACCTAATAATCTCAATAAAGCTGTAAATATATTTATTTGAGGATCTTTAGGCGCTTTCGCATCCCAGTCCAGGTTTAACCTTTATTCTTTCCTGCAAAAATGTGAAATTATTTCCCTTTCCTGAAACAGCAACATTTTAATCACAGAGCCCATAGCTGGAGTTAAAATTGCATTATTTTGATTTATTTTTTTTTTATCATTTGCTTAAATTTGGTCATGTTTTAGTGGAAGGTTTCTCTGCTCATGGCATGGAGTTGGGATGAGATGATCTTTAAGGTCCCTCCCAACCCAAACCATCCTCTGAGTCTATGAAACAGCAATGGTAGAAAAAAAAAATCCTTAAAATGATAATTGTTGCTCATCAGAAATTGGATATCAGAAATTGGATATCCAATCAGAAATTGCATATATCCCCAGACCTACAGTTTAGATACTGAAAAAACTTTGAAGTCACCAGAAGGATTCATGAGTCTGCATTTGAATTTTCACTTTCAGGTCTGAGTGGGTTTTTTTGTTTTAATTATTTTTTAAAATTTTTTTCCCTCTTATAGTCATTCCACAGAAACAAGAAAACTCCTCTGCTTTTCTTGTTGTGCTCATTATGATCTGCTCTCTAAATACCTTGTCTTTTCCATTGATTACCAATTCAATCCATGGCTAATTCACTCCTAATGCCCTGCCTGGGCTGAGGTGAAAACCCTTGGGGATCATCAAGGTTATAGTTCTTGACTGCAAAGGAGCATAATTTATATTTTTCCACCTCTAAACATTTGTATTGCCTGTAGGGGGGTGTTATTTCAGCTGGAATTTCAGCCCTAGCTTTGGAATGAGTAATGGATGACACTGCTTTCCTCATGTTTTTGTGTCTTCTCTGTCGCATTATTTGGCTTGAAGCCTCCCTGTATCCATATCTGTAAAATAATGATCATTAATAAGGTTAAAGCAGAGAATACAGCCAGAGTTGAGGCCCTTTTTGGCTTCTTTCAGTGTTCCCCATAAGGCCACCAAACCTTCCACCTCTGTGGCCGTGCTCCACCTTGAGGGATCCACCAACAGCATCACCGATATCCCGGAATCCCAGAATGGTTTGGGTTGGAAAGGGCATTAAAACTCATCCAGTTCCAAACTTCTTCCATGGGCAGGGACATCTTCCACTATCCCAGGCTGCTCCAAGCCCTGTCCAGCCTGGCCTTGGATACTTCCAGGGATCCAGGGGCAGCCACAGCTTCTCTGAGAATTAAATTCCAGTCCCTCACCACCCTCTCAGAGGAGAATTTCTTGCACATATCAAAATTCTTTCAGTTGGAATCCATTCCCCTTTGTCCTGCCACCCCAGTTCCTGATGGAGAGTCCCTTTGGCTTCCTGGTGGCACCTTCAGCCTCTAGAAGGTTTCCATGAGATCTCCACAGAAGCTTCCCATCCCCAGGATTGGAGATCCCCAATTTTCTCAGCCTGTCCCAATAGGGGAGCTGCTCCCATCCCCCTGGACTTCAGTTTGTGTTTGGTCCTGCACCAAATTCCCCACGTTGTCACATTGCACCTAAAACCGGGAACTTCATGAAGAACCCCACATTTTCTACAGCCCATAACGTTAACAAGCCTGAAGAAATTTGATAAAACATTTTGCACTGAAGCTTTTTCTTCCCCCCAATTGTTGCTACTGAAGTCAGAGCTCGTTTGAAGATCTGAAACTTTTCTTTTGAGGCAGAAGTCGCCTCCTTGTTGTTTCCCTCATGCTGTGTTGACACGTTTTCATCAGCTACATCATGTTACCTCTTCTGCATTAAAGCCTCATCACAGCCTTGCAGTTTGCACTTACCAGCTACAAACAGAAAGATTTCTCCCTGTGAGACCAGAGCATTCCTCAAGCAATTTTCCACCTTTATGCAGGGTTTTGTTTCATCAGGGTTGGTATTTTTTGGTTTTTTTTTCGTGTTGTTTCTTGCCATCTGCCTCACAATTAAGCTGTTTAAGAGCACCCACATCAAAGTTCTCTACAAATAGAGCTCTCTGCTGCACTGCAGAAGTGACAAAAATAATCCACCCAGTTCCAGGGTTTATAATGATGAAATAAATATTTTTCCTTGGAATATTTTATTGACTTACCCAAAAAAAAATCAGAAAAAAGGGCATGTTAAAGTAGTCTAAATTAAGCAATTCTTTGCTGGAGAAAAATCTAACCAGCAACATCTTTATTCTTTTTAAGCAGATCTAAGCAAACACAAATGATAAATGATGTTATAAAACTCATAGTAATTTCTATATTTCTTCTGTTTTTTTCATTTTTTTTTTTAATTCATTGCCTCTATTAAAACCATAATGATAAGATCTCATCCCTGTATTAGATTTACAGTTATTTTGTCTGGTGTGAATGTTGTTTCTAGTGTTCAGGGTTTCTGGAGTGTGGAGAACAGGAAGATTTGAAGGAAGAGGTGGGAGATTAAGAGCAAACTTAATTCTGAGCCAGCCACAGCTTCACTTGAGTGTTGTAGGGATGAGATCTTCAAAGGATACAATATTTAAACAAAAAATGTAATAATGAGTGACAAGGAAAAGGAAAAAAAAAAGGATTAGAGAACCTGTTCAAAATAAATGGCATTTTATTTTTGTGGGGTTTTTTTCCCCATTCATAGAATGAATGGTTTGGGTTGGAAGGGACCTTAAAGCTCATCCAGTTCCAAACTTTTTCCATGGGCAGGGACCATTCCACCATTCCAGGCTGCTCCAAGCCCATCCAACCTGGCCTTAGACACTCCCAGAAATGGGGAAACCACAGCTGCACAACATAATTTATTCTAATTATCATAGAATGAAAACTCAAGGAGGAAAAAGAAATAGAGAAAATTCAGTGTTGGAGGAAAAAGATTTCCAAAGGTGAAAAAGCGCCGAGGTTTCTGTGGTGTGACAAGAAACCAGCTGGATAAAAAGTGGCCAGGATTTGGAGGTGATCTGAGGTAACATTTCAGTGCCCAGGTGGGTGATTGCTCACAGTGACCTCCCTAAACAGCCTGAAACCGAGCTGAGAAAATGGGATTTTCTCTTGTCTTCCTTGCTGACCTCTGCTGTCAACTCCGAGAGAAAGTAAATTAATCAGAGTGTGTTTGCTTTATTCAGGGAGCAATGTTTTCTTTCCCACGTGCTGTGTTTGATTTCAGCAGCTAATGGCCCAATTTATTAAGAAAAAAGCCAGGAATGTTGCAAATTCCGTTTCTCTCATTTAGAGCCTGATGAGGAGCCTGAACTGGGCTGCTCCAGCTCCCCTGGCACAGAGGCACAGCCCAGCAGGGTTTTAACCTGAGATTCCACTGCCAGGGGATCCCTGAGGATTTCACATCAAGGCTTGTCCAGAGGCTGATCCTAAGCCGGGAACGAGCTGAGCCTAAAGAGGCAAACCCCAAAATCTTTGCTGTCCCAAGCACAGTTCGCCTCAGAGTGTGACAACACCATTTCCTCCACTTGGAGATTTGTTTTTGGAGCTTTAACCTCCCTTTTTATTTCTAATTTAACTTCCCCTGGCTGCATCCACACTCAGCTCTCCAGAATTTGCCCTGATTTGTCTAAAGAAGCCAAGGAATTATTTTCCCAATATGGCTTTTTTTTTTCTCTAGCCAGCAATTAAAATTTCTGCCATCCTTCTACAAGGCAAGTGCAGGGACCTTTTGACCCTGAGAGCAGAACTTCAGCCTTAGAAGTCATTTCAAACTCTTGCACTTCCTAGACATTTATTTCTTCTCTACATTTCAAAAACTTCAGCTTTCTTCCTACCCCCAGGTGTGGAATCAGTGCTCAGTCAAGCCCAATCCCTGCTCCTGGGATTGATCCATCCAGGTTTTCCTGTATGGAAATCACATTTTTCTGCCTTTGCTGTGTCTGAGCAGAGATCAGTGGATGGAAATGCAGTTGGGAGGAATTTCTCCGGCTTTATCCAGCTGCTGGGGATGGTCCCTGAGTGCCTCAGCCAGCTGGAATCACCATTCCTGGGGGTTTGACTCAGCTGGGGATTTTTGTATTTCCATGGACATTTGACTCCTGGGTGCCACCAAAAGGCTCATCAGCTCTGAAGCAATTAAAACAGAGGATTTGCAATTTATCACCAGCTTTGCTTCGTTACACTTCTCCCTTTTTTTTGCTTTCATTGCAGTGATTGCAAACAACCAAATTTCAATTAATTGTCAAATTTTGAGAGAATTAGGCTGAGTGTTTTCAAAGTGATGTCAGGGCTGTGGCAATCACTTTGTGGTGCTGTCTCAGAAGCCTCCCTGAGACAGAACTTTCATGCAAATGCAGGAGCTGGTGTTTGAAGAGCTCTGGGAAGGCTCAGATCAGAGGTGTCATCTCCAGGCTCTTCTCATCCAACGTCACTTCACAACGAATTTGTTTGCACTCATTATTTACCTTTGGATTTCTCCTTTTTTTTATTTTTTTTTTTTTATTTTTTTTTTTTACTCCAGGACTGATCCAAAGCTTCTGTCAGGCAGTAGAAAAAAAAAATTGTGTCAGGTGGAAAAATTTCTGTTGATTTCAGAGGAACTTCATGTAAAGGGAAAGGAGTCAGAGTCGTTTGGTTTTTGTTTCCTGTCCCATCACCCTGCCAGGCTGATCCATAGTGATTTATCCTCTCTGCTCAGTTTTCTTCTCCTTCAGGAAACCCCCTACCTGGGAGAAGTTTAATTAGCAAAAAAAGAAAGATATTGCAGCCTCTGCACTAATAACATTGATAATATTCCCACTTAAAACCAATGGGGCTGAAATCTGTGGTGCTGAAAGGGTCGAAGGAAGAGCAGGATTTCCACCACTCCATTGTGTGTATCAGGTGAATTTTCATCTCTCCTTCAGCCAAGTTTTACACAATTATAACTAAAGGTCATCAGGATGAGGACCAGCAAGTTCAGCAGTTCTGAATAATGTAAATGAATACATATTTTTAAAGAATATTATGGCTAAAAATCACACAGCAGCAATGGCTCAATGCTGGACTCATCATATTCTCAAGAGTGCAGGAGTGAAGTTACTCTTCAGAGGAGTCCTCCAGGGCTGCATTTATTACAGGGACAGCAGTCTGGAGCTGAAAGCAGAAAACTGTGAGCAAACCTTACAATTCACCCCCCTAAAAAAAACCCTCTTAGAGGAAATATTGAGAGTGAGCTCTGTGATGCCTCTGTGTTACTGTCTGAAATTTACACGTTAATGGGCAGGTGTTAAAAAACAACATCTAAAATCTGATCTGGTCTCTCAAGAGCTGCTTCAGAAATAAAGTCTTTTCACCTAAACAGAGGGAAAAACTTAAATTTTGGCCGTATGTGGAACTGCAGCCTGGATGGGGAAGAATAAACTCAGTAGGGAAAGTTGAACAGATTTAAACGATGCAGAAACCAGGAGGGGTCAGGGCTGCTGAATGTCACAATTCTGCTGAATTTGTTCATGAATTGAGTGATTCACTTTTTATGAGGGAAACTCAGAACGGGATCTGAAGGAGCCAGCAGGGAAAATGGGGAGGGACAGGAGGGACAGGACACAGGGAATGGCTCCTACTGCCAGAGGCAGGGATGGATGGGATATTGGGAAGGAATTCCTGGCTGGGAGGATGGGGAGGCCCTGGAATGGAATTCCCAGAGAAGCTGTGGCTGCCCCTGGATCCCTGGCAGTGCCCAAGGCCAGGTTGGATGGAGCTTGGAGCAGCCTGGGACAGTGGAAGGTGTCCCTGGCATGGCAGGGGGTGGGAATGGGATGAACTTTAGGGTCCTTCCAACCCATTCCATGATCCTGTGATTTATAACTGATCAAAGCTGTGCAGATTGTGGTGTTTTGACTTTTCTTTCAAGGTTAATTTTGACTCCAAAAACATAAAGCTCATTTCCACACAACTCCTTTAAAAATGAGCCTCTGAAAATCCCAAACGCACGTGGCTCCAGCAGAGCTCGAGCAGGCAGAGCAGCAGCCACAATTCATCATGAAAAGCAGGTGTGAAAGGGAGAGAAAAACCATAATCAAAATGAAAAATGACCGGCATTTGTTAGGAAAATTGTTATCACTAATTTAATCAAAATATTACATTTTTATGCACATTTTTAGGTGGGTTCTTCTTATTCCCTCTTTAGCAATCTCAGTTTTCAGGATGCCCCAGTCTGGAGTAATAACAGGCATTATATATCTTCCATCTATGTAGTCTCTGTAAAGATCCTCAAGAGATTCATCAACTTTACACAGCACGAAGAAATGAATCCTATACAAATCACACATCCCTGGGGTATCCTAGGGAAAAAAAATAAACCCCTGCCTTGCCATTAAAAAAATCTTAAAGCAGAAATCTCCGAAAGTAAAGGAGTGAAGGGTTAATAAATTCCACCAGAAAACAAGATTGCAGGCAGGGCTGTGAGCAGCAGAGCTGTCTTGCCTCGCTGATAAGGGAATAAACAAGGTGATTTGGGCAGCGCTAATTGTCAGAGATAAGCAGCAAATGTCAGGCGGGGAGGTGAATCCCAGCTCTGACACTCGGAACGTGTTCAACACCTTTACCTGCCCGAGCAGCCCCAGCTCGCAGAGATCAGAGCGCACAGATTAAGCCTCGTTTGCTTAGAGAAGGATTGTGGATGTGGTTTGGGTCTAAAACACTCCCAGCCAGGAATGCGCCTCAATTCTGTCCCGAAAAAAGGCAGGTTCAATACCCTCCCCCCAGGGTTTGCCTGTTTGGGAAGAAGTCTTTTCCCAGCTCCAGGATAAATCAGAGGGCTGTGTAAATAAAAGCGTGTTTGCTGTCATTAGGCAAACCACTCGTTGTTGCGAGTATTCCTTGGAGAACAATTCTATCGCAGCCTCAGCAGCGGGTTTGTGCTCCACGAGCCTTCCACAGGCACTTATTAAAGCCAACTATCCCAGGAGTTAAGTGGAGTCTGTTTATAAATAGAAAATGGGAGTTAAATGGCATTTGTTGTGTTGAAAGTGTTGATAGAGCCTCTTATCAGAGTGATTAGAGACATTCCTTGTCGCCCTGCTTTTTGCAGGGTTCCACGTTTGTAATTTTGCAGTAGGAGTTCCCATGCATTTTCTATAAACACAGTCCTTGTTTTCCGAACTGGCCAAGATTGTTTTGAACTTTTAGATTGTTGTTCATTCCTTTCCCCTGGGGCGGAGAAAGATGATTGACCATGTCTTCATTGACCAATCCATGATTGTCTTAAGAAAGATATAAATGAGAGAATAAAGAAGGGCAGGGCCCTTTTTGGGTGGTCCTGCCTGGTGGTTCAAACTGCTGCTCTGAAGCCTGAGTGTTTCTTTCGTAGCCAGCAGTGCAACAGTTCCTTCTCCAGGCATTTGCTGGGGAATGGGAGTGAGGGATGGGGCAGGATCTGTGCTGCTCTGCTCAGGAAAACATTTAATATTCCACAAAAACTTGTCTGCAAGCAAGTTTTGATTTAATATATTCCCAACGTGTTTCATGCACGCAGAGTAACTCCAGGTGGGGCTGTGTTTAGATATTCCATCTGGGACAGTCAGGAATTACAGGATCATTGAGGCTGGAGAAGATCTGTGCCCAATCCCCACCTTGTCCCCAGCTCAGAGCTCTGAGTGCCACATCCAGGAATTCCTTGGACACCTCCAGGGATGGGGACTCCAAACCTCCGTGGGCAGCCCCTGACAAGGGCTGATCACCCTCTCCATGAAGAAATTCCTCCTAAATTTCTCCATGGAAATGCAGGAGAATCACTGAATTTGCCTTCTTCGCCCTATTTACACACCGTGAGGTTGAAACATTATAAATGATCAATGTGCGAACCGAAAATAATTCCAATTTTTAATGGCGTTTCTGACTATTCCAAAGCCAACTGCTGTCAGGCAGGAAACAAGAGAGCATTTTCCCAGGCAGAATTCTTCCTCAAATGCAATTAAAAGTAGTGGAAGGTTAAAATAAAAGTTGTAAGAGAGCAGAGCACAGCAGGACCGTGAGGAGCAGGGCAGCAAACAGCGATTCCCTCTGGACTATGAAATGAAAAAGGCTTACTAATTCATAAACTAGAGGTGTCTGAGCTTTAAAAGAGAGAACTTGTGGGACCACAGCTTCGATTTTTCCATTTTATTAACCATATGATGTGCTGTAGGCATGTAATTCTGGGAGTTTGGAATTCACTCACTCGCTCAGCTCTGCCTTACAATCCCTGCCAGCACCTTGAAATAAGAGCATTCCACGGCAGCAATATCCACTGGCAGAGGCTCCCAGCTGGGGGGGAAAATCCATTTCATGTTCTGCAGGGCTGGCAGGGAGGAGAAGAATGAGGGGAGCCGGGAAAGGGAAGGGGAACAGTGGTGAAAGCAGGTTTTTCAAAACTGTACTGGTTATTTTTTTCTTTTTAAGGCGTCATTCTTAGTAAAATTTTTATTATTGCTATTATTGCTCCTAGTTTACAGGAGCAGCATCCTGTCGTGATGCTCAGGTAGCTGAGTGAGGTGTTCTCCATTCCCCTGCACCTTCTGCATCCTGAGAAAAGGATTTGGAAGTTTAAAAACCCCCACATGGAGTTTTGGAAGTTAAAAAAACCCCACATGGAGTTTTGGAAGTGTTGTTATCACCAGGCAGAGCCACAGAAATCAGGGCAGGGGAAAAGAAAGGAAAAGGTGGGAGCAGCACAGATCAACTCCACTCTCCTGGGTCAGGGTCTGGATTCTTTCCTCATGACAGCTCCAAATGGACCAAATTTGCCAGGGATGATTTCCAGGAGGAGGAAGGATTATTCTTTACCTGTCAGGTTATTAAATCCTTCCATAATCATCACTGCCACAGAGCAGAATCTTGCTGAATATATCCTGAATATATCCTTGCTCAGGCCAATTGTGCTGTTCTTATGTTCTTTATATCAGAAACAAGATATTTCCCTTCTGCTTGAGTCCTGGATGATTTTTAACCCTGACTTTCAAACAGGCCGTGGGATGAGCTTATAAACTGCTTTAATTGTTTGAATTTTGCTCTCTGATTTGTACCTGAGCCATCAGTGTGGGGTGATGTGTGAAGGAACTGTTGCACTGGGAAGAGCTCCAGGTGAGACCTCTCTTCTTCAGCGGGTGATTTATGGAGCCTTCTGGCCAAAGTAGTGTTAGCAGTAAAAAGCAGCTCTCTGGGGAAGAGTAAAGCCAGAGCAGGGAGTGGGGAATTGAAAAGACACAGTAAAGAAAGATTATTTCACTTAATTATTCTCCTCAGTGCCAGGCCTGGCTCCCTCCGCTGATGGCAGAGGGACACACACACACAGAGCAGCTGCTGCTCCCCGGGGAGGTGCCTTTAACAAACACGGAGACACAGCTCATCTGAGCACCTGAGAGAATTCCCAAATTCCTCGTTTATCTCCGGATCCAGATGGCTACGGAAATGCATGGGAAATTCCCGAGGTGCAGCAGGATGCAGCTGCCCAGTGAGGCAGGGGATGCTCCCTCTGCAGGGAGAGAGAACTGCCTGGCATTTACCCCCGGAATGGGGAACAGATCTGGAAAAACGTGTTTGGGAAGTTGTTTCTACAAGGTTGGGGCCTTTGGAAAGGTGTTCTGTGCTCTGATTTTGGGAATTGCCAGGTTCAAACAATCCACAGGTGTTCTGCACCTGGGGCTGCTCCAAAGCGAAGCAGGAATGATCCCTCTGCAGGGAGAGAGAACTGCCTGGCATTTACCCCGGAATGGGGAACAAATCTGGGGAAAACGTGTTTGAGATGTTGTCAACCAAAGCTGGTGCCTTTGGGAAAGGTGTTATGGGGAAAACATGTTTGGGAAGTTGTTTGTACAAGGTTGGTGCCTTTGGGAAGATGTTCTGGGATGTGGGAATTGTCAGGCTCCAGCCATCCACAAAGGAGTGGGGTGTTCTGCACCTGGGGCTGCTCCAAAGCGAAGCAGGAATGATCCCTCTGCAGGGAGAGAGAACTGCCTGGCATTTACCCCGGAATGGGGGACAAATCTGGGGAAAACGTGTTTGAGATGTTGTCAACCACAGCTGGTGCCTTTGGGAAAGGAGTCCTGTGCTCTGGCTGATGTAGGAATTGTCAGGCTCCAGCCATCCACAAAGGAGTGGGATGTTCTGCACCTGGAGCTGCTCCAAAGTGAGGCAGGGAATGGTCCCTCTGCAGGGAGAGAGAACTGCCTGGCATTTACCCCGGAATGAGGAACAAATCTGGGGAAAACATGTTTGGGAACCTGTTTCTACAAGATTGGGTCCTTTGGGAAGGTGTCCTGTGCTCTGGCTGATGTAGGAATTGTCAGGCTCCAGCCATCCACAAAGGAGTGGGATGTTCTGCACCTGGAGCTGCTCCAAAGTGAGGCAGGGGATAGTCCCTCTGCAGGGAGCGAGCACTGCCTGGCATTTACCCCGGAATGAGGAACAAATCTGGGGAAAACATGTTTGGGAACCTGTTTCTACAAGATTGGGTCCTTTGGGAAGGTGTCCTGTGCTCTGGTTGATGTGAGAATTGCCAGGTTCAAACAATCCACAAAGGAGTGGGATGTTCTACACCCGGGGCTGCTCCAAAGTGAGGCAGGGGATGGTCCCTCTGCAGGGAGCGAGCACTGCCTGGCATTTACCCCGGAATGGGGAATAGATCTGGAAAAAACGTGTTTGGGATGTTGTTATCCAAGGCTGGTGCCTTTGGGAAGGTGTCCTGTGCTCTGGTTGATGTGGGAATTGTCAGGCTCCAGCCATCCACAAAGGAGTGGGATGTTCTGCACCTGGAGCTGCTCCAAACTGCACCTCCTTAGCCAGAGCAGCACCTCTGGCTTTAAACTCTGCCCCAAAATATGCAACACGCTCATTTTCAGCCCTTCACACCTCATTATCTGCACTAGGGGGGTTAGTCCTGGCTTAAGGAATTGCACCATAATAAAGGAGTTGTCTTGAGGATCTGCTGATCACAGAATCCCAGAATGGTTTGGATTTTAAGGGACCTTTAAGCCCCTCTCATTCCACCCCCAGGCAGGGGCACCTTCCACCATCCCAGGTTGCTCCAAACCCCATCCAACCTGGCCTTGGATTTCCAGTTTTCTTGGATTTACTATTTTCATTTTGGAAAGCCTCAATTACAAGCCTCGGACAAAGTACCCGACGCCACAGTTTAGACAATAAGTTAAATAATTGCGTTGCCAATTAGGAATATTTTTAAAGCATTTCCGTGCATTGTCTTGCCTGATTAAACTTTGCTGTGACATTTCAAACTGCTAATGTGTGCTGCTTGTGAAAGTTTGCCAGTTAAATGGAAATTGAGACCTTCAGGCTCAATTGTAACTAATTATTCCAAACATTGCTATTAGTAGGAGAGAGTAAATGATATGAAAATGAAAATGGGGCTTGGATGTCTAAATTTTGTGCTGCACAAGTGGAGCTCTCCGAGATTTCCATGCACAGGAATTCATAGCACTCGATATTGCTGGATAAGCTGTGATTCCATCCAGGAGATTTTGCAGGAATAATGTTCCTCTTGCTGCCAGCAGAGCAGTAATAAACCCCACATATTCCAGGTGCTCAGATTTGACACAGAACATCCACTTGGTCAATAAAGGGTGAATTTTATGAGATGTGCTGGAGTGGGGAGAGAGGGAAACTGTCTTCATCCTGATTTTATGGGGCTGGATCAGTCCTTAAGCACCAGCAAAGCTCCTTGCAAGGGTGACCCTAAAAACTTTAGATCAGGGTATGGAAAAAGCATTTTCACGATGAGAAGCAGCTGCAGCTTTAATGTAACTTTATAGCAGCTCTATAGAGATGGATTTATACTATTTCAGACTTGACCTTGAGTGTGTACACAATCTTCAGGCCTTATTTTCACTCTGTGAACCACAGTCACCTTTTGCAGTGGCCAACAAATTCATGGCCCAGTGGCTTTGAAAAGGGAAAGCAGCAGAAATTGGGCTGAAGTCACCAAACGTCAAAACTTGGTGAGATTTAACTGAGTTTAGCAAAAAAATATATATATATATCTTGAAGAAGTAATAATCCCAAGGAACTTAACATTTCTAGTTCCACTCTCTTTAAAGACAGTCCCTGAAACCATTTTGAAATGCTGCTGAAAATATTTAATGAACTGTGAACTCCTCTGTTACAGAGTTTAGAAATCCATCCCTTTTTAGCTTTCCTTGGTTCACAGGGATTTCATTCTGTGTGTATCTAAAAGGGAACAGGGATTTCTGTACGAAGACACAACCCAATATTTATGTGCCAACAGCAAAGACAGGCTGAGTCTAATTACAAGAGAAATGTGAGTGATTTCCATACCCTAATGGCAAATCCTTGCTTTTTGCAGTGTTGCAAAGCTGATGGAGAAAATGAACTGCCATAATCCAATTACATCTCAGGAGCTGTCTGGTGATTTTAGAAAAACAACATTTACTAATCTGCTAAGTAAGTCACTGATACGATAAAAATTATGCTTAATATGATAAGGCCTCATTTTGCATTAAATCACGATCCCATCTGGGAATTCCAGTCCCACTAACACTCTCCAGGAGCTTTGTTTGATTTAAATGACTTGAGTTTAACGAAAACAAGAGATGTTTCATGATTTTCCAGCCATTTCAGTGCAGCAAAATTAAAGGTTTCAGTCCGTGCCAGGTGAAAAGTGACGTGCTCAGGTAAGGAGCAGGATGGGAGCTGATCCAATTCCAGGATGATGAGGATGGGAAGGTGGCACTCAGAGCTGGAAACTCCTCTCTGGACAGCCCTTGACCTTCAGCTCAACTTCCCCTGCGAGCTGGGATGAACCCCTTAAAAAGATAAATTCCCTCCTGTGGTTTGAACTGAACAGATCTGAGTTTTCCTCGAAATGTGGAAACTTTTTACAGCCAGGAGCTGCTGCAATAACATCAGGATATTAAGAGGCAGCTTCTGCTGTTTTCCACCCCTGACAAATGTCCTGTGCTCAGGGCCTGAGTTTGATGTCCCTACAGCAACTTTTTCCCTGGGTAGATGCAGGAATTCATTTCCTTCACATCCACAGGCTTTTACTGCCACATTTGCTCTTTGACAAGGAGCTGGCACTGGCTGCTTTGGAGAGGAGTGGATGTCTGGAAGGTGCCAGTTTGGGCTGTTCGGCACTCCCATCTTCATTCATAATCATTAATGAGCTGCCTCTAAACCCAGATGCACGAGGCTTCAGCTTCGAGTCTCTTTTAAAATCCCGAGCTAAATGTGCTCTAAATATATGCATTTCTTTCTATTAAAGCACAAAGAGGTAAAATGGTATCATTAGAGACTGGCTGCTTCTGCCATCCCCAGCAATGACCAGCTTTTAGGATCCATCTCCATTTTTTGCATCAATTAACTTCTCTAACTAATCAAGCACTCCATGAAAGCAGCTCCTTTTTATCCACTTGGGTTAAAGTGGGTGATGTTCAACGATCCCTCCCTTGCTCAATCTGAGGTGCTGAGAACCTCTCTGAGCCATTCACTATTGGATATCATGAATCCCCTGCTTTTTCCACATCCAAAGGGAACAGCTTTGATTTTGCAAATTCCTGATCCCCATCACCACACCAAAGCTGTTTCCAGAACTAAACCAGAAATACCAGCAAGTGCTCAGCAAACATTCCAGCAGTTGCTGGATGAGTTTTCCAATCAATTTATGTCATATTGAAAATTCCTGTTGTGCCTTATTCTATATATTTTCCTCATTTATGATTCCCAGTAAAAATCCTGTCGGAGAGATGGGGAGGGATAACCTAAGACAGTAATAATAATAATNAATTATTGTTATTATAAATAGTAATAATGACAATAATAATTATTATGAAAACTCAGGCAGATTGAAGGAGAATTTTGCTTTGAACTCTGACACGAAGGGACCAGAAACACCACCCTGACCCCGAGTGTGAGCAGCTGGAGGCGCCAAATCCTTGGGATTTTTTCCCAGATCTGGGATCCTGCTGCAACAACCCAGAACACCAAAGCAGAGGGAAGTTGATCCAAACTCCAGGCTGGGAAAGGCATTTCCCACTCAGCTGTGCCTGTGACACGTTCCTTGTCAAACAAAGCCGAGGAGAACTGTGAAGGTCATGTTGGGTGACGAAGATGAGGTGGGAGATGGTCGTCACTCTGTCAGATAAATAAGTCATAATTCCTCCAAGAGAAAGGAGTCTAAGAATAACTCAACCTAGGGCTTAGAAAGGGAAATGCTAATGAGCTGGAATCAAAGCTCATTTGCATGTGAAAAGGCAGAGTCTTTGAGGAGCAGCTCTGTGAGCTGAGCAATGGCCTGAGCCGGGTTTGGGGTCAGCCAGCCCAGAGCCCCAAGGCTTGCTCAGAGTGGAGATTCTGCCAAATCATGGAATCCCCGAGGCTGGAAAGTCCTCCAGGATCACCAAGCCTTGGAAAGTCCTCCAGACTCACCAAGCCTAACTTTGGACCACATCTCCCCATTCCTACCACCCCAGGCTGTGCAGGGCCACATCTGCTCGGGGTTTGAGTGCTCCCAGTGATGCTTTTTGGGGCTACCTAAAAACAGAGGCCAGACAGAATTCAGGGAATAAAAAGCAGTTCTAGTTACTGAAAGGCCTACAGGTACATTGAGGGCAGACAAAGCCCCCCAGGGCTACACCCAAAAATGGACAATGGGTCACAGGTTTTCACACTTTTATAAGTTTGGTCCATTTGCATATTGGGGGTTCATCTTCCAATCACAGCTTCAGCTAATGAAGTCATTTACCCCAAGTTTGCTCCCCCCAACTCACTTTTGTTCCCATCTCTCAGGGCCTGGGACACTCAGGTGTCCTTGACTGCCAGGCCTGGAGAGGAATTGTTGTGTCTGAGCAAAATGGGAGAGCAGCAGCTGCCACTGGATCTGGAGTTTAGAGTTCTACACTAAAGAACTGCAGGATTACAAATACATGGAAAATATAAAAGCTGAAATCCTAAGGGACGGCGATTCCACCGCTGCATCCCCAGGCTGGAGAGGAGGATTCCACCCTTTCCTCCTTGGGGCTGGGCACCCTGAGCCACCTCATCCCTCCTCCTGCATTCACTGCATCCAAATCTGGGCTCTGCCATTTGTTTACCCTTGGACTCTGCCTCCCTGCCTGGGCATGCATCTTTAATTAGGTGCACTCCAGCTCCTTCCCTGCTTGCTCGCGCTTTAATTTGGGAAGCGCGGTTTTCATTAGCTCTGCAAATATCCACTGCTCTTTGCAAAGTCAAATCTATTACTCGCAAAATAACCTTGCTTAGCCCTGGTTATCAGTTATCCCAATAATACTGGGCTCCCTAATTAGTGCAGCTGTTAACTGTTCAAATTCCCAGGGCTTAGCTGCATCAGGCAGCTCGGCATCCACACCATTGATGCTGGCGCTTGCAGGCAAAAGTGGCTTTTCCTTGCAGGCAAAAGTGGCTTTTCCAAGCTCCTGGAAAAGGGACAGGGTTGGGTTGGGGTTTTTTTAAGTTTCAGAATGATTTTCTGGTGCAGTTTGCACTTTCCTTTGTAATCTCTCTGTCTGTTCCTCATGCCACTAAACCTGCCACCCACACCTGGGGATTTCTCTGGCTTCAGGATCTTCTTCAGAACGACTCAATTCCAATGAAAAACACGAGAGCTGAAACCTTCCCTTCCTCTCCTGGGCCACGTTCAGCTCCTGCCTCAGAAATTCAGGTGGTTTCACCTCCTGCCTTGCTCCTCACACCCCATAGTGACCAGCAGCTCATGAGGGTACTGGGGGGTTCAGGGGGTTTAGGATTTCTGGTTCCAAGAGGCTCCAATTTCACTGGAAATTTGGGATGCCGCTGATGAAGGGCTCAGTTCAGACATTCCACAATCACAAGGCTTTATTGACCAGTTTATATTTTTAAGAGCGTTCTCAAAAGTCAGTTTTTTGTGTTAACTGCTCTACCCTGAGCATCAAAGATCAGTGTAACCTTTCTCATGGGCCATTGCAGAAAATCTCAGCATCTGAAACTTTTATTGAACCACTCATTTTTGTCAGATTGATTCAGTGAAAAGAAACTGTGCAGGGGGAAAAAAAAACCCAAAGAGTAAACCCCAAACCCCAGAATTGTCCATATTTTCTGCCATAAATCTGCATTATTTTTAATTCAATGTTTATATCCTAAATATATTTTCATCTCATTTGTAGATGTTTAAGCAAGCTTTCAAGTAGAAAAGGGCGTTTAATTTTGGATTTGAAAGGAACATTCTGTTCAACTCCAAGAGAAAGCTTAATTATTATTTTTAAGTCTGCCAAAAGCTCAGGCAAATTTTCATGTCATGTTGACGGAGTTTGGGGGCTTTTTTTTTCGTAATAAATTGAAAATAAGCTACAAAATCTTTTCTCAGGTTGTGCCTCCAATTCTTTTTTTCAGTTGGAAATGAGATGCAGTGTAAGAGGGGTTAAGTCTCATTCTTTTTCCATCCTCCTGTGGGGTCACAGGTTGAGAACTGGGCTGAGCAGAACCTGTTTGCAAAATCGAGTGACAGGGAGAACTCCACCTTCCAGAGCTCCTCGTGTGAATTAACTGGGGAAAGGTTAACCCACAAAAAAAAACAAATGCACTGCAGCAAGGAGAAATTTAACTTTTTTGAAACACCCCGAGAGCATAAAGTGATCATTTTGCACATTTGCCCACCGAAGTTGTTTCAGAGGATGCTCAGCAGTGCTGAAGATAAAGGTTTGCTTTGCCTTTGATGTAGCCAGGGAGCCTGATGGAGTTCCCAGGTGATTTGAGAAATGGATCTGATTTGAATTTAAAGGTGAGCCCAGCAGCATCCCCCGAGGGTGGAGGTCTCACCCACACTTGAGGTGGTGACCAAGGCACCTTTCACTGTCAGGTCCCCTCCAAAGCCCATCAGGACAATTCATAATTAACCATCATTTTTTAAGATAATAATTTTTTCCATAGCAATACCTCCTTCTTTTAACTTTGATTCACTGTGACAAGCAAGAAAGGATGAAACTTACTGCAGTAATTTAAATAAATACCCAAAACCTCCAATATTCATCAGAGACTATGCAGATCAGAAGGAATTCCTGCAGTTTGGGAGAAGACAGGGAAAAGCTGTTTTCCAGACCTTTCAGGTAAAAACAGAGGGATTTTTGTGACAGAACAGAGACCTCTCCTTCCCACTCTTTGCTTTCTCCCCAGTGTGGAACATCTCATGAAGGTTGGAGCAGCATCATCCTGGTGGGTGCCTTTGTTTGGGAAAACCCAGATGTCCTGTGTGATATGGTGATCATATAGTTCCCTATGGTGNCTCATGAAGGTTGGAGCAGCATCACCCTGGTGGGTGCCTTTATTTGGGAAAACCCAGGTCTCCTGTGTTCCTCTTCCCTATGGTCATCATTGTAGGTGATTTAGACAAATCCACATCAGAATTTGGGCCAGATCAAAGCTCTGCATGAGTAGAAATATTTGAAATTTTCAGGCAGACCCTGCAGCAGTGCCCTGGAGAGAGTTGGTTGGAAAATGTCAGTTAAGAAAGCAGAATATCATAATTCAACTGAGCTACAGCCAGGTGAAAAACAAAAGGTTGGGAGGTGAAGAATTTGAGAGAAATTTGTGGGTGGAAATAAGGAAAACTTAGGCAAGAGCTTTGGAAGAGAAAGCAGTGAGTGCATGAATGAGTGCTGAACAGGAAAGAACCATCCCAATATTCCAGGTAATTTATTTATACCAAAATAGTTCAGGCAGCACAAAAGACGTGCTATTCTTTCCTCAACCTGGAGAAAAATCTTAAAAAAGCTTTATTATACAATATTAAATCTCCTGAATTATGCTGGCCAGGGGTTCCACATCCTTCTTAGCCCACCAAGAGACCTCGGTAGCCCACAGAGAGCCCTAAAATTTATTCTGGGCAAGGAATGTGTCCAGCCCAAACTGTGTCAATAATTTGTGTCTACAGTCACTAATTGTCCTTCAGGCATTGCTGGAACAACTCCCTGCCCTCAGGATCTGCTCCAGCTCTGACAAATCATTCTGAGGGATCTCTGCAGAGGGCAGAGAAATCAGGGAATGTCAGAAACACAAAATAAAAAAGCTTGGGCAATTTTAGAACCCCAGTGATCAGCTCAGCTTCAGTATCAAATTAGCAAATGTAAATATCTTTATCTCTCTTTGTTAAGTTAACCCCTGGAGAATAAATAATTCATGGAGTTTACATTCCACTCTCTCTTTCTCCATCAGCCCAGGTAGGGAGTAAAAACAATATTTGCTGCAACATTTTCCTGGAGCTTCCAGAAAGTTATCCTTGCAATAAATAAATAAATAAGGCAATGAATAAATGCATATTAATTGGGCAAGATGATTTTCAGCAGGGACACACGGGCTGGGCAAAGAGACTTTGCACTCAATCTCAGGGACCATTTCAATTCAGGTTCAGAATTCATTCTCACTTCACTTCATGGAACAAAAAAGAAACAAAAAAAAGGAAAGAAAGAATGAAAACATAATTTTCCAAGATGCAGCTTCCATTACCTTGCGTGAACTATGACCCAGTTGGAGTTCAGATGGATAATTCCTTACCTAAAACTAGAGATACATTTTTAAAATCTTCTAATGTTTCCACCTTAGGTTGGATTCTTAAGGAAAAATCTCACTGGAGAACATCTCAAGAGCCCAGAGAATGCCTCCTCTCCAACAATTTCGATTTCATTCCCACACTTTTCATGGGTAAAAGTGCTTTATTCCCATTTATTTGACACTGCAAAGGCCTCTGGTGTCATCTCCTGGTATTTCCCACTGGACCAAGGAATAATTTAAGAACATGTTCTCCCTTCTTTGTCCTTGAGGATCAGGAGTTTTCGTGGCTGTGCTTGCATTGTTGAGCAGGACAGAGATTTGTGCATCCAGAAATAGGATTGCAATTATTTGTAGGTTGTATATAGATTTATTTTTTTTTAATGAGTGATCCTAATAAGACCTTTTTAGCCTTGGACAGGCAGAAGTGTGGGTGTTTTTATGAAGGAAATCAGCTGGGGGAAGGGAAAGGACTTTGATTTCATGGACACAGAAAGGATGAGATCAGGCACAAAATGTAGGCACTGAATGGCAGATTCTGTTATTCCTCCTTTCTCTGCCTTCCAGGAGACTGCAGAGCCACTGGGGAGGTTCTTCCTCATGGAATGTTTAAGGTTGGAAAAGCCCTCTAAGATCATCAAACCCAACCATTAACCCAGCACTGCCAAGGCCACCCCTAAGCCACGTCCCCAAGGGCCACCACAACACAACAGCACCCCAGAATTCCCATTGCACAGGAAGAAAAAAACACCTGAACGTGGGGGATTCAGTGCAGGAATTACACCAGTGCACGTGCTTGCAGCTCAGAGGATCCTGCACCTGACTGCTGAGCAGGGAAATTCCCAAAAAACCCAGGCTCAGCAGATCCAGGAGAAATCTGGGTGCACAGGTGTCGCTCTGCTTTGCAGGGTTCCATGGTTGTAACTCTGTAGTACAAGTTTCCCATGCATTTTCTGTAAACATGGTCCTTGTTTTTCCTAACTGGCTGGGATTGTTTTGCACTTGTAGATTGTTTTTCATTCCTTTCCCCTGGGGTAGAGAAAGATGATTGACCATGTCTTTATCGTGTGAACTTATAGAGGTGTTAACCCCTCTCACCAATCCCTGATTGTCTTTGGTAACAGATATAAATAAGAGAATAAAGAAGGGCGGACCTTTAGGTGGGTCCTGCCTGGAGATTCAACTGCTGCTCTGGAACCTGCAGGTTTCTTCTGTTGCCAGCAGTGCAACACACAGGCAAAGTCTGAGCTCCAGGTTCTGTGACAGCTCCTTCAGGGCTGTGACAAAGAGGTGCTCAAAGGTGGCCTTAGAGGTCTTTTCCATCCCTAACGATTCTGTGAAAGCTCCTCTTTGGAAACAGGAGATTTCTTTAAGCACCTCTTGGTGAGAGGACAAACTTTTTAGTGGGGCCTGTTGCAGTAGACCGAGGCTTGTTGGTTTTAAACTTAAGAAAGGTGGATTTAGATCAGCTGTAAGGAGCAAATGTTTGACTGTTGCACTGTTGGACACAAAAGAAACACGCAGACTTTTCAGTAGTAGTTTAGGACTACTCAGGCAGGACCAGAATAAAGGGGGCCTGCCTTTCTTTATTTTTTCATTTTTATATTTTTCTTAAGACAATCGTGGATTGGTCAATGAGGTTACCACCTCTACAATTTCACAGGATAGTGACATGGTCAATCATCTTTCTCCACCTCAGGAGAAAGGAATGAAAACAATTCAGAAGTTCAAAACAATTTAGGCCAGTTACAAAAACAAGGACTGTGTTTATAGAAAATGCATGAGAAATTCTGCTGCAGAAGTGAAAACATTGAACACTGCAAAAACCAGGGTGACATTTGACCATGAGAGTGGGGAGGCCCTGTCACAGTTTTCCCAGAGAAATTGTGGCTGCTCCATCCCTGGGAATGTCCAAGGCCAAGCTGGACAGGTTTGGAGCACCCTGGGATAGTGGAAGCCATTCCCAAGGCTCCTGCAACCCCAGGAGCTCAGGGGTGTCTGTAACAAACCCCAAATCCTTCTCCCCAGTGCTAAACATTCACAGGCTCCTGAGAAAACATTTCCTTCCCAAAAATCAGGCTCCAGGCTGCAGAAAACACTTCCCAAAAGCTGATATCTAGGGCTGGAGGGAGGAAAACAGCTCGATGAAGGATTTGGGGCAGCAGTTTTGGGACAGGTGCTGGACCCACCCCACCTTTAGGAAGAACAAGGAGCTCTGCCCAGCTAAGGAACAGCTCCAAGGAGTGAGGGCAGGGATTTTTGTATTTTCAAGAGATGTTTTTGCTCTTCATCTCCACCCACACAGAAACAAAATGCCAGCAGGGACGGGTTGTATTTCTCTTTTATGTAAGATAGATGCTCCTGTGGTCCTGTTACCTAAACGTCTCAGCACCTCCTAAATCTGTCATTTCCTTCACAGAACCACATTAAATGGATATTATGGACTGTGGGTGCACCAAGGGACTGAGCAGCACAAACAAGTCTGCACAGGGGGGCTGGAGTCCGTGGAGCAGGGAATTGGCCCTCATTTTCTTCATTTTCCTCATTTTCTTCATTTCCTGATTATCCAAAACCACTTTCCTCTCTGCTTTCCTTCGCCCAAGATCAGCTTCTGCTAAAGCACAAATGCTTCCATTTCTTTCTGCTGTTTCCTCTGAAAACTTCCAGTTTTATCCACGGCCTTCACAAATTTGAAGTTTATTTGCTCTAAAGGGACAAGATCAAAGGCTTCTTTTTTTAATGCACCTCGTGGCATGAAAACAAAGCTTTTTGCTTTGCCATTAATTGATCACGTTGTTACCCAGAAATACATCAGTGAGAGGGAAACCTGGGAAAAGGTAAATTCCCAAATGCCTTTGCAGACCCCAAGTGACAACACATCCAGGGAATAATTAATCAGCTTCACACCACACATCAGTGTCCATGATTTGGTACTGCAGGGGATGTGCTGTGGAAATGGACCCTTCTCCTCAGCAGGCAGGATCTTTATGATGGTCTTTGTGGGAGGAAATAGTGGGGGCAGTTTTTCTGTGCTGCCCTGGGGAAGATGTCAGAAAGTTTTGGAAAAACCTCTGCAGCCAGCCCTGGTGGCAGATTTGTTTCACTCATGAGTTCATGAATGAGACCAAGGAACCATTTCCATTTAGGTGTTATAAATATCCAGTTCTGCACAAAGCTCTTCCTCCTTTGTCACTCAACCCAAACCCTTCAGTGATTCCATGATTTTATGGCCGTCATCCTCTCCAAAATAAAATCTAAGGTTAATAAAATCATGTGAAATAAATTCTTTAATTAAGGCATTGGTTTTGAAGATAAAAAGGGAGTGGATTTGGCCCTTAAACGCCAAGAAAATCCATGTTGGTGACTGAAATAGGGGATCCCAAAATCCAGCTGGCAGAATAAAGCTGGGAGCATCATCAGGTGGGATCTTAGGAAAAGCTGGGTTTCCTCCAGCCAGTTTGGGACATATTTAACCACCTGATTTATTTATTCTCCTCTGCTGAGAACACAGACACGGAGAGGAGCAGTGGCAATGCCCAGATGTGTCACACTGGTGCCAACTCAGAGTGCTGGGGGGAGGAGGCTGAATAAAAAGAAGGATGCAGGAGATGGATGCAGGAGCAGAGGAGTCCTGAGCATCCTTTACTGCTGTGTTTGGTAAACTCTGTTCTCCTCTAAAAGCTGGGGCACAGAGCTGATCTCACAACCCTTTATGGAAACACTTCAGGAAATATTTCAGGGCAAAAGCCACGTCCATCTGCAGAGTCCCTAAGCCTGAGAGGAACTTGCCATGAGGCTTCTTCTTGTCTGGGTGATTTTCTTTTCACTCCCCTAGAGGCAGAACTATTAACCAGCCATGAGATCTTCATTGGTTTTTTTTTTTTCAGTGCTGGAGGAAAGGACCCTGCACAAAAAGCTCGTTAAAAAGGAGCCTGTTCTTGTGCTGCTGTGTAAGGGTTTACATTTTTTGTTGTTGTTGTTGTTTGGCTTTTATTGAGTTGTTTGTTGTTTATTTTTAATGTAGACTTTGCAGAACATGTTTCTGCGGCCACAGATCTACTTTTCTCTCATGTAAATGAATTATTAAGCTGCTCCAGGGTCAGCAGAATGGCTGATTTGCTGTGGCAGCCCAAATCCTGGTGTCATTATTCACACTGAGCAGCACCACACTCAGCACGAGGCCTGGCTGAAGGATCTACCTGCAAAGGCTGCTGCTGCTGCTGCTGCTGGGAATTAAATTGGTGCTCCCTAATAAATGGAACCACAGCACAGGCTGCAGAAAATCCAAAGGGGTAAAACAGGTCTGGGTGGATGGAAAAAAAAAATCCAGGTGCACTTGGCTGCAAATGACCTCAAGCTTTGCTTATTCCAAAAGAGCAAACCAAACAGAAAACACCAAAAATCAGCAGGAGACTTTAGGAAAACCTCTAATGGATGGGCTGAATTCCTGAGCATTAATAGGATCCCTTTTTGTTTCAAACAGCTGCTGCAGAACTTTTGCAACCCAGAGTGAAACTGTTCACTTCCTAAAACTGAATATTTTCAGTTTCCACCGCTGAAAACTCTCGAAACTTTGTGTGTGCTCTAATAGAAGATTCCCTGCAACACATCAATGTTCTATCCTGATCCTTTATATATCCTGGCTCTTCTTTATGCTCTGTCCTGCACTGCTTGCCTTTGCAAAAAAAAAAAAAGAAAAAAGAAAATTTCAGGTCTGCTCTCTGCAGCCTTTCCTCCACCAATAAAAAAGAAATAATGATGAAGTAAATCCCAGATGTCAGATCGTGTCATCGTGTCCCTTTGAGAAGGGAAATGTGGTGTTAACCAGAGAGTTTACAAGTCATACAAGCTGGAGGGCAATTAAGCATGAGGATTGCTAATCAGGCATTGAGTAATAAAGCAATGAAAGAGCTGAAGGAAATGTGGGGTTGTGTGCACTCATCTGGAGCTCCCTGACAACACAAATCTGCCATTGACATCATTTTGTCCCGTGCAAAGCAAACATCTGCATTGCTGGAATTAAAAAGGGGAATATTAAATATATTCCCTTATTCTAGGGAATATTTTCCAGAAAAAAAAAATGGATTTTGTCCCACTGACTTGGTTGTTTCAGTTTCCCTGGCAGCCCTTGGAAGCAAAGAGATCCTCCAAGGATACAATGGGACATCCCTCTCCACCTGAGTGTCTGCATTTCAGGAAGGAAAACCTTTGGAGGGTTTTATTTCTTCCCTCTGACTCTAATGTATGCCAATTTATGCCAATGTACCTCAGAGTTAGGGAGCCTGTTCTTACTCCCAGTTTGCACCCTCAATAGGAATTACTCTCTGTGCTGGTCAGGCTGCCCAATCCACCTCTGAGGGGTGTTCAGCCCCTGCCAGGAGACTGGTGGTGAATTCCCAGCTGGTTGGATTTTCCTGACAAACCTCTCACACTCAGAAATGTTAATATGTCATAAATACTCTCCAAATTACCATTATTATTATTATGATGATTATCAGCATTAGTAGTATTAATTGAGTTTGTTGCTGGTGGGTTTATTCTCTGTTACATCCCAAGGAGAAAGACTGATTTTAAATTTTTTTTTTTTTAATTTTAAAAATGTTTTCTTTATGTAGAAACTCTTCTCTGCTGTGGTCTCTGTGGCTTGGAGCAGATGGTTCAAGGATATTTTCTGTCTAAGTTGGAATATTTCGGGATGGGTGTCACCCACAGCACCTGTGAGGTGAGGGATGAGGCAGTGAGCTTTGAAAGAGCTCCACAATTTAATTTAAAGTCCAAGCACTGAAGTGCTTTTAGATTCTTTTTGATCTCCTCGGAAGGAATTTCGCTCTATGGAAAGAATTCTCAAACTGAAAAAACCTGCCCGGTGACTTTCTGAAAACCTGCCGGTGACTTTCTGATTCGGGAAATCTTGCTGTACCTTAAAAAATAATTACAGCTTTTCGTGCCTCCTGCTGCATTTCCTCCCCATTCAGCCGAGGCAGAGCCATGGAAGGAGCAATTAAAGCAAGCTGAGAGGAAGAGCAACGTGGGCTCTGTGTGTGGGATGGTTTCCAGGTGGGGTGGCTTTCATCAGAGCCTCAAAAAAACCATTCTGCCACACGGCTCTTGAGAGGCCTCCCCGCAGAAAGCAGCTCAATTATTCATTCAGAGCAGAAACTGTTTTATTGCACGTCTTGGAGCTCGAATGGTTCCGCTGAAATGTGGGACACTCTGCTCTCAACAAGGTTCTGGGATTTGCATTTGTACTTGCACTTGTCCTGTGGAGCAGCAAAAGAGTTGCCAGCGCCAGCTGGGAGAGAGGAATATCATTAGCACATATTTTGTTTTGTGTCTTCAAGGTTAGTACAAATCACAAAATCTCTGCAGCTGAAAGAGAGGGGGGGAAAAAAAGCCAACCCAAAAAAAAAAAGCACAGCTCTGGAATTAAAGTTGTTTTCCAAATCAGTGAGGAAAATGTGAAGATATGATGGAATGTTTGCCTTTGGTCAGGAGAAGATCACTGTGCTATGGCACTGTCCCACTCAGAGTTTGTTCTCATCCTTACTGGAAAAATGCTTTTTCTGCCCCAAAATCTGTGTTTTGCCCTCTCAGGCTGTCGGAAAGGCAAAACCTGAGCAATGCCCAATCCAGCCCTGGTGTCCCTCTGTCACCTCTCCCCATCTTGGGGGACACTGAGCACCTGCTGAGCACCTGCACTCAGGGTTCTGGGATCCCCCCCAGTGCTACCAGGGGTGTATCCACATTTATGTGGATATTTACCTCAGAGCTGGGGATTTATACCTGATTTGGGTAATTTTTTTTTTTTTTTAATTAGATGAAGAAAAATGATGTTTCCCCCTCCATATCAAGCCGGAAGTTGTGTGAAACCAAATGAATTTCGTGCCATGAATGTCCAGGGTTGGATGTGGGGCTGTGTGGCCCCAAAATCCGGCACTGCACGAGCAGTGAATGATTTCCAAAGGTTTTCCTTGAGCTAACATTGACTTAATTGTGTAACACATTCTGTATTACCATATGTACACATTACCCAGGCTCTTGATTATTTTCTAATTTGAATTTCTCCAGCGGTTCTCCGAAGGGCACTAATTCAGGATCACTGGGAAGGTGGAAGTTACTGAGCACCACGACTGCCTGGACAGCTCCCCATTTATCCAGAACTATCCAGAATGCCCTGTTAATTGTGGTCAGTGTTTACAGAGGCAACGAGTGTGATTTCTAATTGCTCTGTTCCATTTTAAAGTGGGATTAATTAGGTTATGATCACTCACAAAGCCGCTGCGTCTGTCGACAAAGCAGCAAATGAATCATCTCATCAAACACATCCGTTAATTTCGCCAGGCCACGTCCTGCAGAGAGGCTGAACCTTCATTTCAAGGGCAAGGCTGAGCCTGGGAGCTCTTCCAGGGGGATTTGGTGGTGTCCAGTTGGGAAAACACCCTGGAGAAGGGGTGGGTTTGCTGCTGTGCTCATTTTATATCCCTGGGGAAAATTATCCCGGCTCTGAGGTGGCACAACAAATTCTCTCAGCACAACAAATTCTCTCAGCACAACAAATTCTCTCAGCACAGCATCTCCCTTCTCCAAGGTTGAAGAGGAAATGAATAATCCCAGTGGCCAACCTGCTCAGGTTGGTCACTCACACCATTCCATTCCCTTCGTGCCATCCCAGACCAAAGGGATCCCTGAGATTTGGGAAGCTGGGCCTGTTCTGCTCTGTTATTCTGGTTTCTTCTCCAGTGTTTGCTCCATCCAGAAGTTTCAGGAGCTCTTCGTGGAGCCAAAGAATGAACAAACAGAGCACAAGACCCACTGGAAGGAATTCTGTTCAGATCTCTGCCTGTAGCCCGGCAGCCGTGGCTCTCTGTGACTTGTGGATCCCATTTTCCAACCTGACTCTCCCGAAATCACCTTGATCTGTCCTTGAGATGTCCCTGTCCGGAATTTAGGCGGCAGTTTTACTGGAAAAAGAGGGATCCCCTGATGTGCACATCAACTCTGGGCCAACGGGATCTCCAGCACACCCACAACACAAAATAACAGCAAATTAACCCGGGTTCTCCCCAGAGAGAGCTGAACCTCCATGAATTTTTCAAAGAGTGGCCCGAGGTTTTAATTTCTAATCTAATCCAAGCTCAGCTGAGCTGCAGCTCCACGGTTTCCTGCCCAGCATGGGAGCACCGCAGTCAGCACCACGCGGTTAATGAATATGCTAATTGGGGATTGAGGGGAGGAAAGGGAGATGGGAAATCTCTGGAAACCTCTGGCTAAAAGCACCTCAGATTGGAGATGCCCTCTCCTCTGCCTGTGCTGACACAGCTCTCCTGCCACTCTTCCCATTCCCAGCCTGGACCAATCTCCCTGTGAGGGAAACCATGGTCATGAAATAAAATAAGTGTGAATTTCAATATGGATAAAGAGCTGAGCAGTTTCAAGAGAGTCCAGATCTCAATTCAGATTAAAGACACTGGAGTTCCTTACCTGGGGCAGGTTTCAGCTCCATCCTCCTGAAGGTGACTGAACTCCAGCTCTGAGCACTCCCTGCTCCTGCCTTGCAGCTGCTGAGAATTGTAAAATAGCCAAGGGTCAGAGAATACATTTGAAATGAAGACATAAATATATGTACAGCTGCTACCACGATTATTTGGGTCGGACCTGAACTGATCTCATAAAATGCTCAGAGGGAGAATGGCCCACGGGTGAAATTCAAGGTACTGCTCCCTTTTGGGGAAGAAAACACAGAAAATGGCCCATGGGTGAAATTCTGGGAACTGTTATGTTTTGAGGAAGAAAACACTGGATTTTTGCATGACCTAGACATCCCTTGGATGCTAACACACTTTTTTTGTGCTTTATCACTCTCTTCCTGCCCTGTTTTACTAAATTTCTAATGTGTTGTGCACTGGAATGTTCTCCTGTCACTATCACTTACCCAGACAGGGCTCTCTCAGAAATCCATTCAATTTTTAACCACTCTCCTTGCTTTCAGACAAGTGTTTTTAGACCCTGGTGAACATGAATTTAAATAATCCAAGTGAAACACGAATGTTTGGTCTGCAGCACATTCAGAGCCCTCAGTGTCTGGAGTGAGTTTATCCAGAGGGTTCTGTTCATCCATGAGAAATTGTTCTGGACATCACCACGTGGCCCAGCAGGAGAAAAAAACACTGGATTGCATTCTAAACTTCACTGAAAGGGAACTTCTGGATATTCTGCAAGGACTCTACAACTCATTTTAGATATTCCCTCCCTTTTACATCCCCCAGTTCCCTCAAAATTATATAAAAACATCACATTTGACTTAATTGTTTCCTTCACGCGAAGTATTCCTGTCTAAGGAATGAATCTGTATTTTTATTTATTTTTTAAAATTTTTATTTCATGAATCTGTATTTTTAGCACTTTTATTTAAAATCACATTTCAGGGACAAATGTATTCAACCCCCCATGTCCACCATGGGTGTGTGTCCCTAAAACTCTGTCCTGGGACAGTGTGGGTGACACAAAAACAGTGCAGGGGAGCAGAAGGCAGAGCCAAAACCCAGCTCTGCTCTGAACCCGCTGGGACAATTTATGGAACTCAATTAATGCTGTAACTGTGAGGCAGGAGAGGCTCAGCCACATCCCCAGAGTGTGGGCACTGCACCGCTCCAAAATTAAAATATTTTTAATTTGCAGCTCTGGAGGCGAAAAGGGAGCTTGTAATTAACCCCAAATGTCTCGTTTTACCTGATCCTTTTTGTCACAACAGCATCCAGCACCTCAGCCCACCACAGAGAGATGCTCTTGCTATTACCCTGAGCCCAGAGCCAGATATTCCAGAGAAACACATTCCGAAAAAACAACTACAAAGACACAGAGTGAGGATCCTGGCTTGTTTTGGTAAAATATTTCATTTTTCCATGGAACAGGCAGCAATTCTCATGGAGGCCATAAAGTGGACAGGAAGAAAACAAGAGAAGGGAATTCTTTGCCACACTTATTTAAGAGCTTCCTCCCTTGGAGGGCAGGGAGGGAAATCCTGACATTAAATCCCTCCTCGTGGCAGTGCTGATATGGAAATGAAGATATTTCCCAGCAGAGGGATACAGGATTAATAAGGAATGTGCTGGAATTGTCTGGGAGAGGTCTCAGGAGGGGAAAGGCTGTTGGATTAACTGCTCTCTGTGAGGGTTCCCTTTCTTCAGCTGGTGATGAAATCGTGGCCACGAGAGGGGATGTTTTGTGCAGATTAATTTGGTGTCCCAGGCTGGGTAAAAGTGCTTGGGACCAAGGAAATGCAGGAACTGTCAGCTCCCCAAAAGTTTATCTCTGCCCTCTTCCAGCATGGGGTAATTAATCAGGTAATTAATCAGCCTGGATGGGGACCCTGGGATCCCCTTAAAGGGAGAACAGGATTTGCACACAGAGGTACAGCTGGGACAAACTCTGATAGCTTGGAAAAATTGCTAAAAGGATTCTTTGTACAGAAATCCCAGCTCCTGTGATAGGAATTGTACTTTGGAAAAATTCCTAACAGAATTCTTTCTGTAAAAATCCCAGCCCCTGTGATAGGAATTGCACCTTGGAAAAATTGCTGATGGAATTCTTGGTGCAAAAATCCCAGCCCCTGTGATAGGAATTGCACCTTGGAAAAATTGCTGATGGAATTCTTGGTGCAAAAATCCCAGCCCCTGTGATAGGAATTGCACCTTGGAAAAATTGCTGATGGAATTCTTGGTGCAAAAATCCCAGCCCCTGTGATAGGAATTGCACCTTGGAAAAATTGCTGATGGAATTCNCAAAGAATTCCATCAGCAATTTTTCCAAGTTACAATTCCTATTACAGGAGCTGGGATTTTTACACAAAGAATTCCATCAGCAATTTTTCCAAGCTATCAGCTCAGCTTGGAGCTCTGACTCCCTTTGCACAAACCCACCACGTTTAACCTCTGGAATCCAGAGTTCCCATTCATTCAGGGTTTTTACCTGCTCCTTGAATTGCAAATTCTCACTTTGGGATGTGTTTAACTTCTGATGTGTCAAGGCAGGCTCTGGCTGAGATCCAGGGCTCCCTGATCTGCTCCTCCCTTCCTGGAAAAGCAGCTCCACACACAGCAGGGCACATCCTGGTGGATTTGCAGCTCCTGTCCTCTCACTCACCACTCCAGGGGCTGAGAAACTCAAAAATTTAATCACAGACTGAAATACATTTGGAGATACTCCATTTTTTAAAGCATCCCTGCTTTGCCTCCTCCAGGGAGGTTTTTAGAGGACACTCAGATTCAGACTGAGGCTTTCCAAGAGCCCTGGCCAAGTCATTCCCAACCTTCCATGGGTGCCCAAATTTGCAGTAGACTCAGAGATTTGAATATTGCCTGATGACTTTGTGGTGCTTATAAATGATTCATGTAGTACAACTAAACAAGAACAGTTCTACAAGAGAGAAAACCACAACAAACAAACCTCAAACCCAAATGAACCCCAGAATGAGCTTTGTGATGCTGCTGGTTGTGTTTTCCAGCTCCCATCCTCTGGTGCTGTGGTGCAGGGAGAGCACACACAGACCTGGACTTGTCAAGCCCTGAAATTAAAAAAAAACCAGGGATTTGCTGACCAGAGCAGCAGGAACCATCTGGGTCCTGGCTCCTGAGCCAGTTCTGGGTCCATTTGTGCCTCCTGCACATTCCCAGTGCCACTCCAGTGCTGGGCAGCAGTTGGATAATCTGAATTTTTGGCTGTGGGAGCCAGAGATGTGTCCAAGGCTTCAGAGCAGCAGTTTGAACCACCAGGCAGCACCACCAAAAAGGCCCTGCCCTTCTTTATTCTCTCATTTATATCTTTCTTAAGACAATCATGGATTGGTGAAAGAGGTTACCACCTCTGTAAGTTCACAGGATAAAGACATGGTCAATCATCTTTCTCTGCCTTAGGAGAAAGGAATGAGAAACAATCCAGAAGTTCAAAACAATCTTGGCCAGTTAGGAAAACAAGGACTGTGTTTATAGAAAATGCATGGGAACTTCTACTGCAAAATGACAAACGTGGAACCCTGCAAAAAGCAGGGCGACACCCTGAGCACTCCCAGAGCCATTCCCATGGCTCAGAAAATCCTTGAGCATTCCCAGAGCCATTCCCGTGGCTCAGAAACCCCCTGAGCACTCCTAGAGCCATTCCCATGGCTCAGAAACACCTGAGCACTCCCGGAGCTGCCACTGCACCCCAAGATGCTCAGTCAGAGGGTCAGGAGCTGTCACTGAGGGTCTGGTGGCACACCAGGCTGGAAGGAAAAGGTCAGGGAAATCTGAGTTTCACAGGGGATTTAATTCACTCCTCTCACAGCTCTTCAAAGGGGAAAAACTCACCACAAATCTTAATTAATACACCATGGGCTAAACGAAGCAGTTTAGGATATTATCTGAACCTAATCACTGAATGGATCAGCAGGTGAGGAGCAGGGAGCTTTTGGAAGGGAAATCCAGGCTTTTCCTTGCCAGAGGTGCTGCTGGCAGCCAGGTCAGGGTTATTCAGCAATTTGCTGCCTCCAGGGGAGATGATGCATCACCAAACCTTCCTCCCTGGAAAACATCGTTTGTGGGAATGAGCCCTGATGTCGTTGGTGCTACAAAAAGGAGATTTTTATGCAGTCATAGCTCAAAGTTTTCATAGTTTTATACTTTTATTGTTTTTATAGTCATAGCTCAGAATTTTCCTCGTTTTATTGTTTTTATAGTCATGGCTTTTGCTGTTAAAATTCATTATTTTTATGTTTTCAAAGCACTTCTATGCCCCACAATTCCACTTTTCCTTTACACCAAATGGTTTTCACTCATATCCTTCCACTTAAAACCCAAAAATCCCTGTGTTTGTGTTCTCCTTCCCACCCTGCCCTGCAGCTGGGACACCACTGCTGCATTTCAAGGTCCTGCCCAGGGATGTGTCCCTGCCTGGATGCTGCACAAACAGAGATAAAGACAATCAGAGCTCCGGAGAGATAAAAATCCACCCTCGGGCAGGATTTGTGCCCTCCAGGTGAGCTCTGCTCCTGCAGGGTGGCCTTGCAGAGGTGAAATCCTGCCTGCAGAGCCACTTGGATTTGGGAGGTGACAATGCGGCCTCGGGAGACTTCGTGGGGACAAGTTTTGCCTTGTTTATTATCCTCCTGTTCCAGGTTAACATCGGGCTCTGTTTGCAGCTGGAAGGACACTTCAACTTTGTATACACCTTTTTTTTTAACTAAATTAAGTAAAAAAACACCCCTAAAAAACCAGCAAAAAAACAAAAAAAACCCCAACGAATCAAAAAATAGAAACAAACAAGAAAAAACCACTCCCAAAAAAGAGAAACCCCAGATTAAAATACTTTTCATTTAAGCAACAAAAGCAATACAAAAGTAAGTAATAAATTAAAAAGAAGTAAAAAGGATGGAGAGGCACTTTATATGTGGGCAGATAGTGAAAGGACAAGGGCAATGGTTTTAAAGGGACTGAGGGAAGGTGTAAATCAGATTTTTGGGATGAAAATCTTTACTCAGAGAGTGGGCAGCCCCTGGCACAGGGTGCCCAGAGAAGCTGTGGCTGCCCCTGGATCCTTGGAAGTGCCCAAGGCCAGGATGGGGCTTGGAGCATCCAGGGACAGTGGAAGGTGTCCCTACCCGTGGCAGGAGTGGCACTGGATGAATTTTAACGTTCTTCAAACCCAAATCATTCTGGGATTCTATAAAAAAAATGAAGTGCGAGCTTTGGGAGGGGTCAGAAATGCAACTCAGTGACTGAACAATTTCTGAGGGGTTCAGAGAATTAAAAATCATCTCTGTTAACAGAATTGGTATCTATTACAATAACTCATAATAGAAAATAAATAGATCTTTTGTTCAAAGAAAGTACCTACACTCCACAATGCCAACAACTCGGTATTTTACTGCGGGCAGCAGGTCCTGCAGAGATTATGGATAAATCCATCTCTGCCACCAGCTCGAGAGGTTTGTGTTTGTATCACCCACCCCAGCGCAGGGATTAGAGCCTGGACTGATGGAGCTCAGTGCTCGTTCTGTGAAGGGCAGCACTTCAGAGGTGTTTGTTGAACAAACACCGCCTGCAATGCATCGTTAGCAAAGTTTAATTAGGGCTCACCCACCCGGTTTGCTGCTCCTTCACTCGGGGTGGGGACAGCGGGGGCAGGAGGATGAATTCCTCAGTCTGGAGGTAATTTTGTTGGTAATCACAAAAAGGGCTTTAATTCTCATTAATTGTTCACATCCTGGTGGGAAAAACTAAAAAATAAGTTCCAAATTTAAGGCTCGGTTATAGCGGTCCTGAATGTCCATGGACTGCTAACAACCCCAAATTCATCCCCAATTTTAATGATCAATAATCATAAAAAACTAAAACCTTTGCCTTCATTATCAGCTTTGGTTCAGATATCGATTAAAGTGGGGCAAACATTAATTAACACCATTAGGTTGATACTCCCATAATTAAGTGAGAGGATTGGCCTAAAGCTGCCCCGGGAACTTTAAGAGGGTTTTTATTTTTCCCCTTTCCCTCATCCCTTATTTCCTCCTGGGATCCTGATCATGCAGTGATGGGTGTGCTCCTCTTCCAGCTCCTTTCCCATTGATGACTTTAAATGCTCCAGATTTGGGATTTTTCTTCTTTTCCTCGAAAAATTGTAGCTCTGGATCATGCGGTGGATGCTGGAGAACTTTAAAGAAAAAATGACCCAAGGAAGACCAGCCTGGGAACTTGTGAACAACTGGGAGCGAGGGGAAAAAAAAGGTAATACACACCCAAAAAATGCATCCAATTATTTTGGGGTCTGCACTTTTAATTTGGTTTAAAGGAGAATTTCCAGGTGGTGCTGTCTGGCTTCCCTTCCTGGACCCTTCCTGCCCAAAGGCATCACTGCTGCTGGAATTTCCCAGCTAATTCAGCTTTTCCTTAAGTGAACCATCCCTAAGGAATAGTTGGTATTCCTCAGGCTGTGATTACCCCACCAGGTTCCAGGGATTTGACCTTTTTTTGTGTTTTAATCGAGATGGCGAAATGTGCCCGAATATTGCAAAATAAAACCCTAACAGGGCAAGATCTGAGCTGCTCTTCCTCTCGTGGCTGTGATTAAATCAAAAAATGCTTCTGCCCCCTCTGATCTATTCAGCTTCAGGGGTTAAAAAACAATCAGTGTTTTGTTTCGCCAGAATTTTATATTAAAATGGGCTTAAAGACACGGCCAGGGTCCCAAATCACCTGGAGGAGCTTGGGTTCCACTCGTGCAGATTTATTTGGGTGTAAATCTGAGGGTGTGAATTGTTGGGTGCCTGTTCTGGCTCCATTGGGGGATATTTAAGTGGCTGATTAAGCACAAATTTTGGAGAGATGGAAAGTGCTTTACAGCCAGAGCCACGCAGAATCTGCATTAAACAGAACTAAACTCTCAGAGAAAGGAGTTTTAAATCTGGGTTTGAGCGTGTTCTGTAGAAGAGTTCAATAATTTTGATAATTGAGTGGTTTAATTAGAAAAAAAATGAGAGTAGATGTCGCACTGTCGGACACGAAAGAAACACTCAGACTTCTCAGCAGCAGTTCAGGAACACCCAGGCAGGACCAGAAAAAGGGTCCAGCCTTTCTTTATTCTCTCATTTTTATATCTTTCTTAAGACAATCGTGGATTGGTCAATGAGGTTACCACCTCTATAATTTCACAGGATAGTGACATGGTCAATCATCTCTCTCTGGCTTAGGAGAAAGGAATGAAAACAATCCAGAAGTTCAAAACAATCTTGGCCGGTTGCAAAAACAAGGACTGTGTTTATAGAAAATGCATGAGAACTTCTACTACAGAAGTAAAAACATAGAACACTGCAAAAACCAGGGTGACAAGTAGATAGCACCGTGTGCCTTTTTAATCTTAATTTTTTTGAAGTTGCTCTCCGTGCGTTGTTTCGATGACGGAAGTTTCGCGGCGTTGGTGATGACCGTGGTGTATGCAGGGTTTATTGGCTTTAATAGCTGCTTTAAAAGGTTTTCATAGATAAAAATCCTTGTTGGTGGCCTCAAAAGCCCTTCTGGAGAGGGGCTGAACCAGGGACAAGTCTGACATTATGTCCCGTATCATCCTTTTCCCCCAAATTCCATCCCATCTCCAGCACGTCTGTCGCCCTGCTTTTGCAGGGTTCCATAAGTTGTAACTTTGTAGTAGAAGTTCCCATGCATTTTCTGTAAACATGGTCATTGTTTTTCCTAACTAACTAAAATTGTTTTGCACTTGTAGAATTGTTTTTCATTCCTTTCCCCTGGGGTGGAGAAAGATGATTGACCATGTCTTTGTCCTGTAAACTTACAGAGGTGTTGACCCCTCTCACCAATCCTGGATTGTCTTCAGAAACAGATATAAATAAAAGAATAAAGAAGGGCAAGTCCTTTTGGTTGGTCCTGCCTGGAGATTCAACTGCTGCTCTGGAACCTGCGTGTTTCTTCAGTTGCCAGCTGTGCAACACATGCCAGGTACAGGTGAGGAAGCAAAATCCTGCTTCATCCAGAATTTAGGCCAGACTTAAGTTCCTCACCTCCTCAGATAGCACATGACCCCAAACTTGGCTGTGTAAACCCCCTCCGCTGCTCTCTCACGCTATTTTTAGTTATATATCGAGGTGCTGGCTGAATAAATCCTGCTTAAAAATATTTTAGCAAATTAAAACGTCATCTCCGTGGCAGCCTGTTAGGCCGGGCTGTCACTGGTGAGATTAATTATTGCATAAACAGGGCTGGGCAGGGGGGCTGGCCTCGGGTCACCCCGGGAGAGTCAAACCTGAATCGTTAAGAAGGACAATGACTCACGGCTTTAATCTAAAGCAAATAACCCTGGTTTTAATCTCAGTAAAAGGGAATCTGCACCTTCTCCCCAGCTCTGATGTCACTGCTGGAACCCTACAGCAAAGATGCTTTTGGCAAAACCTCGAAAAAGTTGAGAGGTTTGGGGAGAAATCCAAAATTCGGACTTTTTGTGTTTTCATCTGTGTTTTGAGTGGAATTAATTGAGATGGGCCAAGTTTTACTACAGACAACTGTGTGATTCTTGAATAAAATGAGATATTCTAATAGGAGATCTTACAGTAGAGGAAATGATGCAGTATTTTAATCAGCATTTCAGCCCTTCATTTAGAAAAATATCCAAGGAAAGATTAATTCCAGCAGCTCAAAACATTCTGCTGGAGGGGCTGAACCCCAGGGATGTTCCTGTTCTGTTAATTTCAAAGAATATATATGTGTATATATAGATTGAAACACATATTTTTGCAGCAAGGACCCAGAAAAATCACGGCTTTGATCACTCCAAATTAAAAACAAACAAACAAAACATTAAACAATACATTATTTTCAGGGTTTCTCCTCTGAGGCACAGATGCTTCAGCAACAGAAAGGGGCCAGAAGTACAATCTTTGTTTTCAAAAGCATTAAATAGAAGATATTGAACAGCTTCGTTTGTGCTCTCTCCTCATAATTACAGGAAATAATTAAAATTACATCACACCTGCATTTTCTCCCACTCAGCTGCTCTGAAATACAGTTGCAAATATGTGCAGGGCAGCACAATTTGCTCTTTTAAACTCGAGTCTAGCCAAGTCCAGCTCTCTGCAGCCTCAGTTTAGTTGGGGATTTTGTTTGCAAACCATGAGAGGCACAAAAGGCACCCCTAAAAATGGGAATAGGGGATCCCACAGGGCACTTTTATTTGGGATACACTCCTCAGCCTGGCTGGAGCTGCCTGTGGCACGTCCCAGATGAGTCCAGGATTGATTCCTTGTGCCTCATCCCTTTGGGAAGAGGGATGAGGGATGATCCAACACCACCAGCATCAAATGTCCCCTCAGGTTGGGAATTCAGAAATACAACTTCCATGGAGGAACTCCGGTGGAAAGTGGATTAATTTATAATTAACCTTTCCAGGGCCTTGTTTCGTGGGGTGTGTTTGGTGTTGGAATAACTCAGGGAGGCTGGAGCTGATCACATCATATTAAAACATTAATCCCCACTAATAAAATCACCAAATTCAGCTCCCTGCTTCAGGCCCAGCTGATAAAATCAGTCCCTGGCTTTTAGCTCAAACATGTCTTATTTTGGTATTTCTCGTGGAAAATAGTTAATTTATTACTTTATTAAAACAGTTCATTTATCAGGTAATTTATTAACTTATTAATAGTTAATTAATCTATTTATATTTTAAAAAACCCTTCCTAGTGCAGTAGTTGGAGCTTTTCTTGAGCAACACTTTGAGGATCCTGAAAAGCTGTTCAGAAATAGATTTTTTTGGTGAACAAGTGAACAATCTGATGATTACAAAACCCAGTTCAGCTCTTGGCAGCTGTGTTCAGTCGTTATCCTGCCTTCCTTTGTCACACACCCTGAGATCCTGGGAAGGCTCTGCTGGGCTGCTTTGTTTATTAAGCATTTATTAAAATGAAGCAGCTTGAAATTTCTGAAGTTCTGTCCAAAAGGAAGATGAGCAGCCTGTGTTTGCAGGAAGGGATGGGATAAAGCTGAGCAACAAAGGGGGAATAATCTAATAGAAAGATTTTGGACAGAATTGCTTCTCTAATTACTGCATTGAGTTTTTATTCCTTTTTTTTTTTTTTTCCAGATATTGTACCCAACTCTTTCATTGCAATGCAGCTGAGTAGTGCAAACTTGGAAAAAGGAAGATTTCCAGAAAGGAGGAGCTGCCCCTTATTGATTTCTCTATTTAAATAAAAGTACTCCCACTAATCCATGGGGGAAAAAAAACCCCAAGCAAACAAATAAACACAAAACCAAGCAAAAAAAGAAAACCCAGACATGTTTTCAAACAACATTTCTGTCAAATAAAAAAAAAAAAAAACATGATTGTGTCTAGCTTAAGTGAGCTCTTCCTGCTGCTACTTTGATGGCTGAGGCAAAATCTGCTTTACAAATAATGCATTTCCCACAAGAAGAAGTTTACATTTTTGTAAATAATGCCATTATTTTTATGCTGGAGAAAAACCCCCAGTAAGAGAGAAGCAACACAACCCAGCAGGAGGGACGGGCAGGGAGGAGGTAATGGATGCTTTAACTGAAAGAAAACTCCCAGCCTGTGATTCAAGGAATAAAAATAAATAGGAGGCTTTATTTTATCTCAGCCAGTTGTGGAGAATGGAGGGTTTTGATGGATTTAAAACAATGCCTGTCCTTATGCTAATTCAGAATAATTCCCTTCCTGTCCCATGGCCCTGTGGAATTGCTCCTCAGGGGAGTAAGAGAAGGTTTTAACCAGGGAAAGAAAGACTTCCTTTGCAGGCCTAGCACTGAATAAAGGAAATTTTACAATGATTTTTGCTTTTATTTCTTAGGGCAGAGTGATGGAAGCACTGGCAGACCTAAATCCTGACAGAATTACAGGAAAACAGTGCTGGGAGATCTTGGGTTGGTGCTGCTGGGAGCCACTGGGTCAGGGCTTTGCTGTTGGCTTTTGGTAACTTTTCCAGAATCAACACTGATGTGATAATAATTACACAAAACTTCTAATTCCTAAAACTTCCAAAGCCCAGAGTGACAAAAGGGCATGAGAACAACTGAGAAATTGCTTATTTTATTAAAAAAAGAAAGAAATTCAGCCCTCAGAAATGCCTTTGGTGACTGTGGCTGTTGAATCAATCACTTTTTTCACATCCATCCCATTTTATGGCATATTGGGTTTGTGTTTGAGGTTTATCCAGAGCTAAAACCCCATGATCTACATCAAAAGATCATTTTTCAGTCCTTCTTTAGTTAGAAATCTCTTTCTGGTGGTTTTGTTTCTGCGAGAGCTTTGAAGAACACAGAAGGAGAGGCTTTGGTGTCTGTTCTGGAGCTGCCATTCCTGGAGGGTGGGGAACATTTGCTGAAAGCTCTGCCTGAGCCCTCCTCTGGAGGGATTTCACAGGAGGAAATGCTGGATTGGGATTGAGGTGGAGACTCCTGAGGCTCTGGCAGTGACAGAGGAAACCATGGAATTGTTGAGGTTGGAAAAGCCCTCTGAGATTGAGCCCAGTTGTTCCCCAGCACCCCCAAGAGCAGCACTAAGCCACATCCCCACATCTACACAGCTTCCAGTCCCTCCAGGGAGGAAGGAGGACAAGGAATTTTGCTCTTTTTTTGGTGCTTTGGGCCACTTTTAGAAATTTCTGAATCCCCTGGAGAGCTTTAGGTCATCTCTGGCTGCACCACTTCAAAAACTGCTTTAGCAGGATCCTTGATCCTGAGCTTCATGGATTTCCTCTCAGCTCTATTCACCCTCAGATATATTTTTTGTATTTTTTTGTAACGTATCAATATTCCCTTCCCTAATTTAAAGACCCACTGGAGAATGCTTGTGAACCTTTTAATCCACAAGGAACAGCCCCGTTATCAAATGTTATCTGAAGGTCTGGAAACTCACCATGATTAAAATGTTCCTGCCTGACTGCAGTCTGAATCACAATTTGCTTTAAAAGATGCTGGGTTTATCATCTCAATAAATGAAAAATAACAGAATCCACTAATTAACAATTCCTCGTGGCCCTTCACTGTAAGAAACGACACTGACTCTGAAAGCTCCCCAGTATTTGAATTTATTTCCTGACAGAACACTGGCAGCATTTAAAAGGTCTGGGGTGCTTTGAATTCCTGATTGGTTTGACAGCTTGACAGGGATCTGTAAACTGAAGGTGTTGGCACAGCTTGTGCTGCTGGAAGAGCAGGGACAAAGTTCAGGCTCCAGACCAGTCCCTGCTGGAGCACAGAGATGAAAAATTGCTCTGATAAACGTTTGCGCTGCGGGAGGAATGAAAAGCTCCTGCTCCTTAAAAGAAGAAGATCTGGTCCAAAAAGGATCCAGACCAATGGAAAGGGTTCTGTCAATTCTGGTGGCTGTTGAATTAACTGCTGGCTCTTGATAACTTTTCCAGAATCAACACTGATGTGATAATAATTACACAAAACTTCTGATTCCTACAACTTCCAAAGCTCAGAGTGACGAAAGGGAATGAGAACAGGCCAGAAATTGTTCATTTTATTTAAAAAAAAAAAAAAAGAAATTCAACCCTCAGAATGCCTTTGGTCACTGTGGCTGTTGAGTCAATCACTTTTTTCACATCTATCCCATTTTATGGCATATTGGGTTTGTGTTTGAGGTTTATCCAGAGCTAAAACCCCATGATCTACATCAAAAGGAGAAATTTCAGCAGCTTTAAAGAGGCAGCAATGCTTAACAAGATGAAGCAGGTAGATAGAGTGATTTATATTCTGTAATCATATAAAACGGGCTGAACATCAAATCTGAGTGTCCTTTTCCCCTCTTGCTCAATCTCATGAATTCATATTTTCCATTCACACCAAAATCTTAAAAGAAATTATTTTAATTTTACTGGGATTTCCCTTTCACACACCTAAAGCCCAGCTCTACCTGCAACAGGGACACTTTGGCTGCAAATTTAAAGCAAAAAAATTGAATTTTCAAAGATGGTTGGTTTCATGATCTTCTGCTGGGATCTCCACAAACCCAGAAATAATTAAACGGGGCAGCTGAGCATGAAACACCACTCCTGCAAAGTTTGTTAGCCATGAAAATTTACAGTTGTAAATCAATCCCATGATTTCATATCTTCCATTCACACAAAAATCTCAGAGTAGATTATTTTCATTTTACTGGGATTTCCCTTTCACATACTAAAGCCCAACTCTACCTGCAGCAGGGTCACTTTGGCTGGCCATACTTGCAAATTTAAAGCAAAAAAATTGAATTTTCAAAGATGGTTGGTTTCATGATCTTCTGCTGGGATCTCCACAAACCTAAAAATAATTAACCAGGGCAGCTGAGCATGAAACACCACTCCTGCAAAGTTTGTTAGCCATGAAAATTTACAGTTGTAAATCAATCTCATGAATTCATATTTTCCATTCACACCAAAATCTTAAAAGAAGTTATTTTAATTTTACAGGGATTTTTCTTTCACACACCTAAAGCACAATTCTACTTGCAGCAGGGCCGCTTTGGCTGGCCATAAGTGCAACTTTAAAGCAAAAAAATTGAATTTTCAAAGATGGTTGGTTTCATGATCTTCTGCTGGGATCTCCACAAACCTAAAAATAATTAACCAGGGCAGCTGAGCATGAAACACCACACCTGCAAAGTTTGTTAGCCATGAAAATTTACAGTTGTTTCCCTTGCAGTGCTGTATTTTACCCATTAAACCAAACCCGTGTTCCATTACGAAACCATAAATTTTCATGCCTTGCAAACTTTGCAGGTGTGGCTTTCGCTGCTCAATTATGCCACTTAATTATTCCTGGGATTTTTTTTTTTTTCCTTGCAGGACACTCAGAAGCCGCACATGCGGGCAGTAAAAACCCTGGCCCAGGAAATATTCCAGTTAAAATCGCCGGGTTTTTTCACACTGCTCTATTTTTAGGTAAACTCTGGGAATGTTGGCGGTGTTGAGGAATCCTTTCCGAGGGGAAGCACTGGAATGAAGAGGTGTTAAGAGCCTCTCCACACGAGCTGAGCTGTCTGCTTGGCTTCTGACTCGCTGAGAGGTGGCAGAACCATCCTCAGCAGCTCCGGGCACCTCTCGCTCTCCGTGTTCTCCTCCTCGAGTGTTTGCTCAGCTTCTCCCTCTCCTGAGAGCTCCCCAGCAGGGAAGGCTGAGCTGGGATGTGCTCCTGGAACAGAACTTCTCAAGAGATCAGCACTATCCTAAGATTTTGGCTCTTGATCAGCTGAAAGTCCTGGGGAAAAGACGGAAAAACGGCCCAAAATCACCTGGCGATTCCCTCCCAGCCTCGTTAATTTCTGACATTGCATCAGAGAGACAGAGAATAAATATTTTTAGTGTGTGAAGCATCTGACACAATCAAATGCTGACTCCTGTATTTGCTGGGGTTGCCAAGGCCTCAGTAACTCCATATAGAACTTCATCCTTTTTTCCCTGTATTTTTTAAGCTGATAAAGTTTAATTTACCCTGTTTTGGCAGCCTGGGAAGCAGATGCAGACACAGATCCATACCTGTTTGTTGCCCTGCTTTTTGCAGGGTTCCATGTTTGTAATTTTGTAGTAGAAGTTCCCATGCATTTTCTATAAACACAGTCCTTGTTTTCCTAACTGGCCAAGATTGTTTTGTGTCGCTCTGTTGGACATGAAACACTCAGGCAACTCAGGAGCTCAGCCACCAAGGCCGGGCAGAGAGCAAAAAGAGCCCCAGCCTCTCTTTATTCTTATATTTATCCCTTTTTACAGACAGTTATGGATTGGACAAAGAGGTCACCACCTCTGAAATTCCATAGGTGAGAAACACAGCCCATCACATTCTCCAGCCCAGAAAGAAGAATGAAAAACAACATCCAAAGTACAAAACAATCCTTGGCTGGTTATAGAAACATGGATTGTTTGCACAAAATCTGTGAGAGCCTTTGCTACCAACTCTAAACACAGCACTCTAGAAAAATCAGNGCCTTTTCTGGTCCTGCCTGATGGTCCTGACTGCTGCTGAGAAGTCTGCATGTTTCTTTCGTGTCCGACAGAGCAACAGTGGTGCAACTTAAAAATAGAACCAGCATCCCAAATCCCAGCCTTGTCCCTACCCCAAATGACCCAGACTCAGGGACAGGGATGCTCAGCATTTCAGGACGTGGCAAAATCTCAACTGCAGCCCTGAAAAACGGGGATTTTATGGTGAGGAAAATGCAGAAGGCCACTGGAAAGGTGCCATATGTGAGATGCTGTTTGTGTGCAGGGTTCTGCTGCCTCACACCCCCCCCCAGCTCCCCATTAGGCTAATGCAGAACAATATTAATGAGGGAATCAAGGTGTAATGTTCTTGCAAGGATGCTGACAGGAGGGAGCCCGAGCTTTAAGCAGGGATTGCTTGCTTTAGCATTATCTCCATTGCTGTTAAACATGCTCTACATTTTCTGGGCAAATATCATTTGGAATTAATTGAATGGAAAGGAGCATGTTCAGAAAATGCATCTTCGGAGCTGTTGAAGTATGACTTTTTAATCAAACTGAGTGATTGTAAACATAAATTAGTTCTTGTTCTTCCTGCTGACTTGGAAAGGGAGAAACGTGAACGCTTTGAGGTTAAAAATCTTTTTCTCCTGAGCTTGCAGTTTCAAAGCTTGTAGATGTTTTGCTGGTCTGGTTGAACCATTATGTAATGATTATTCCTGAAATGTTACTTGTAGCACAGACTCTCTGTAGATAAATTGATTTTTTTTTTTTAAGCTTTTGCTATATTCCATCATTCTCCACGTTCCCAAAACGTCATCTTGTGGCAAAATTCTTCTTGTCCTTCTATCTCCTTCCTCTGGGAGGACATTTCAGGGTGTCCTTAATAAGAATTTCAGATATATTTTCTTCATAAGGAGTGACCTTCTTCTTTAGGACAGCAGTGAGCCAAACCACCAAGTGTACAGTTTCTCCATGCAATTTTTATAGTGAGTGAATAAAGCTTTGGAGCCTTGTAGGTCTCCAGCCTCTGTGGAGTTCTGAGAGAGGAAAAGAACACGATGTGGATGTTCTGAGCATCCAACAGTCTAATTAGGTCTAAGCTGTAAAGCTGAATGATCTCATTTAATATCTGCTGGATGGGCTGATTGGAGTTTGGGCTGGAGCTGGATGGGAGCAGAGGGAAATTGGAGCAGCAATGCCTGGAAGGAGGGAAGGAGGGAAGGAAGGAGCAGCAACCCAGGCACATTCAGGGATTTTATACTGAAGTACAATTCCTTTCATTTGTATAGTTCCAGTTAGAGAAAAAGGAATTAAAACATCTTAAATACATAACTGCTGCATCCACAAAACACCATAAACCCCTCTGCAAGGTGTTTTTAAACCCCTCCAGCCTGCAACACCCAGGAGGGATGTGTGAAATATTAGTGAATAAAAATAATGGGGAAATCGGGCATCGTCTTTGGGCAGTTTCAAACATTTCCCCTGATGTGCCCTGAGTGCCTCTGCATGTGGTGAGCACAGAGAAATGGCAGCTCAAAGGGATCAACAGCACAATTTGGTTTAATAGAAAATAGCTTTACTGGAGGTTCAGAAGACCACTCACTCTGAATTTTGATGACGGTGTCTGTCTGAAGTTTAAGGGTTTCTTTAAACGTGTAGTTTAGCAATAATTGTTATTCCCCACATAAAAAAGACTGTAAAAACATGGTTGAACAAAAGAGAGTGACTTTAAAGAACTGAGGGAGCAGTTCTTTCGTTTTATTTCTTAAAAGGGAAAAACCAAATCCTTTTTCCACCCTTCCTAATGGAGAAGCCAAATGAGAATGAGGTGAGCAGCAGCTGCAACCCACGGAATTCTCTGTTCACTGCTGCAAAACCAATGGATGCTCTGCTGTCCTGTCCTGTTTCTGTTTCTGTTTCTGTGCCTGGACAGATCTGGGGGCTCAGATTGGGGACCATATTTTCATTCCATGTCTGTGAGGTGTCTCTCAATACTCAGCAGCAGCCTCCAGATAAGCTTTGCTTTGCTGCTGCTTTTTATTCAGAGTTTTAAGGATGTGATCTTCTTTTTGTTCTGGTTTTAAAGCCAATTTTAGAATCAGGTCTTTTTAGGGAGTTTAAGAGAGTTCTCAAGGTGCTTCTGACTCATTATTTTGTTGCACAGGGTCTCCTAGAGATATTAAAAAAAAGCTCAGGCTGTGGCAAGAGTTAATGTCAAAAACTGCCCAACAAATCCCAGCAGGAGAAAGTCTTTCACTCTCCTTTAGGATTTCAGCAAGGACTGGTGTGGTTATTACAGTACATCCTGTCCTGACTCTAATAATTCACTCCAGGGCTTTACCTCTGCCCAGACAGGATCTGTGGGATGCTCCCAGGCCATCCTTCTGTTTAAAGAGTTAGAAAACTCTGTCAGAAAAACCTCATTTTCTTCTGGTTTGAGCCATGTACTTAAAATGTGAAACTGGTAATTCGCAATTGTTTAAAATCATTAAAATCTGTTTAGGCTTCAGTTTAGTTTTCTTTTTCCTGTCTTAGAAAGATCTTTGCCCCCAAACCCTACTGAACCATGCAGAGCATGACCTGATTACCCAGTAGCTGGGCCATGAAATGACACTGCAGCACTGGTTTTTATTTATTTATTTTCATTATCTTAACATCAGGCAACATCAGAGTCCCCAGGGACACAAGGAGTTCATTGTCCTTCTGAGACTGGGTGATAATTTGTGTCATTGTTGGGCTTGGCAGTGTTGGGATAACAGCTGGAACTTGAGGATCTTGGAAGCCTTTCCCAAACTAAATGATCTTGTGATCCTGTAATTGCTGAGTTACACCAGGAACTGGAAAATTTGAAATAACAGAACTGCCTGAGAGCAAAATCTGCCACTGTCCTTTACCTTTCAGCCTCCCACCATGGTGATTCTCCCCTTTAAAACCATTTTCTCACCAACTGGCAAACCCCAAAAGATCAAAACCTTTTTATCTCAGCCCCGGTGCAGGTCACCTCCCTGGAGCCTCTGCTGAGTCCTGGGGGATGTTTAAAACACAAATAGTCTTCTTTTTATCTCATTATCTTTATTCTCTTGCAACAGCAAGGATATCACTGCCATCTTTGGGACAACCATCAAGTGGAGGCATTGTCTCTGCCTATTCTCTCTTTGTGAGTGAAACAAAAGAGCAGAATTTGCTGTTTACTAACAAGTCAAAACTCCTGATTTTGTCTCCAACAAAATCAATGTCATCTCTTGGGCCCCCCCGTTGCTGATAAGAGAATACAAATGGGAGAGAAGCTCCAGCCCTGCTTTCCACAGATGCCTTTGATGGATGCAGTTTAGAAAATTTTAAGCTGAAATCTGTTTTACCCTCTGTAAAGGACGGGTGGAGTTTGCCTGGTTTAGGACAGTCGAATTTGTGAGTCCCCAAAAATTTACCCTTAATTCTCCTCTTCCCAACTTCCCTCCACTCTGCTGTGGGACACCTGCAGATGTTGAGATGTGGCAAAAATGGTGAAGGAAAAAAGCTTTACCTTTCCAAAAGAAATACCTCTGTCTCTGCTAATTAATGTGTTTAAATGCCTGGCTAAATGCTGTTATTTGACCTGAGTAGAGGAACTAAAATCCCATTAACTCTAACAAGAGCTGCAAGGCTAAAGGGCCCATCTAAAGCCAAGGTGATATTGTTAATTCCTTTTTTCCCCTCGTTTTAATGGACATGAACATAAAAGAAAATGAGGCAGAGCTGGAAACTCAGAGAGGGTCTGTCCACAACAGAAATTGGTGTTAGAGGTGAGAGGAGAGAGCTGAGGATGTGAAGTAGCCAATGGACAGCACAGCTCCCACAGGGGTGAGGCATCTCTTAAAAATACCAAAGAATTTGGATATTTTGTGGGTGACAGCAATACAAAAACATCCTTAAAAAATTCGAGAGGATTCAGCAATCTCCTGCATTAAAATGAACAGGACTTGGAGTAATTTAGGAGTAAGAGGAGTCCAACAGGTTCAGAGAGACTGAGCTTTAGTCTGAGACCAGAGATTCAAACTAAAGAAAATTCCCCTGATAGTACAGAACCAATCACCCCCCTCACTCCTGCTTTCATTATTCCCAAATAAAGAATTCAGATTGTTTCCAATTCAGGTCCTGAGTTTACTTTCAACCATTCCCAGCTTTGCTTTTGGCAGGGGAGATCATAAATTATCCCCTGGGCTGTTAAATGTCACACAGAACTAATCAGACACAGAATCATGTGTGATATATTAAAGTTCCCCCGGACTGAAATAATGTTAATTATGAGGATTTAATTTATTATTAGCGTGGCAATACGTAGTTCTCCTGTATAACTGGAATTAATGGACTGGAAATTGTGACAGGTTGCTAACATCATCTTTAGTGGTTCTTAATTAGTCACGTGCTGTTTCTTTTTTGGCTGCTGTGTTTGTGTCACAGGCTCTTTATTGCCATAAATCAGAGATGGAAGGTCAGACCCAAAGGTTTAGGGACAGAATTAATTCTTTTTGTAGAGATCATCTTTCACAGGCAAGAATTTCTCTCACTTCCACAGGGACTGAAGGTAACAAAAGTAAGAGCAAATATATTACAAATTGTTCTTAAAAAAGCAATAATGTGATTATTGGTATTGAGTGAAAATCTTAATCAAATTCACTGCAAAATAATAGCAAGGTTTAAATGACAAATAAGGCTGGGTTAAGAGCAAGGCAGGATTCCATCCCTGGAAGTGCCCAAGGCCAGGCTGGACAGGGTTTGGAGCAGCCTGGGACAGTGAAAGGTGTCCCTGACTGTGGCAGGGATGGAACTGGAGGAGTTTTAAGTTCCTTCCCAATCCAAAACTTCTATAATTCCACAATCATGACCAAAATCAAGGGCAAGCCCACATTAAAAACAAATATCTGAACATAATTCACCTTGAAAAAGAAGCTGAGCACATTTATTAATAGCAAAATTGAAAATTAAATTTTAAAAAAAAAGCTGACTTAATGCTGGATCAGGAATTGCAGCCAGGCAGGAGCCTGGCTCTGCCCTGGTGTTCTCCACAAACTCTGCAGGTTGGGCATGTTAAATACTGGAAATGCAAAGAAAGAAAACAAACCTGGGTGAGAGGAAAGCACAAAATTAGGATTTTAAACCTTCAGTCCATCAATCCCTTCCCTGCTGCCTGAGCTGGTGCCAGGTACAGACCTCACCCAGGGTGGAATTAGAGTTTACAAACCTTCAAGGAATGCCAAAAAGTAGAAACAAACCCCCGCTGTTTAAAAGTCCTAAAAAGAGAAACAACATGGAACAAAGTGTTGTTCTTACCTTCCCTAAACTATGGATTCAGCAATGGTGAATATTGAAGCTTCCCAGAGAGACCCTGAATGTGAATTTTAGTTTGAGACACGTGGAGAAAGCGACAGCTCAAAAAAAACCTGGGACAGTGAACAGAATTGCATTTCCTTAAAACCTCTTATCTGTTAATGTGACTTTGGATGTTGAATAACGTGAAACAAAATTCATAAAAAATTATTTATTTATGGGCTAGATTTTAGTTTTCCAGTGAGAAGCCAAGGACCAACTCTTTGCACAGGAATTCCTGTTGCTGGACATTGTTTACTGTGAGCAGAACTGGTGAGCTCAGCACCAGCCCAGGCTTTTCAGATGTTCCTGACACTGAAACCCCTTTGGCACAACAACTGCACAAAATCAGAGCAGAAGCCTCCGTGGAGGCTCAGTGGATTTCTCTGGAGAGCTGCAACCAAGCTCTCCAACACCTGGATTTGCAAAAACCTCTGGAAACTGGAGTGGGAGTGCCTGGAAAAACCACCCTGCCCATGCTCATGGCTCCCAGTTCAGACCATTCCCAGTTCTTGCCTTCCCACCCTGGCTCTGTGTAATGGAGATGAAGAGGCCCATTAAGTCCTGAGTCAAAAAGTTTGGATTGGGATTGTGACATGAGTTTAATTTCCTCTTTTGAAAATGCTCCTGGTTGAAAAAGGAATTTTTTTCTAGGGCTCAGGCCCTCTGGTGACCTGTTGGGATTATCAGCAGAATTCTGAGCTGTCCCAATATTCAGGATCACTCCCAAAAACACTCCCAGTACATTTTTGCTGCATTTCTAGCAGGGTTCGCCTTCACTGGTAGCCTCCAGAAGGGGATGAACACCCTTGGCTGTTCATAGGAATGTGTTTCTTATGGTAAAACTGTGACTGAAGGACTTTTTAAAAATATTTTCATTCCAAACTCGATTTTTAGGTTAGATCAGATTTTGACTAAATGAAATTTGCAGTGAAATTATGGTGCTAAAAATAGTATTTGGAAAATGAAAAAAAAAATTAAAAATATGTTCTTTTCCATGAGTGACTGCTTCAAAGGAGAACTGAAAAACACAGGGAATATGGAAAAGCTATTTGCAAACAACCATGGTACAACAAAATAAACCTGTTTGATTTAATTCCTGCTTGAAACACACTCTGATCTTCCATTTCTACAGCCAACAATAAGAAAACTATTTAAAAATTACATATATTATTAGTTCACAAGGGAATTAGGTCCTTTCAAACCCTGGGAAGATGGCTGTGGTTATAACTGGAGTTGCTGAATTTTTTGGGACATGGCTTTGGCAGGGAACTCCTAATCCTGGGAGAGCAAACAACTCTTGATCTGCTGTCCTGGTTTTCCAGGGGTATTTTGATTTCTTGGAGGGGAAAAAAAAGAACTCAATAAAAAACCAACTTAGCAAAACCCAACCCTGCTCTTCTTGGGAGCTGAAAGCTCTTTATTCCTGGAGGACACCTGTGCCTGGAGATTGCTTTGGGGTGGTGAGGGATGAAAATTCCTTCTGTCCAATGGCCCCCCTGTGCAATTATGGAAAGCAATCAATCAGGGGAGAAATGCATCAAGAAACTTTTGTGCAAAAGAATTGAGAGTGACAGATGGTCCGAGCCGGGAACATATGGATTTTGTCAGACAACAGGAAAAAAATACATAAGATCATGTTGTGGAAAAGTAGGTGTAACCTCTGTGTGTGTCACCTCAGAGGGAAAGTGTTTCGAAACTTATCATTTCATCTTTGACAGTGATTTAGAGAAAAGTGGAGGAGAAAATACTTGGTCCTCCACCTTTGCAACCTCCCAGGGAACGCCGGCGCCAGGAAAAACAGATGGCACTCGGGTCTCTGCTGAAATGAGAGCTATTCCTCTCCTGCCACATCTCCGTGGTGTGCAAAATAGATGGTGTAAGTCACCATCAGAAAACAAGCCATTAATTAATAACATCTCAGTGCTCAAGGATCAGGCAGGTGAGGGTGCCAGGCTGCTGCCTCCCCGAAACCCGGCTGGCAGAGCAGGAGTGGCACGGGGAGAGATCAGCCTCCCATCCCTGCCTTGCATCCATCATTGCAGCTAATCAAGCCTAAAAGTATTCGTCATCCCCAGGGCATGGAGCTGTTTGAGGTTCAGAGTATAAAGAGAACATCAGTGAGACCACAAAACGAACAGTCAAGTGGAAAAAGGGGGGGGAAAAAAAAAAAAAGGTGGAAAAAACAGATAGTGGAATAACAGAAACATTCTAATGACATCCTTACTGTAATTAAATTCGGTGTGACGAGACAAGCAGCATTTGCAGAGTGATTTTTGCTGTTGATGCTTTTGCTGTTCAATGTTCATGGTGTTCTCTCTTTGGCGAGCCCTCTTTTGGTGAGGCTCAAGCAGGAGCACAAATGATACCTCTCTTTTAGTCCAAGATTTTCAGTGGGTGCAGCTCTGCAGGTGCTTTCAAATCAGGGCTTTTCAGGAAAAACAGGTGAATTTTGAATATTTGCCCTTCACCAAAGCAGAGACCAAGACATTTCTCATCATCTCATCCCATCCTCACTCTGCCACTGCCACTCATCACCAGAAGTAGAGCACAGTAGGCTTGGCTGCAAATCAGGAATTTACTAATAACAGCATAATTAAAACAAGAATTCCTTGAAGATCACTTTAAAGGTACCTTTGGCAGTAACTGTTCCTAATTAAACGGAACAAGTCTATTGAAAGAGAGGAGGTCTAGAAGGGATTTTAGGAGCAAATTGTTCCCTGGGAGGGTGGGCAGGCCCTGGCACAGGGTGCCCAGATTTGCTGTGGCTGCCCCTGGATCCCTGGCAGTGCCCAAGGCCAGGTTGGACAGGGCTTGGAGCAGCCTGGGACAGTGGGAGGTGTCCCTGCCCATGAGACTGGATGATCTTCAACATCCCTCCAACCCAAACTTCCTGGGGTTTCATGAACCTCAGGGTGGCTGTGGCCGGCAGAACGGGGTTAGAAGAATATTTGTTTCAAGGGAAAACAATTTCTTGAGCGTGCAGAAATTAATTTCCCTTCGTTTTGCTCAGGCTTAACCAGGAATTAAAACGGCGGCGAGCACTCAAGAAATATGAGCTCGTTTTAATGAACAGATGGCAGCTCAGCCAAGATTGGTGTGAAGAAGATCACCAGTCCTTTTGTTTACAACACATCCATGTCCTGTTTTGTTTTAATTATAGTGTTGTTTTTTCCACCCAGGCTATTGTCTTCACAAAACAGCAAAAACATCCCCCCCCCACCACCCTCTCCACCACTGTGTTTGTGTCAGCAGAGCTAATAAGCAATCCACAAACTGGAAGCAAATGCTCATGAATATTGAGAGCTCTCTGATAGATGTGGTTGTGCCTGTGTTGTTTGGATCCACCCTGGTGTCCCTTGTGAAGTCAAAGGAAGCAAGAAAGAAAATCATCTTCAGTGGCTGGCTGGCCAGCAGCTCAGGGCTTTGCTACCTGGTTTTATGTCAGGCTTTGTTAAATCCATTTAAGAGCCTTATGTTCACGGGACTGAAATGTATAAGGCAGGAAAACCCAGATGCTTTGCCTTTTGTCAGGGGCTGGAGGTTTGAGAGAGGATTTAAGCACTTTCTGACTCTTTTATTGTCTCGTATACTTCGCACTGTAAATGGCCACATTTAATTACAGGTAATAAACACAGAAGCCCTTAATAGGATTATCAACAGCAGCTCTCAGCGCCTGCTGGAACAGGGGAAGCTGCAATATCTGGCTGGAGGGACACAGAACGGGGAAAAATCACCACGGCTGGGTCTGAAGGGTGACTGTTCAGCAAGAAAAAAACTATTTCAGCTTTTCCCTGAGCTTGGTTTGAGTTTCGTTTGTAAAAGAACCTTGCGCTGCTTCCCATGGCTGTGACACCCTCTAGTGACACAGAGCCCGTGATTCAAGGGGTTGGCATTCTGTGCCAGCAGCTGCAGGGACACGGGGTGGGGCACAGGGGGGTCTGTGCCACTGCCCAGCCACTGCCCACCCTCCAAGAGCTGCCACCAGCAGCTGGGGCTGAGCAGAGCTTGACAGCTGAAAAATTAACCTACAAAAATGCCATCAGCAGGATAAAGCCTGCAGAAAATCCGGGAATAAATCAGGTGAAAGCCATACCTTTCCAGAACCTTGCTTTTCTTTCTTTTTTTATTCTTTTTGCTTAATACAGTGCTCAGTTTAAAAAAACTCCAAAAAACAAACCCATCAATCTTCTACTCTATTTCTAACTTTTCTCAGTGTTTTATAATAAACCCCCGAGCTGCTGCAGTCCAGAAATACCCAAATTCTAATAGCCCTGCACCTCAGCTGTCAGCTGCTAATACTCTTCAGTCAGTCAGCATTAAGCAAGGTTTAACAACCTTCTCTCACATAAAAAAAAAAAAAAAATAAAGCCCAAGCAAATTGCTGGTTATGTTTGACTTAAACCCCCATCCTGGCTGAAACAAAAATGTGGATTCACGGGCGTTGTTAGGATGATAAACTTCTGCTGGTACATTATATATGGCTGAAATTAAAATAATTTAATGCTTCAGAGAAGCCCTGGGAGGCTGCAGAGTTGCAGGACTCGTTTCTGTCAGCATTACTGTCAGCACTACAGACACAGCACCCTGAGCCTGGGCTGTATTTCACGCAGGGCTTCTGCTTCCCTCGGTGAACGTGAGGGACAGAGCCCATAAAATTAACAGCTACTTACTCTAATCTCTGCCTCCAGACCTTGTGGAGGTTGAAATCGAAGCCCAAGTGCAAAATTGTTGGGTTTTCATCACCTTTCTGACTGCCTGGCAGCAGTTTGGGGGGAGAGCCAAATGCTGACCTTTTTGGGGAAGGGTGGAGTGGGTGCAGATTCAGAAACTGAGGCCCAGGATTTTGACACCGATGCTCAAATTCCATCTCCAAGTCTGTGGAATGATTTTTTTTCAGAGTATTAACATTTCCCAGGGCTGTGGGAATAATTTTAGTGTGCTTCAGCTGCTCTGTTCTTCTGAAATACAAGCTCAGACGTGGAGCTGGGAACATGTAAAATACAGGGTACACACTGAGAGGCCACCTCTCAAAACTCAGTTCAGTGACTTACTTGTCATCACTCAGTTAATCTGAGCTCCTTCAGCTGTCTCACTCACAGAGGAAACCTCCCTCCTCCAAAAATCTTTTGGAGGATGTTTGTTCTTAGGCCTCAAGGCCAGGCTCAGGCATTTCTGTGATTTGGTTTGGTCAAACACAACTCCTGGTTTTGACACTGATTTAAATTACAACAGAGCAGTTGTGCACCCACAGCTGTAGGAGAAAAGTTCTTTTACCTCTGTGCCACCTCTCTCAGGTGTCTGAGGTGCAGGACAGTGGTGATGGGGTGAACTGGTGATGCTGAAGGCAAAGATTCTCTTCTATCCATTTTGCAAACAGATTCTTGCTATTAGAAGCCTTCAAGATCTGCTCACTTGCAGATTGCTCCCAAATATAAGAAATGGATCATTTATAGTCCTTATTTGAGGTCTTTGTTGCAGAAAAAAATAAAAAACCTCAGCAAGTTGCTCTTTATGTTTCAACAGCCCTTAAAATTCTCATCAAATTATGGGGGAAAAAAAGGTTTGGTTGTGAATATTGGGGACATAAAACTGGATTTTTCTGTCAGTGACTTCCAGTGGGCAATGAGGGATGCACAGGGAGCCAAAAGCAAACATTCCTGATCAAAAGCTCTGCTTTCCACCACAGCTCAGCCAGTCACTCAATCCAGTCACCCCTCTGGCACTTCCCACAGAGAAGACTCGAAATGACCCTTCAGCTTTGTGCCCTTGGCTCTCAGAGCCTTCCCAGGCTGCTGCTTGCAGTGTCAGATGAGCAAAACGAGCTTTGGTGAGCTTGTCTCTCATTAAAGTGCTGGTTTTAGTGAAGGCACAACACTTGACCTGCTTTATTCTCTCTGTTCTTGCCTTCACTCCCCTGCTTTGGTGGGCTGGTGTGAGGCCATCACAAGAGCAAGCCAGCCCGGGAGATCTTTATCAAAACTCCCAGGAACTCCTATTAAAAGCTGGCTTAGCTCTCTTTCTCCTCAACAACATCACAGTCCAAGCCTGCTGCTGTTCCACATCGATTTTTGCCTCAAAATGTGAATTTTGAGCTGCTTTTTCTCCTTGCCCACCTGCCTTTGTGGGCCCTCACTCTTGTGTCTGACCCTACAGAGTGACAGCACCGGGTGTCAGTTGAGACTTTTAATAAATTTTTCTTCTTGCTTAGCTAGACACAATAAATAACTTCAGCCTTTAGACCCTGGGACCTCCAAAAATCCAGATCAAAGTGGCCTTTGAGATCTCACTGAGGTCTTGCAACACCCCTGTGACCATTACAGCAGGAGAAACACTGTCCTAAATGGAACAAATGAGAAAAATTCCATTGCATTTGATGATATAGCCCTGTTCCCACCTCAGCAGCTTAAAATACGTAGATGAAGCATGAATTAGTAAACAAAGAAGATAAAATATTCAGTATGATTAAAGCTTTCATTAAAAAAGAAGAAAAAATATCACTGTTTTCCAATGTGGCATGACTGCTGTAGGATTAAGTGTGATTTTTGATTTTTTTTTTTGGCATTTGCATAAAACCAACTGAACAGTTGGCTGGGTTAAGCCATGTAACTGTGGCACTACTGCTGGAGACAACAATAATCACTGTGCAGATTAAAGCATTTTGTTAGATGAGTGTTTAACCTGCTACAGCCCATTCTGAATTGTGAATTGAAACAGACTTTATGAGGAGTCATTAGGAAATGAATAAATAGGTGTGGGGAGGCCTCAGGTGATGCCGCTGCCTTGATCCCTGCTGCTGCTGGTACAATAATGACACTGAAACATTGAGTGTAGATCAGGCCTGAAAAATATTACAATAGTAGGAAGCTGATGTGGTAAAATGGTGCTAAATGTTCATTCAAAAGGCAGAAACTGCTGGGACTCAGAAGCACCTGAGTCTNTCCCTGGCAGTGCCCAAGGCCAGGTTGGACACTGGGGCTTGGAGCAGCCTGGGACAGTGGGAGGTGTCCCTGCCCATGGCAGGGGTGGCACTGGATGAGCTTTAACGTCCCTTCCACCCCAAACCATTCTGTGGCATCTCCTGAATTAACACCAGGCATTGCAGCACCCTCATGGCTTGAGGGATTTCAACTCTGGCCTTTGTTCATATTCTTATATTCTGGTGAAATTCACAGCCCAACAAGTGGAGAAGCTAAAAAGAGAGCTTTCTGATTTGATGAAGTTTGGATCAGCACAGCATTTTGTTTTAAGCTGCACCAACACAATTTTTCTGGCACTTCTGGAAAAAATCAGTGCACAGTAATGATGGGTTTTGCTAAGTGTCGTTATCTCCTTGCGTAGCCCCACCCACACGAGCAACTTTGCATTCCTACCCATCTAGATGACATTAAAAGCACATTAATGCATTGTTTTCACCCCGTGAAAAACACGGAATGTCAAAGGAGACCCGAACAATTTATTTTCATAAATGCACTTTTCTTGCTCCAGGAACGCAGCGTTTCATAAACCTCAATTTTCTCCCCAGTCACAAGCAGTAAATAACTTAACTGTATCACATTAGAGCCATTTAACAAATATTCCCAGGCCAGCAGCAACATTTAGCTGTGTGAAATAGATTTGTTCTGGATACAAAGCGGGGAGAGCAGGATACACATTCCTTGCGGATCGACGCGATGGAGCCGTGCGCGACTTCTCCAATGAAGACGGAGCCCGTGCACAACGAGTTTTCCCTGGACAGGGATGTTTATCCACATTTCCTCCCAACCTCCCCTTCTCCCTCCCTCCCAAATGCAACTTATTATGCCCGTTTTTCCACCCCTTGGATAAGTGGATTTTAAAGTTCTGTCGCCGTTTTCTCGCTCCCGGATAAATGTGTGTAATAGATCTCTCGTAAAATGTTACTACACAGATGGGACTGAGAAAAGTTGGTTTGGTTTTATTTTTTCCTTCCCCCCAGTTTATGGAGCCGTCATTGGTAATATCTACCACTTATGAATAATAAAAGAAAACGGCCTTTGGCGGGTTTGAGGGTTTTGTTTTGCTTTCTGTGGGTATCCTTGAAGGAGAGGAAAGCTCCGAAATCAAAGGATCAAAGGCTGGGCTGCACAATTTCCTCAGATCTGATTCACATGGGTGATATCTCTGGCACGTGCAGCAAATCCTTTTCTTGTCTCTTTCCTTTCTGCTGCCACTCTTAGACCAACTACACCAGCAAATCTCAGCTGCAATCAGCTCTCAATCTGTGTTTTTAATGAGTAAACAAAGATAAGCTTGGGTACAGCTTTTATTTGGTGTGATGAATGTGCCATAAATCCTTGCCTCTCTTTGGGGTGGCAGGTGAAAGGAGGGATTGCTAATAAATGGGAATCAACACAATCTGGAGGAAAGACTGGCCAGAGGATGAGATGATAAAGAGATAAAGTTTCATTTTATTAGGAAATAAATGGTGGTGAAGGGTAATTGTTTCCCATATAACTGGAGCTGTAAAAAATGGGAAAAATCTGACTGTTCTGGGCTCTCAGTGCCTCGGGGAGCTGCCAGAGGCTATTCTGAGTGTACTGTCCTGTTTGAATAGAGTCATAAAATCTCCTGAGTGGGAAGGGATCCACAGGGATCATCAAATCCAAGCTCTGTCCCTGCACAAACACCCCAAAATCCCACCCTGGGCATCCCTGGCAGCCTTGGGGCTGTGCCTCTTCCCTGGGCAGCCTGGACAGTGCCCAGCACCCTCTGGGGGAAGGACCTTGGAATGTGGGAAGGCTGAAAATGTCCTTGGATATCAGGAGGGAGGAAAATGATAAAGGGACTGAGATTTGCATCATAATTCTCAAGAACTGGTAATGTTCAAGGCCAGGTCAAATGGAGCTCTGGTCCAGCCCATGGCAAAGAGTGGAACTGGAGGAACTTCAAGGTCAGTTCCAACCCAAACCATTCCATCTTGCTGTAATTCTCTGAACTGGAAAACGATGAACAAGAACTTTACAAAGAGTGCAAAGACACAGGAGCCAGACAGGAATTTCCTGTGGGCTCAAGAGACTCGAGCAAGTTTGAGATCTGGCCCGAAGTCTTCTGTTTCTAAAAGAAAAATGAAATATTTTCCTCGTTGTGTCTTTGGCAGTGCTCAGAGTTGCTTTTGTTCATGTTTTGATTTAGGGAACGAGTCTCTATCAGGCATCTGCTGCTGGATGGATTAACAACACTCAGTATTTATTTCCCAGCATGTGATGCAAACTTCTCAGCAAAAGGAGACAGAGTAACAGTGACTATAAATTGATGCAGTATTTCAAGTGGGAAAAAACCTAAGTTCACTAATCAAACAGTAAATTATTAAAACATTCCTTTCACTTATCATAACAACAAAGGACAAGAGGCAAAAATGATTTATATTGCCGAAAAAATAAATATATTTATGTCTATATTTCTATTGGCACATTCTGCTCCTAATTTACTGAGCATTGTCACAGAACCTGTGAGCAAATCCAAGCCATAACTCTGCCGAGACAGGATCTGAGCCTGATTTTAAGCATTTGAGTAACATGATTGACTCAAGTGGCCTTACCTGGAGCTTGAAAATTGTCGTGCAAATTCTTGTCGTAGCTGGAGCCTTATTTTCCTGCTAATCCACGAGTAGATCAAATATCAAGCCTTCGTCTAATTTGCCTTAATTAGTAAGTGGTGAAATGAACGGTGTCAATATGTGAGGTGAGAGGAGGGAGAGTTAAAAATACAGCACTTGAGACAGAAACCTGAGTGCTCTGACTGAGAATTCAGAGGGATTTGAAAAAGTGCAGCATGATGCTGTTGGCTCCTGATTTATGCCTTGTTGGGGCTTTTCTGAAATGGACTTTCAGGACCAGGATTTACTCAGTTCTATCCAAACAGCGAGGAAATCTTAAGCCCCCATTAATGGAATGCAAACAGATAAAATAAATAGCACAGATGATATGAATTTTGCAAAGTTGGATGCTTGCTGCTGAGAGCTGTCTGATCATGTAAAGACAACACAAGCCACTTGTTTATGTCATTTTTCTTCCAATAAAAGGAAAATAAACCTAATAATACCTATAAAATGACCGATGATGGAAAAATTCAGATATATTTGTATATACACAGGTGGCAAACCTCAGCCCTTCATCCTGAGCTGGTTAAACTCTGACAGCTCCAGTCTGAAAACCACGTAAGAATGGAAATAGAATGGATTAAATCCTCATCAGCCCAAGGACATTTGAACAAAAGGTTTTCACATGGGAACTCTGGAGAAAAGGAGGCTCAGAGAGAACCTTATCCCTGAAAGGAGGGTGTGGACAGGTGGGGATCGGGCTCTTCTCAAAGGTAACAAGGACAGGACAAGGGGAAACAGCCTCAGGTTGCACCACGGGAGGTTCAGGTTGGGTATCAGAAAATAATCTGCACTGGAAGTGTGGTCAAACATTGGAACAGTGGTGGAACCACCATCCCTGGAAATGTTAAAAAACCCCAGTGGATGTGGCACTTCATGGAATGGTTTGTGGGCCGTGGGGGTGTTTGGTCAAAGGCTGGACTTGATGATTTTGGGGGTCTTTTCCAGCTTTAATGATTCTGTGATTCTCTGAAGGGAGTTGGGATGCTGGGCCACCTCTGTCAATCATCCTGAATATTTGTGATTGTGAATGATACAAAAAAGGGGTTACACCTTCTGTCCTGAGCTGTTGTGGATTTATCACTGAAAATCTTGAATGACAGCAAAAGACTTCATGGTGGAGGCAGAGTTTGGCTCCTGAAGGAGTAATGGACATGATTTTTTCCTGCTTGAACTTCCAGTTGTCTACTCAGTTTCAAGAATCTTGATATGAAATTGGTGAGGCACAACCTCCCCTCCTCTTTACCAGCAAAGCTTTGAAGGAAATCCCTGCCTGTGACTTGGTAAATAGAAATCTGAAGCTTCAAAACTACAACTTGCTTTGTTGTTGCTTTACATATTTATAAACTTCAAGCCCAGCCCTGTGTGTTGACCCTTCTTGAACCCTTCTCAGGCACCCAGGGCGTGAGGCTGTTTGATGCAGAATCACACTGGGCATGCCTGGAATTATTGATCCATCAGGAATCTGAGGAGGATTCCACCATCAGCTGAATCAAAGGAGTTCAGGCACTCACAAGAGAACCAATTGTGCTGCTTGATCTGTCTTTTCTCTGCACAGAGCAGGGTGGCTTTTCAGGGCAGGATTTCTCGTAATCCACCTTCTCCATCCTGCTACAGATGATTTGTAGCAGAACCAAATTCTTTTCCAAGAAAAGCTCCTTGCATTGTTTCTAGTCAGTCTTTAATCACCTCTCGGTTTCCTGGATGCCTTGATATAAATTTCCAGTCCTGAGAAGATTTATCTCCTAAAGGTTCAGAGCTACTTGGATAATGAATTCCCATGTTCTTTAAAACTCCTAATCAATGGAGATACATTTCCAAAATGACTTCCCATAACATACCTTGTGTGCTGCTGGCTCCTCAGAGATCCTGGAGATTTATGGCAAACATCATTTCCAGGCTTCACCAACTTCCCAAGTTACAGATTGCCTTTGGAGAGAGTTTCTGTTCCCCCCGTTGTGCTGCAGTCTCGTGCCTTTCCTGTGGATAAACACAAGCAGAAGCCAGAGAATATTGCACCTGGCTTTGAGAATTCCATTCAAATCCAGCAGCAGTGAAAAGAACAGGAAATTATTGCTTATTTTATTAATTTCCAGTCCGGCTAATAAGAAACAAATCTTCTTCCTAGAACCTGCATTATTTTGTTACCACAGCAGAGTTTTAGCAGCATTTCTCTGAAATATTAACCAGAAATTGAGCACTCTATTGGCACATTAGGTTTTAATTTCAGAGCAATTTTAACTTTGAAACCACAGGGATTATTTTTGGAGACAAATCCATTCCTCTGGGTGGGTACAAGTGACTGAGAGAGTGACAGGAAAAGAGGAAACGCTTCTCATACCCCATAAAGGAGCTGACTTTTACTAAGGAAACTTTTCCTTGACCTTGTACATCAGCAGTCTTTGTTTTAATGGAATCCATCATTACTGTGCCTCATTTTGCTGGTTCTAATTCAATTGAAAAGGCAATTTTCTCTGATGATGAATGTTATTTATTCACTGTAGAAAAGAAAGCAAACAACTATTTTGGGAAGCAGGTAGTTTTCCAAGAAACTGGGCACGAGGGATTCATTTACATGAGCAAAACAAATCTACTTTTTGAAAGAGAAGTAAGAGTAGCGTTCCATAATTTTCTCAAACCAATGCTGCTAAATTTAGTTCTGAAGGCTTTCAAGTTGCTGGAGCTTTCAAAGCCAGGATTTTCATTTTATCATTAAGGGTCTTCAAGATCTATTTAAAGCAGAGTTAATTGCATCCTGCTTTTGTTTGTCACTGTGGAGAAGAAGGTCTTTACAGGACATTTACAGGACATTTAAAATACTTATTCTCTGCCAGAGAGTAGAGATCAGTGCAAATTAAGTGACTTAAAGATCTTTTTGTTCATCAAAGTTCAACTGTTTTATCCAGACTCATTTTTCTTAAAGCTCCTCTAAACTGCATTAAAGCCCTGCAGGCTTCTGGCTCCTCTGCAGTTGGAATTTTTATCTCCTGTGGTGTCAGGACCAACTCAGCCACAATTTCCAAGGATGCAGCCAGGGAGCCACTGGTGCAGCTCCTTTGGGAGAGCTTTGGATTTTTTGAATTTGAATGTTTTTTGGTTTGAATTGGAAGCAGCCCAGCACTGCAGTGTGGATCACCTGACTCTAACGGGAGCACAGCACGGCAGGATGGAATCGCTCTCCTGGCATAATAAAAGGTGTTAACTGGAGAGAATGGCCCTGCAGGATGGACTAATTCTCACTCCCTGCTTCACACCGGGGGTTTCTGTGCCTCACTTTTCCCGTGTGGTTGTGTCGCCCTGATTTTTGCAGTGTTCTATATTTTTTTACTTCCATAGCAGAAGTTCTCATGCTTTCTATAAACACAGTCCTTGTTTTTGTAACCAACCAAGATTGTTTTAAACTTCTGGATTGTTTTCATTCCTTTCTTCCAAGGCAGAGAAAGATGATAAACTATGTCACTACCCTGTGAAATTATAGAGGTGGTAACCTCATTGACCAATCCACGATGGTCTTGAAAAATATATAAATATAAGAAAATAAAGAAAGGCAGGCTCCTTTTTGGTCCTGCCTGGGTAGTCTGAACTTGTTGCTGAAAAGTCTGCATATTTCTTTCATGTCCAGCAATGCAACATGGTTGGACAGCTCCTGCTCCATGTGCTGGGGATAACACAGGGAACAATTTGGGGCCGTGTAAAACCAGAGGGATTTTAATCTTGGCGCACAAATAACAACTTCAATGTATAAATCAAATGAGCTTGAACTGAACAGAACTGAAATGCTGAAATCAGCGTGTGCTGCTTTGAAAGGCATCTCATCATTTCATAGAATCCCAGAATGGTTTGGGGTGGAAGGGACCTTAAAGCACATCCAGTTCCCCCTGCCATGGGCAGGGACACCTTCCCCTGTCCCAGGCTGCTCCAAGCCCTGTCCAGCCTGGCCTTGGGCATTTTCAGGAATCCAGGGACAGCCACAGCCTCTCTGGGAATTCTGGCCTCTCATCACCCTCACAGGGAAGGTTTTTTCCCTAATATCTCTTCTAAACCTACTGTCTTTCAGTTTTAAGCCAATTTCAGAGAATCCTGCATTCAAGGAGTTGGAACACTGGGGATCCCTTAACCTTCCTTCAACCCTCCTCCTTCTGGTCTCCATCCAGGTCTAGCAATGGAAGTAAAGGTCAAACAACGTTTTCCTTCCCATTCTGGAAGGAACCTGTCTGGGGAAAATTCCTGTCTTTTACCCTCCTGCATTACCACTTACATCCAACTTTGTAATATCAGTAATAACAGATCCAATCTGAGCTCACAGGAGCTCCTTGCAGAGGAATTATCCGTGAATCCAGGTGCTGGAGTGGGGCTCAGGGGAAAGGCTGTGATCAAACCCTTCTCATGTCTCCGTAAGCACTTTAAGTCTCACCACTGGTAACTGCAGGTTGAGGCTTTGCTCCAGAATTCCCTCTCCCACTCCACGAGTGACTGACAGCTCTGAAGCCTTGCAAGGGTGAGCTGGGACACACAAGTGGAAGCAAGTAGGTCATGTTTCATTGAGAAAAGAATGACTCTGAATAGTATGAAAATGTATTAGCAGTCAGGTCAGGCCAGGAGCTAAAGCCCAGGAAGTGAGATGGAAGTGCGATGCTGAGAGCAGCAACAATTGTTCTTTCTCTATTTGCTGCAAGCCTAATGAATGTATCAGCAGAAATTATGTGGAATTTGAAGCATGAAGAGACTGGTGCAGGAAGAATATTCCAGGGAAAAGTACTTCTAGAAATGCATCCGAAGATGGAATTTGGAGGTTAATCCTGTGTGTCATCACTGGCATTCTGTGTCCAGTTTTAAAGACTTAGGAAAGACTCACTCACTGATTCTCCTTCTTGTCATCCTGATTTTTCTAAAGTGCTGTGTTTAGAGTTGGTAGCAAAGGTTCTCATAGATTTTGTGTAAACAATCCATGTTTCTATAACCGGCCAAGGATTGTTTTGTACTTTGGATGTTGTTTTTCATTCTTCTTTCTGGGCGGGAGAATGTGATGGGCTGTGTTTCTCACCTATGGAATTTCAGAGGTGGGAACCTCTTTGTCCAATCCATAACTGTCTGTAAAAAGGTATCAATATAAGAATAAAGAGAGGCTGGGGCTCTTTTTGCTCTCTGCCCGGCCTTGGTGGCTGAGCTCCTGAGTTGCCTGATTGTTTCGTGTCTGACAGAGTGACACCCTATTAGCATTGTCTAAATACCTTTAAAATTCTATTTATTATTTCTCTGTGAATTTGTACTTTAAAAGGTTTTATTTTCATCCAGTTTTCTTGGAATTTTGTCAATCCTACATGCTGGAAGTGTTCAATCCCAAGGCTGCATGGGCCTTTGAGTGGAAGGTGATGGGGGTGGAACTGGATGGGCTTTAAGATCCCACCCATCCCAACTGGAATTCCATGGAAAACATTAAATAAAACCCTGTAGCAAAGCAATCCCCATAAATCATAGGAAAAGAGTGTCCTGATTACAGAGATCATCGAAACATTCCTCAGAACAGCTTTGCAGAGAGGTTTATTGAGTTTTAAAATTATTTATTGGTATCATTTTTCATCATCCCAGTTATTTCGCATTTAGCCGGCCAAAGACTGGTATTTTTAATTAAAACTGTTAATTAAATTCTTAATAAAAAATGTGGCATATGTGGAAATATGCTGATGCTTCAGCAGTTTGTACTGGAATGTAAAAAAAAATAAAAATTAGCATTTCATAATTCCCTGCTGAACAGAAATTCTGATTTTCAGCTCTAATCAATATTTGCATGTTTTCAAAATCCTTCTTAAATTTATCTGAAAGAGCTGTGGAGGGATTTCTTTCCCAGGTAAAATGGTTAAATATTCAAGATATAAATTTTTCAGCTTTCTTGTGTTGGATTTGGTGCCTTTTGAGGTATTTTCCTTTTGGAAAAAAAGAGAATCTATTCACTATAAAAATGTACTCAATTTTAGACATTGGTTTTATGTCAAGGATTTAAATGGGTTTAATCGAGATTTATGCCAGTGAAGGTGGAAGAAGAACCTGGAGAATCTTTGTAGAAGGATGTAAAAGGTTGAAATCTCCAGATTGGGGAGTTACACTCCAAGCCCTGCCCTGTTAAGCAGAGAGTGAAGCACTGAACAGAACAGATCATCCTAGGGTGGAACAAATCCCTCTGGAGGGTTTATTCCTCTCTTCACCCAGAACAAAAGACTTTCACACTGTGGAGGAAACACATGAGGAGTTTAAGTCCAAATTTGAAGTTGAGTGAAGTCAGGTGAAATGAACCCAAGCCATCGTTAGCCCAAAATCTGCTATTGTCTTGTTTCAGCAGTAGATTCTTGGGAGTGTCAAAGGATCAGGGAATTGATGAGGTTGGGAAAGAGCTCCAGGATCATCCAGTCCAAGCTGTGCCCATCCCCTTTGAAGTTTCAAAGGATCCCAGAATCATTGAGGTTGGAAGAGAGCTCCAGGAACATCCAGCCAAGCTGTGCCCATCCCCTCTGGAGTTTCAGAGGATCCCAGAATCACTGAGGTTGGAACAGAGCTCCAGGATCATCCAGTCCAAGCTGGGACCACCCCCTTTAGAGTTTCAGAGGATCAGGGGATCACTGAGGTTGGAAACGAGCTCCAGGACCATCCAGTCTAAGCTGGGACTGACCCCTTTGGAGTTTCAGAGGATCAGGGAATCACTGAGGTTGGATCAGAGCTCCAGGATCATCCAGTCCAAGCTGGGACCACCCCCTTTAGAGTTTCAGAGGATCAGGGAATCACTGAGGTTGGAAAAGCCCTCCCAGACCATCGAGTTCAAGCTGTGCCCAATCCCCACCTTGTCCCCAGCCCCAAGCACTGAGTGCCACCTCTGGTCCTTCCTTGGACACCTCCAAGGATGGGGACTCCCAGTCTTACTCTCTTGATTTCAGGGTTTACTCCTTACCTACATCCAGACCCAGAAGGAATCCAACTCCACCTTTCTTGCAGATCTTTCATCAGCTAAATCTGACCTTTAGCTTCAGTTTTTCCAGCTTCTCTTATCTGTGTTGAATGACAGGTTTATGATTAGAGGACAACAGAAATATTCAGGGAAACAGAAGTGCTGGCTCTAACCTTTGGTGTGCTGGTACCAAGAGGTTTTTACTCCTTCAGACATTCTGTGACCCTTTTGAGAGGAAAAGTCCTACCTAAAATTCTCAATAAAGTTTGAATAAGCAGCGAGTTTGCAAAAAAAATCTTCAAAATGCCCGGACCCTGGGAAATCTTCCCATCCCTAATTGGGATTCAGGAGCTCCTTCACTGTCAAACGTGTGATAAATGCCAAAGCAGCAAGAGCACGTTCTGCTCAGTGTGAAGTTAAAGGCATGTTTGCCTTTAGACCTCGGAATTTAATATACAAGTTTCTAAGCCAGCCCTATCCTTTCTGCCTTGGTCTGAGGGAAAAAAATCTCAAGATTTTTTTATTTTTCCCTTTTTTCCCCCATGCACTATTAGCTTGTCTGCCGGGAACAAAAGCACAGCTTGTACACGAAGTGAGAAAAAAAAAATCTTTTTTTTTGCTATCCTAAAGTGTGGGTTTTTAATAACACAGTATTGAAAGTTCAATGTCAGCAGCATTTACTCTCCAGATGATCGAGAATTCAAACAATTCACGGTGCCTATTTGCATATGTAACTGACAAAATGTCATTTCATCTGTCCCAACAAAGGAAATGAAAGATTTGAGCATTAATTTGTATTTTTTGAAAATGAAAAATCTTCTGTGGTGCTCCCATTAAAACGCAGAAAACGAACTGAAGTTTTCCAGCCTTTTATTCATCTTTTCGCTTCTTCTTTTTTTCAAGTCAAAGAATATTGTGAAAATAAAATGAGAACATCAGAGGCTGATCTCCAGGTACTTAAACTTTTGTTATCCCTTATTCACCTTGTTAGAAGCAGCAAGAAGTAAAAAGAAAGACACAGATCCTCTTTCTGAAGGCAGAGGGCCCTTCCTGCATCTGTTTTTGTGGGCATTTTATCCTCCTGGTGAAGAACCTCTGGTCAAAGAGAGAGAGTCCTCCCCAAATCCTCAGGAACAAAAGGTTACAGGAGAACCAGGTTCAAATCCAGGCTTTGTTAGTGGTGGAAGAGATTTCACCTTGAATATTTTCCATCTCAGGTGAGAAAAACATCAGATTTTCAGTCCTCTGGGCAGCCAGAGAGAGCGTAAAAAGCAAACAACTCAACCACAGGCCTTGCTGATATAAACCTCTTTCTTCCCCCTCTCCATCTTTGCCCCAGATTTTAGGAACACGTGCAAAAGAACTTCTCCTTTTGTTGGAAAAAGGGCTGCACTTCAAAGCTACCAATGCTTTATAACAACAATCAATAAGTCTTGCTTACCTTGAAACATCTGGTTGGAGAAACTCGGGGGAAAATGCTATTTTGAGTCTGAAAAGTCTCAGAGGAGCAGCGTCCTTAGGAGATGTTCTGTGGTTCTTGTGTTTGGTGTTGATCAGTCACTGTCAGCACTGCTGAGCAATTTGGGCCAGGCAGGGCTGGGAAGCCTCAGCCAAGCTGTTCCCTTAGTGCAGTGTACCCAAAATACCCCATTTTTAACGCAAATTAAGAATGGAGACTGATTTCTCAGGACTTGTAGCAATTAAAAACTTAATTGAGGTCCTGACTGGCCTAAGCCTCAGGAGTTGTGAGTTATTAACCCTGGCCATAAAATTATACAATTGTTTGGGTGGAAGGGACTTTAAAGCTCATCCAGTGCCACCCCCTGCCATGGGCAGGGACATCTTCCACTGTCCCAGGTGGCTCCAAGCTGGCCTTGGACACTTCCAGGGATCCAGGACCTCACCACCTCTTCATCATCCACTGCTTTCCCTACTTTTGTCCTTGTTCCATCTCTGGTTTGCCAGAAGAAGCCGTTTTCACCTTGAATTGTGGTGTGAGGTGGCAATTGGCAGCTGTTATCTCCGCCTGGATTTCACCCGTGAAACCCGCAGTGATTACAGGAGTTAAATGTTACAGCCAGGTTTGGAGAGTGTTTCCGAGATAAGGATGAGATAAGCTGCTAACTACCCAGCAGATTAATGGCCCGAGCTCTTAGAAAAACAGATATTCCACAAAGTGACAGCTGATTTGCAGGCAATCTTGGTGCCGTTCTCCGTTTTTAGGTATTTAGGGAATTTACTGCTTAAGCGAGAGTTAAGCTGCTCTAGATTTTCTAGCGGAGAAAGTTCTTATTGTTTCTTGATAGATTTTGTGAAGATTTAGGTGGGGAAGTTGTTTTCTGTTTGTTTGGTTGTTTCTTTTTCCTCTCTTTTTGGGCTGCACTAGACATGTCACTTCCATCCTGCCCCGGGGTGATGTTGTGACCAGGGGTGACCACCGGACCTGTCCAGCTGCAGAGATGAGCCCCGGGGTGAGCTGTGAGCCCGACCCTGCCTCAACAATCCACCCCCGAGGTTTCCCTCTGGGAATTCTTTTCTTTTTCCCTCCCTGAGAAATTTTCTTGCCTGTCTCATCTGACTCCCCGAAGTTTAACTCAGCTGCAGACCAAAATCAATTCAGAGATTCAATAACGCAACACGGGCCACTCAGCAAACAGGCTGACACTTGAATGTGTGCTTAGATGAGCCCCAAAACCCGATTTTCCCATCATTTTTCCCTCTCTGTCACAACAGTTAGAGTATAAAAGGCTAAGAAGGCAGATCAGATGAAGGAGAGGATGGTGAAAGTGAGGAGTTCAATAGCAAAAGAAATTTAAGTTGTTAAGGGAGGGGCAAGGCTCTTGCCAGCCTCCCCCAAAGGTGTCACCTCGGGCCGGCTGGGTCCCCGTGGGTCTGAGCTGAGGGATAAAAGTAGACACGCTCTGCTCCTGCTGAAGGAAAAGCAAGGAATGTAAAAGTTCTTCTCCTCTGATTACCTGGAAAACTGCACAGAGCAATGTTCATTTTCAGCACAGACTGCCGGGCTCTAGCTCAGGAATAATCCACAGAGAGGTGAAGCATCCTGGCTGTGGGCAGTGGGCATTCTCCTACCCTGATTCTCTGACATTTCTGTTCTTTTCCACAAAGCAGAGCAGAGGAGCAAAACTACAACTAACAGCACCTCCATAAACCTGTTAAATTGTTTATTAGAACCACTGAATTATGGAATGACAGGATGGTTTGGGTTGGAAGGGACTTTAAAGCTCATCCACGGCCACCCTACACCATGGGCAGGGCACCTTCCACCAGACCAGGCTGCTCCAAGCCCCATCCAGCCTGGCCTTGGACACTTCCAGGGATCCAGGGGCAGCCACAGCTTCTCTGGGCACCCTGTGCCACTCCACTATCCCAGCTCTATCCAAGGAATGATCTATCTGAGCATTTCCAGCAGCTCCCTGCAGCTCAGCCCTCTGTTATCACCTCCCTTCCCTGAAGCTCCAGGAATCTGCCTCAGCATGGCCCCAAGCCTTCATTCACAAATGAAAAAAGGAGAGAGTTTTATTTGAGCTCCAAGCAGGAAAGAAACCTCCAAACCCTTCCACAGCTTGCTCTCTTACAGACAAAACTTCCTCAGTCGATGTGGAAACTGGAGAGAGGAAGGGTCCTTGACCCTGGGCTTTTCCTTTGGCTCCAGCTGATAATGATGGGAAATCCCCCTCTGCTGTAGATGTCCTAAGGGGGTTTGTGACCATCTGCAGGGTGGGATTTCTGTGGGGAAAGGCAGGATTATCCAACTCCCTGGGCAGAAACCCCTGCTCCACCCCACGGCCTCGGCCTTGCTGAGGCTGCCAATGGAGGGCAAAAAGGAAGTTCAGCCCCATTAGAGGTTGGTTGGTTGGGAGGGAAGGGAGGGAGGGAGGGAGGGAGGAAGGCAGGGAGGAAGAGAGGAAAGAAGGAAAGAAAGAAGGAAGGAAGGAATTTTGGAAGGAAGGAATTTCGGAAGGAATTTCAGAAGGAAGGAATTTCAGAAGGAAGGAATTTCGGAAGGAAGGAAGGAATTTCGGAAGAAAGGAAGGAATTTCAGAAGGAAGGAAGGAAGGAATTTCGGAAGGAAGGAATTTTGCAAGGAATTTCGGAAGGAAGGAAGGAAGGAATTTCAGAAGGAATTTCGGAAGGAAGGAAGGAAGGAAAGAAAGAAAGAAAGAAGGAAAGAAAGAGAAAAAGAAAGAAAGAAAGAAAGAGAAAGAAAGAAAGAAAGAAAAAGAAGGAAAGAAGGGTGGGTGTGGGGTCAGGCTCCTCAAGGATTTCACTGCCTGCATTTGCAGCTTGAAGTGTCCCAGGAAGAGCCATGGTTTGAGTTCTCCTGCTGGGAACAGCAGTGCTGAGGGTGAATAACCTGACTTGGGTTTCGTTTGGCTTTTGGGGGCCTGTTTTAAGAATTAAGGCTCAGTTTTGGACTCTTAAACCTGGTCACTGCTAAACTGGAGTCTGTGCGATGCTTTGTATTCCCGTGTACTTTCCCTCCGCTGCTCTCAAAGCAATTGGGTAACAATTCTAATTCCCCCGAGGTTACAAACTCTGCCAATTCTCCTTTATGAGGTAATGAGAGAAAATGTAGCCACAGGAAGAGGCATCCTGGTTATTTTCCTTTGGGATTAATGACCCCGATGACAATATCTGGAAAGGCACAGCACGCAGGAATTGGAATTGTATAAGCAGTGAAGCCTTAGGTTACCTTTACCTCTGAATTCCTGCCTTCCCTGGAACTGCCTCCTTGTGTATTATATCTAAAATTTTCATTATCTACTCCGAGTTTTGTCAGCAGCACGTTCAAAGCCACAAAATGCCACAATTATGCAGATTCTGCACTGCCTTTTACCCTTTGCGTGTTTAAGGAGAATGCAGCAAGTTGTTTAAGCAGTCACAGAAATCTGGGATAATATCACTTGACCCACATAAAAGACTATGGGAAGCATCTACTGAAAAAAAAAAATGATGGGGTGCTTGTTAAAGAGAGTTCACTTAGAATCCTAAAAACCTGAAAATAATTTTGTGTGTGTGGCTCTCTCAAAGCACCACAAATCTCTGGGATTTTTTTGTGTTCAGAGCTGTGCTGAGCCCAGCACAGGAGAGGCAGCTGTGGTGCTTTAGGGCTGTTGATTTTGCCATGAGAACTCGCACTTTTTTTTGCTTTCTGCTGGGGTATCGTTTCCTTCCCTGTGGTGAAGCAGGAATGATCAGAAGGGATTTGATTTCTGGAGGAGAGCTCAGGGGCTCTGGTGCTGCCGTGAGGAGATGATGAGAGAAGACAGGTCCCTGTTGCTCTGAAATGTTGAGCTCCTTGTGGAGGGTGAAAGTGTTGGTGATGGAGCTGAGCCTCCAGCAGCTCACCCTCAGCACTGGGTTAGAAGGTTTTTATCGTGATGGGATAAATCCTAAATCATCCCTGAGCTCTCCAGAGCTGCCCCAGTGCGGGGTTTGTAGGAGGGACTGAGCCCTGCTGCCTCTCACAGTCTGCTCTAGGCTGGGTCTAGATTTGCTCAAAACTCAGTGAAAAAACTCCATCCTCTTCATGCCACTAAATCAAGTTTCAATTTGCAAAGAGACCTGACAGCAGCTGAATTTTATCTTGTTTTATATTTGATTTCATCTTAACTTCAAGATTCTGCTTGCTGCACCATTCAGTTTTGAAAGAACCATCAAACACCTCTTGCAAATAATTCAATAGAGCAGAGCCGCACGCGAAAAGATCTCAGCAGACATATTTAACCTTGTGAATCAGTTTCATTTCCTACTTGTTTTGTGCTCTATGAAAATTCATGTTTTTTATCTGCATCTCGCAAATTCTTCATTGTAGGGGGCTTTTTCACTGAAAAAAAAAAAAAGAGTTCAAAAAGCTTGATTGATATTCTAATGAGCTCTTCTGCTGAATGCTGATCAGCATTAATGGGCAGGCATTCCTTGGAGCTGCTGTTTGACTTGAGTGCTGTCAAAATAATCGAGGTTGTTACTCCTGCACCTCCAATTTACTCCCGTTAATGGCGCTTTAGTTGTTTCTGAAATCATCCTTCAAAGATGATTTTAAGTGACATCTGTGTAGGCCTAAAGACCTGAATTGCCTTCTAAATCATATCCACTTGTGCTCAGGGATTTAATTAAAATATTTTGAAATATAGAAAGGGGGAAAAAAGGCTTTGGAAGAGCTGGAAATAAGATTTCCCCCTACCCCCAGTTGGCATCCGTGCTTGGAGAGATGAGGGACTGCTCAAAAATGTGCTCTAATTGCCTTAATGAAGGACATAATCACATGATATTGGAAAAATAGGGTGGAGGTGATGTTTAATGGCATGAAAGAGTCTCTGCTAGTTCTAATTACAAGCTACAATTTCCAGGCTCCCGTATCTGTCTTGAAATTTCACAATTCTGGGTATGGGACTGATATTTTCTACCTCTGGGTTTTGCTTTTTAATAAAACACACAAGTGACACAGCAGGGTTTTACCGTTTTTAGACAATCCCAAACTCCACTGCCAAAGCAGATTATTTGGATTTAGAGGAGAAATAAGGGACAATTAGAAAAGCGCTGGCATGGGTTAGGAATTTAAAATAGATCAGAATTTTATTGTCTTGTAAATTCAGGTAAAACATTGACCAGAGTGGGAGTTTTTGATATTTAAAAACTATTTAAGGGTTATTTAAAAGCTATTTAAAGGCAATTTAAAAGGAGAACGATGCTGTTGGGTGGGAATGATGGCATTCATGGAAGGTTGGACTTGGAGCTCTTTTCAAACCTTAATGATTCTGTGAAAATAAAAGGAGTAAAGATGCAGGACTGGGTTCTTAGCTAACCCTTGATGGGTTAAGGGCAACAAATATTGAATTCTCATGACTGTAAAAACTTTTCTTCAAGTGATCAAGCTGAGAGTGGAACCTTCCTACTGCAGCTGGCCGAGAATTTGCGTGATTAAGGAGTGAGAAGTCCTGAAACAATTGTTGCCAGGAAACTGGCACCTTCCCATTCCCCTGGTGAGAACAAATGTGTCCCTTTCATTCTGAGCAAGGGGAGGTGATGAATCAATCGAAGCCCGTGTTCTGCTTGGAATATTACATTTTCCTTGCCGTGCTCCATGGCAGGAAATAATGGGAACGGCCTGAGAAGCAGAGAAGATAAATTCGAGGTAAACAACGAAAATAAAATCCTTTCTGTATTTACATGTCATTCTTGGGAGTTATTGTTCATCCTTCATGGCAGGTGAAATATCTGCAGGAGTTTCCAAGGGAAACATTAATGTTGTGCACTGAGCTGGATCTGCTCAAGGGGTGTCCTTCTTCTCTGGGAAGGACCTGCCTGCTCCAGCATCTCATTTCAGGTTCTTTGGTTTAAACTCTAGTGAATGGAGAAATTGCAGTTGAACTCTACTTGAAGTTCTTCAATTTCCAGTTTTTCCTTTAGCAAAATTTTGTATAACCTCAGTTAAGTTTTCTTTCCTATCCCTTTACTTGGTTTTGCTTCGCTTTTCAGTTTTTGTGGGGGTTTTGGGTTTTTTTATGAGGTTGAAGAACTTTTCATCAGGTTCTTCCTGGTCACAGTAGATGACATGGATAGGTCACAACCAGGAACAGATGGTCAAGGTCTAAGTGAAACTCGTCAGGAAGTGACAAAAATCTTCGACTGTATTGAGAAAATAAAAACCAAAAATTACAAACAAAATCACATCAAGGAAACCCAAACTAACAACAACCAAACCCCCCACAGTCCCTGCCTAAACATTTCCTTCAACTTTTCCTTAAGGAGACCTCTCATGGATGTCCCTCTCTGTGTCACAGCATCCACTGGTGGCTGTAGCCTGTAAAAGCTCTTTACTGCTTGACAAAGAAATGAAAAGGAAAAATGCAAACGATTTTTCTTTGTACTCTCATCACATTTCCAAGATTACATCTGCCCCTTTTTTTTCTCCTCTAATGATCTTGAGCTCTAAAACTTCCATGATTGGGTTTTTCAGGCACTAACTATTGGTTTAACAGAAGTCCTCACAGGGTATTATATTCCTGAAATATATATTTTAACCCATATCCATAGAACAACATTAATTTTTAAAAAGTTTGGGTGTTCATCTTATCAGAGAAGTGCTTGAAATAAAATAAAAAAGAATAAAAGATTCAAGCTTAAGATACAGAACACTTTTTGTGGAATGTGGGACAAAGAAGGATATTAATGTTTGAAGTGATTTTAGCTTTTCCTGCACTCTTTGTGTGTCTGTAGCATTCTCTGCTCTCTCTAATCTCCACTGCATCACTCAGTTCCTTTAATCCTTTGTGCTGCACTTTCTGGGTATCGAATGTGCTTTTTGATGCTCAAAACCCTTCAGTCTCAGACATTTGCTCTTCAACGGAACAGTTTTGATACATGGATAGAGAACAAGAATAAAGAAGTGCAAACAGTGTAAGGAAAGTCAGGAGTGAAGACAGAAGAAAGGGGCTCTAATGAGAAAGACGGTGAAGGAACGGTGCAGACATTGAGAGGAGATAAAAGTCCCTGTAAAGCTGAAATAACAAAGTGTTTGTTATTCTCAGGAGCTCAGCATCTCATGGCAAGCAGTGGTCTTGGAGCCCTCCAAGGCCCATCCCCAGGATTTCAGTTCCTTCTCATCTCCTGCTGAAGGAAGGCAATGATTTGCTCAGGCTTGAGCAAAGCTGTGGAAGTGTGAACGTCCCACCATGATCTGAGGGGAGGCCAAGGCAAACTCTGCATCTGAACTTGGCTGCAGTCCCAGTCCTCATCAGGGATGTGCTCTGGGCACTCACTGCAGTTATCCTGGAGTTCCCTTGGACTCTCATGGAGTCACAGAGTGGTTTGGGTGGGAGGGACCTTCAAGATCATCTCATTCCACTCTCTGTCATGGGCAGGGATGTGGCACAGCTGGCAACTGAAGAAACACGCAGGTTCCAGAGCAGCAGTTGAATCTCCAGGCAGGACCAACCAAAAAGCCCTGCCCTTCTTTATTATCTCATTTATATCTGTTTCTAAAGACAATCAGGGATTGGTGAGAGGGGTTAACACCTCTGTAAGTCTACAGGATAATTACATGGTCAATCATCTTTCTCTGCCCCAGGGGAAAGGAATGAAAAACAATTTGCAAGTGCAAAACAATCCTGGCCAGTTAGGAAAAACAAGGACTGTGTTTACAGAAAATGCATGGGAAATTTGTACTACAAAGTTACAACCACGGAACCCTGCAAAAAGCAGGGTGACACAGGGACACCTTCCACTATCCCAGGGTGTTCAGCATCCCACCCAACCTGGCCTTGGTCACTGACTCTCCAACTCTCTAACAAAGCTGAGCAGTTTTACATCCCTTGTCTTATTACAGCTCCCTGTACTGGAGAGAGCCTCATTATTAGGGGAGCAGCTGCTTTTAGCCTGAATTCCTTCCCTTGTAGTTTCTGAGGTGACTGTGCTGCTCTACTCCAGGGATTCTTCCTTCAAATAATGTCCTAAAATAGCTTTGTTATCTTTGGAGGCTTAACATCTCAATAACTGTATAACTTCTCAATAACTGAATAACTTCTCAATAACTCAGTAACTTCTCAATAACTCAATAACTTCTCAATGACTCAGTAACTTCTCAGTTTTCACTGCACAGCCCAGCAGTGCAGAGGTGTCTGACTGCAAGCCCCATGTGAGGTGTGAAACTCATGTAACCTCCAGACCAGGATAAAAATGTGAATCCCAGAGTATCCCAGAGTTGGAAAGGACCCACAGGAATCATCTGAGCTCCTGTCCCTGCACAGACACCCCCAAATTCCACCCTATGGAGAGTTTTCCAAATGCTCCTGGAGCTCTGGCAGCCTCAGGGCCGTGCCCATTCCCTGGGGAGCCTGGGCAGTGCCCAGCACTCTCTGGAAGAAGAATTTGTCCTTAAAATCCAACCTAAATCTGCCCTGGCCCAGCTCCAGCCATCCATGGTCTTGCCTCACAGCTGAGTTCTCACACATGAGCGATTTTGCTCATTTAATCACTGAAAAGCAACAGATTATCAGTATTCTGCCTTGAAAAGATGACATCTCTCTTGCAAATAGTCTTTTAGAGAAGATGGACCTGAAATTAAGATCTTAGGGAACTTTTAGGGACCTTATTATGGGCCCCAGAAATGGTGTATCAACTGGATTATAAAGATGATCGTGCTAGTGGGACGAGGAGAAAATCTGAATTAACTCAGGGAACTGTAGTTTTTAATTGTACTTTTTATCACTCAGAAGACTCATTAAAGAAGTCATAAAGACTGTAAAAACCATTCCAGGAGATTTCACTTTTTAAAATTGAAAAAGGAGCAAGACATTGGGAACAAAAAAAAAAAGCCAATGAAGCTCTCTTTTTGTCTGAGCTTGTTATCTGCAGGTAAATTTTTTACTGGGTTCATTTCACTTTTAATTCTTAATCTATATTCAAGCCTAAGTGTAATAGCAAGTGGAAAAGAGGGGAATCATGGAAGATATGTCTTTGGGAAAAAAAGCCACTTGGTGGATTTTATTCCCTCGTCTGGAGTGAGAGTTTTCCATAAACCGAAGGAACTTCTAAACCTTTGGATTAAATTTGATGCCAGATTTTATAATATGTATAAAATAAAACGATGATGTAGGGAAGGTGCTGGAATAACACACACGTATGCTATAGAAAGCAAGAGGAGCAGAGGAATTTCTCCTCCTCCAGGAACTGAGAGTTATCCCAAATTGAACAGCTACTGGAAAAAGGGGCAGTTGATTCCCAGAGTCAGGATGTTCTCCTGGGAGGGATTTCTTGGAGGAGCAGCTGCAGGAGGCGAGGGAGTCACAGCAGGAGACACAAACATCCCTGCAGAAGGGGATTGAGCTTCTGAGTGCCTGCAGCTCCTGGTGATTCCAGCAGCAGCTGGAGGCACCTGGGGAGGCTTTCCAAAAAGGCTGAGTGTCGCCCTGCTTTTTGCAGGGTTTCATGATTGTAACTTTGTAGTACAAGTTTCCCATGCATTTTCTGTAAACACAGTCCTTGTTTTTCCTAACTGGCCGGGATTGTTTTGCACTTGTGGAATTGTTTTTCATTCCTTTCCCTGGGGTGGAGAAAGATGATTGATCATGTCTTTATCCTGTGAACTTTCAGAGGGGTTAATCCCTCTCACCAATCCTTGATTGCCTTTGGTAACATATAAAAATAGGAAAATAAAGAAGGGCAGGCCCCTTTTGGTCGGTCCTACCTGAAGATTCAACTGCTGCTCTAAAACCCACGTGTTTCTTCTGTTGCCAGCTGTACAACAGCTGAGCATCATTCAGGGTGAGCAAGATGCTTTAAATAGGCTTTGGATCAGGCTGAGAGCATGAGGAGAGCTGATAGAACCTTGGAGAGCTTTGTGGAGCTGAGGTTTAATGTGTGACACTGGTGCGTGCACATTTGAACACCTTCACACCAGCCCTAAAGAACACGACTGGTTCTTCCCAGAAGTAGCAAATAGATTGTTCTTGGTCATGCATCATCCTTCTGTTGCATCCATGGAGCTGTGGGAAGTGCAGGATGTGGGGTTTGGGATGAAATGATGCCCAGCAACATCCTCGGAGGGTTGAGTGCAGGAATGTTAGAGAGTGAATTTATTCTGGAAACTCAGTCAGGAGTTGCTGCTTTTCCAAGCACTCTGCTGTAATATAGAAGAATTTTGAGGATTCAATTAACCAGAGCATTTCAAAATTTAGGAAGGCTTGAAGTTAACCCAAATCAAATTTCTTGGGGCGTTTTTATTTGGCTCTGCTCAGAGTGGCTGGAAATAAAACACTTGGGGGTGGTGTGAGATGTAATGGTAATGATTTCGTGCAAAGACCTCACCCAGTGTAAAGAAATGTTAGAAAATTATCTAGCACAGGACAAACATTGAATATTCTCATTCATGGTGTCATCATGGAATCCTGGAATGGTTTGGGTTGGAAGGGACCTTAAAGAACATCACATTTCAGTCCCTCAACATGGGAAGGGACACTTCCCACTAGACCAGGTTGCTCAGAAAAGCCAAAAAAGAGAGAGAGAGACTGTGTTGGTTCCTCAAGGGGAATATCAACTTGAGTATTAAGTCACTAAAAACTTCTAGGTATTGTCAGATATTAACAAAACTTCCTGGAAAACAGGGTGCTGTTTTTAATATTAATAAAAGCAAGGCCTAAGTGGAAATTCCTTTGATGTTTTACTTGCTGATCATTAAAATAAGACACTTCAGGAAAGACTTTCCCGCGGAAACTTCAACTTGTTGCATAAACAAGAATGCTCCTGCTGTTTTCCAGACTCTGACACTCTCCATTCCTTCACATTCCTGCTTTTGTTCACAGAACAAAAGGAAAATTGCAAGCTGATTCATAAAGGGCTGGGTTTTCAACCCAGGAGCAGCCGTGTGTTAATTGACTGCACTGGGATTCCTCCTGATTTCAGAACAGACTTTGTGTGTGCAAAGGAAATTGTTCAAGGAGGAAGTTATTTTTGACATATTTGCCAAGATGCTGTGTTGCAGTTCTTTGGCAACAGCTGGTTAAAAAGACCTCAGGAATAAATATTTTAAATTTATAAAATTGGTACCCATCTAGTGTTAATTCTAGTGGAGGTAAATATGAAGATGTTGGAGGAGCCTGGATTGAGCTTTTGACTTCTGTAGGAGCTCCCAGATCAGAATGTTCAGCATGAAAATGTACAAGAAATAAAAAGATAGAGTGCTTTAATTCCACTTCAAATCATTATTGCTTAATTTCTAATTTCCACCAATAACTGAATAGTGGTAATGGGTTTATATTTGTATTTATTAGTGGTACAAATAGATGCCACAGGATTTTCTAGAACTATTATTGAAGGCTGATTATCTATGACCAATATCAGCTGTTCAGAGATGCTCCCAAGTGTATATTACACCTATTTTTTGGATCTTGTTTTTGCTCCCCAGAGTCCTCCTTCCTCTCCCTGTTCATTGTTTCAGCATGCTTGAAACCAAAGCAGCAAACAGTGCCCAAAGTTTGTTCTTTCTGCAGAAAGAAAAGGCAAAGGGCTGCAGATTTCAAAGGAAACTTCTCTACTTAACAGTCTGGGAATACGTAGAAAGGTATTTGAAACTCTAGCTCAAGGCAAGGAGGAGCAGGATTTCAGTCTGCTTGCAGTCCCTTCTGAGTGCTGGGCTGAGCTTGAGACGTGTTTTCATCCTGGGCTCTCAAATATGCAAAACCACCACCTTGTGGAGCAAAATAACAATGAATAAACAGAAATTAATGTACTGAAACATAAAATCTTGTAGCTGGCTAAGCTGCCTATACTGAAATGGTTGATGTTGGTTTATATCTCTGTATGTGAACACCTATAGGGCAGCAATATTTGAGTCTTAAAAAACAAATTTCAAAGCAAGGACATCACCAGAAACTCCAGTTCAGAGTATAAATTAAGAATATGTTACAAGTTACACATCTGAGGGGTCGATCAAGGGGTAAATCCTACTTATGGCCTACCAGATGATAATTAATTCTGTTTTTCCTGGTATCCATTATCACTCAAGGCAGATATTTTGTGTCTCCTGGTGTATCTTGGTGCAGTATTTGAGAGGAGATTCCAAACTTTGTATCTTGGTGCAGTATTTGGGAGGAGATTCCAAACTTTGTATCTTGGTGCAGTATTTGGGAGGAGACTCCAAACTTTGTATCTTGGTGCAGTATTTGGGAGGAGATTCCAAACTTTGTATCTTGGTGCAGTATTTGGGAGGAGATTCCAAACTTTGCCCCGTGGGGCTGGGTGTGACTTGCAGTGCTTTTGTGTTTTGCTAACAAAGGACTTCTTCAGTGGAATAGAACAGGCATTATGTTGATGTGAGTTGTGTCTGACCCAGGCAGTGCAGCCCTCAGTGAAAACTGAATGTGTTACTGTGCACTGAAGCTGCTGGAAAAATGGATATTTTTAAATTAATATGTAACCTCCTGTTCTGCACTGTGGCCTTTGTGCCTTGAGAAAGCATTGCCCTAATGCTGAAAAATTCTCTGTATTTAAGGGACTATGTTACCACCGAAATTTCTGCTTCTGATTAAACAGAAGTAAAATTGCACAGCTGGTTTCATAAATAGAGATAAGCTGAGATATCTTAGAACCATGTCAGTATTTGCAGCTCGTTTGATCAGCTCGTTTGATTTGCAGTCTGTTTGATCAGGCTTGTCCAGGCTGGGTTTGAGGGTGGTTCTCACTGTTCTAAAGAAATGTTACATTTCTACAGGATAAGCATAAATATCTGAAAGAATTTTTAGATCATGGAATCATTAAGGTTGGAAAAGCCCTTTAAGATTGAGTTCAGCCATTAAATCACCATTAAACCATGGCCCTAAAAACCACATTTACACTTTGTTTGAAAACTTCCAGGGATGTGACTCCTCCACTGCCCTGGGCAGTTCCAATGCCTGACCACCCCTTCAGTGAAGGAATTTCCCCTAATATCCTGTCGCCCTGTGTTTTGCAGTGTTCCATGTTTTTACTTCTGTAGTAGAAGTTCCCATGCATTTTCTATAAACACAGTCCTTGTTTTCCTAACTGGCCAAGACTGTTTTGAACTTCTGGATTGTTTTTATTCCTTTCTCCTAAGGCAGAGAAAGATGACTGACCATGTCTTTACCCTGTGAAATTATAGAGGTGGTAACCTCATTGACCAATCCACGATTGTCTTAAGAAAGATATAAATATGAGAGAATAAAGAAAGGCAGGCCCCCTTTCTGGTCCTGCCTCGTGGTTCCTGACCTGCTGCTGAGAAGTCTGCGTGTTTCTTTCATGTCCAGCAGTGCGACAGCCAGGGTTGTTTTAAAATTCTAAATTGTTTTCATTCCTTTCCCCTAAGGTGGAGAAAGATGATTGACCATGCCTTTACCCCGTGAAATTGTAAAGGTGGTAACCTCATTAACCAATCCATGATTGTCTTAAGAAAAATGTAAATATAAGAAAATAAAGAAAGGCAGGTCTTTTTTTTCTAGTCCTGCCTGATGGTCCCTGACCTACTGCTAAGAAGTCTGTGTATTTCTTTCGTGTCCGACAGTACAACAATATCCAATCTAAACCTCCCCTGGCTCAACTTCAGACCATTCCCTCTTGTCCCATTCCCTATAGAGTGGGATGCTTTACTTGGGGTTGTGAAAGGCTTTCTTTGCACTTTTAAGATTCAGCTGATCCAGATCAAGGCCCTAAATTCAGATACACCCATTTCTTAGGGAACATGTGAAAAAAAGTGGCTTTTTCACTCATTGGACCAGAGGCCCTGTGCTCATGGGAAGTGTTTTCCCCAGCTCTGAGCCTGCTGAGGTGGTTAAATTTAGCTGCTGGTAGACTGACTGTTCTTCAGGGCTTTTTTTTCCCTTTCCACCCCCCCTCGTTGTGTAGACTCGAGGTACAAGATTGAACACGACTGTTTTATAGTGGTTTAACAAGTTCCTGCTCGCCAGCTGAGCTTCTCTCCCTGATTCTGCAAGTGCTGGGAGCTGCACTTCACTGAGCAATAAATGCACTGCCCTGAACCCTCTCTGGCCGTGCCACAGTGAATGAATTTCCCCTCCCAGTTGCACTGGGCAAGGACTGGCCATGGGATGAGTAAAGGCAGCTCAGCAGGCACACAACTGTGTGGAATCCTTTTGTCTCCACTTTCACGGACTGGAGCTTCTTGATTTTTTTAAAAATTTTATTTATTTTTTTTTTATTTGCAGGGGGAGGGAAAGTGTTTTCTCTTTGGAAATTAGCATTTTTTTTTGCTTTTAATTCTGAATCCGGAGCGCTGAGGGATCCAGATGCAGTTGCTAGAAGAATGTAGGCAGCTGGCATCTGGGCTCTGACACCAACAGCTCTGCTCCATATGGCCCAGCTTCAGCACCAGAGAATTTTAACAAGTGAGGAGAACAAACAATCCATCAAGCCTAAGTACTGTTCATTTCTTATTTTTTAAGGGAAGCAATTTGTACAGCATCAAGACACATTGTTGTTGCCAGTGACTTTCCCTTCAGGAGCGTTTCTCCCAGCCTGACTTGCAGCACAAACACTGCGAGGATTTTTCTCTGCAAAACATTCAGAGTTTTCTGCTGCAACAACAAATTCTTGAAGGCATCTTCATTTTGGATAAATTCACAAATTCACCCCGTGGTTGAATAAGCACTGGGAGCTGGCTGGGGCTGTTGCAGCTTCAGCAGAGCAGCTCAGGTGTGCAAAAAGGCAAAATGTCCTGGAGAGGGGCTCAAGCTGTGCCAGAAAAGGTTCAGGTTGGATATCAGGAAGGATTTCTTCATGGAAAATGTTGGAAAGGGCTGTGCAGGGAGGTTTGGAGTCCCCATCCCTGGAGGTGTCCAAGGAGTTCTTGGCTGTGGCACTCGGTGCTCTGGGCTGGGGACAGGGTGGGGGTCAGGCACAAATTATCATTTTTCTATCCCATCATAATAAAACCAGCCAGTGTGAAGTGGAACAGCCAGTAAAGCTGTGGAGAGCCTGGAATTTGCCACAGGTAAAACATGCCAAGTAATTTTTGCTCCCCTGCCCCAATGTTGAGGCATTAAAAAAACAAACAAACAAAAAACCCTATTAAAAAACCCAACCAACAACAAAAAAAGCATCGACAAAAGCAAAAACTTCACAGCTCAACCTGTAAAAACCCTTGGTTTTATGAACCTTCCTTAAGCCAAAAACACAAGTTCTTTGCAAAGTTGAGATTAATGTTATTAAATCTAAAAGTCCTGTCATGATTTGGACGTGGGAGCTGTCATTGCTTGATTGATCTCTCCTCTGAGAGGTTTTTGAAAGACACAGGTGCTGTTTTGGGCATTTCCTTTATCCTTCTGAAACTCTGCTTGAACGTTACCTTAACTACTAAGGAGACAAAACCTACAATGCAAATTTCTCCTGAATCGACAGATGGAAAAGAGAGTTTGAAGTTCCCAAATTAAGCAGCATCTCTTCAACAGCAAGAGCACAAAGAAAGTGTTATTGTGGGAGAGAATCCATGTTCTGTAATTTACAATAACTGAGTAATGATGTGGTAAGGATGCAATTAGATCTCATTTGCTTGTGTGAGTGAGCTGAATAAAGAAGATCAATATTCAGTCTACACCTAGTGTGAAAAACAATTAGTTTAATTGACAAAAAACCTTCTGCTTTGGCTAATTACATAAAAATGACCTAATACTCATGCAAATTAAGATTATTAATAGTACATGAGTATTTTTGATTACATAAATCATCTTTACCTGTGAAGTGGTGTTTTCTCTGTAAACTTAGGGATTTAAATTTTAGGAAAATTTCATTTATCCTTGTTTTCCAAAAGTTCTGTATTGCTCCTAAATTAGAAACTAAGCCATTTCCCTCACTCTGAGGTGCTGTGGGAGCAGTGGAGCATCAAAATTTACTGCTCTGACCATCCAACTAATAATTAATGCAGAAACAAAGAGGACAAGCAAATCTGATGTCCTGAGATGCTTGATGTGGATGACATGGATGATTTCCCATTATTGCCAGAGTAGGCAATGATGGGAAGGGGGGACAGGGCTCCCTCACAGAGCACAAAAATTAGGCTTCTGTTCTGAATTATCTCTGAAGGAAACTCTTCAGTCAATGAGAGGAGACACCTTCATTTGTGATTTTTATCTATAATGAGGCTGTGCTGGCCCTTCCATAGCCTGATGGAGTGTCAGGACTGCAGCTTTAAATTATTTTTTAATTTAAAGATAAGTGCCACACATTGCCTGGGGTGTCGAGGACACGGAGGTACAACCTTGCACCTCCTTGTGACAGGAGGACAGGGATGGAGGCAGTGGCATCTTTACCTGTCAGGGCAGTAGGGAACTGTTGCACTGCTGGCTATGAAAGAAACATGCAGGCTTTAGAGCAGCAGTTTGGACCACCAGGCAGGACCACCAAAAGGGGCCCTGCCCTTTTTTATTCTTTTATTTATATATGTTTCTTAAGACAATCATGGATTGGTCAAAGAGGTTATTACCTCCATAAGTTTACAGGATAAAGACATGGTTAATTATCTTTCTCTGCTTTAGGGGAAAGGAATGAAGAACAATCTAAAAGTTCAAAACAATCTTGGCCAGTTAGGAAAACAAGGACTGGGGTTATAGAAAATGTATGAGAACTTTTACTACAAAATTATAAACCTGGAACACTGCAAAAAGCAGGGAGACAGGGAACAAGCTCCTGGCCCAGCTCTTCCTTCCCACTGGGAATGTTGTGTGGGATACAGAAATTCATTGCCCATCCTGCTGCTGCCATGGAGCTCCCCAAGCTGCTGGAGCAGCCAAGGCCTCCTCCCATCTCTGCTGATTGCCACTTCTCCAGTGCAAGCAAGGGCTCCTCATGGAATCTTGGGGTTGGGAGGGACCATCCAGTTCAGGATCATCCAGTTCCACCCTCTGCCACCTTCCACTGTCCCAGGCTGCTCCAAGCCCTGTCCAACCTGGCCTTGGGCACTGCCAGGGATCCAGGGGCAGCCACAGTTTCTCTGGGCACTCTGTGCCAGTTCATCCCAGCTTCTGGCTATAAGGAATAGCCCTCTGGAGACCCCAGTGGTTGCCCTGTGGATATTTGGATCCCCATCATCAGCTGAGAAATGAATTAATTGGTGGTAGCAGCCATCCAGTACCATGAGTGAAGGTGTGGGAAAAGCTGAGAGGGAGCGTGGGTCTGACCTGTTCCATTCCTGTTCCATTCCTGTTCCATTCCTGCTCCATCCCTGTTCCATTCCTGTTCCATTCCTGTTCCATTCCTGCTCCATCCCTGCTCCATC
>VZTZ01025960.1:6579-46851 GCA_013400955.1 Drymodes brunneopygia | reverse complement strand
CCTGTTCCATTCCTGTTCTATTCCTGCTCCATTCCTGTTCAATTCCTGTCCCATTCCTGCTCCATTCCTGCTCAATTCCTGTTCCACCCCTGCTCCATTCCTGTTCCATCCCTGTTCCATTCCTGTTCTATTCCTGCTCCATTCCTGTTCAATTCCTGTCCCATTCCTGCTCCATTCCTGCTCAATTCCTGCTCAATTCCTGTTCCATTCCTGTTCTATTCCTGCTCCATTCCTGTTCAATTCCTGTCCCATTCCTGCTCCATTCCTGCTCAATTCCTGTTCCACCCCTGCTCCATTCCTGTTCCATCCCTGTTCCATTCCTGTTCTATTCCTGCTCCATTCCTGTTCAATTCCTGTCCCATTCCTGCTCCATTCCTGCTCAATTACTGTTCCATTCCTGCTCCATCCCTGTTCCATTCCTGTTCTATTCCTGCTCCATCCCTGTCCCATTCCTGTTCCATTCCTGCTCCATCCCTGTCCCATTCCTGTTCTATTCCTGCTCCATTCCTGTTCAATTCCTGTCCCATTCCTGCTCAATTCCTGTTCCATCCCTGTTCCATTCCTGTTCCATCCCTGTTCCATCCTCACTTCCTGAGGATGAGGGGTGAGGAGACAGCACCAGGCTCAAGGCAGAGGGAATTAAAGGTGGTTGGATTTTGGGGAGTTGAACTTTGGGGAACGTCCCTTTGCTGTTGTTGCTCTCAGCATTCTCCCCTGTGTGCTCAGTGCTCAGGGCACAGCTTGGATTGGGAAATGCTGCAGTTCTGAGGGGCAGGAAAAGTGAGGATTTAACCTTTTGCAGGAGCCATTCATCAGTCCAGGGAGAATTGGGCAAGTGAGTGCTGCTCTGAACCCTTCCCAGCCCCTGCTAAATGTCACTGTAGTGAGCAGTGGAGGCTGAGGGAGGTGCAGAGTTTGGGAGGGGATTGATTAAATCTCTCTGCAGAAATGGGGCTCTGGGTGACCCCTGGAGGTGAATCCTTGCTTGGGATATAAAAGGGTTTGGATGGAGTCCCAGTCTCTAATTCCCACCTTATCTTCCACTTTCATGGGTATATTTTATACATCTCAGGAAGTGATGCTGAAATGGAACAGTGCAAATTTTTTGGGTCATTAGACAGATCTGCACACAATTCCAGGAGTGCTCAGACCTTTGCATCAATAAACACAGGAAAACAGGAATATATCTTAAATTTGTTACATTTCCCCATCCCCTTCTCAGCCCAATTCTTGAGTACAGGCCACCTACCCCTGGAACAGGAGACTTCATAAAACCCCTTTAACCCTTCCCAATCCATCATTCATTGATCCACACTATGCAACTCCACATAGAATTCAGTCTCCAAGCTCTCCCAATCCTGCAATCCACCAGTGAATTTTTTTTTTTATAATGTATATCCAGGTTTGAATGCAGTTAATAGATTTTTTACCCTGCAGAGAACAAAATCCTCAGCAGAACAGTTGGTATTTTCTGGCTTTCAGCACTGTATGGTAATGTAAATGTCAGGACAGCATAAGGTAATAATTATGAAATCATATTTTGCTGCTTTAAGGAACTAAAAGGTTTCTAAAAAGTAAATAAAACTTGTCTTTTCCACTGCAAGCTCTCCCAGCCAGCGACTCTATTTTCGTGTGTTTGTGGACATTATTTAGTGCTGTCTGAATGCAAATGGTATTTATTGGAATAATAAAAGCTGTTTCCCAGTTATCCTCTCATAAAAGCTTACAGTGTTCACTACCTACAGCATTCCAGCTTCCCAGCAGGACAAAAGAAGCAGCTTTGGAGGCAATGGCTGTCTCATAAAATCATCACAGAATCACTGAGTGCTTTGGGCTGCAAGAGCCTTAAATCCCATCCCATTTCACCTCCCTATCCACTTCCCACCATCCCAGGTTGCTCCAAGCCCTGTCCAACCTGGCCTTGGACACTGCCAGAGCCTCCCCACCCTCACAGGGAAGGATTTCTGCTTAATACCTATGTGCCTAATACCTCAAAAATAAATAAATATTTAAAATATCTCAATATGCCAGATTAGTTAAATCACTATTCCAGGAGAGTTGAGCCTGGTAGTTAAGTTCTCCTCTGTCTTGCAGTGGAGTGAATGTTGTTTACAGCATTTTCACCTTTTATTAAAGGTCAGCAGCAGCACTTTACAGCTCAATGTCTCCCAAAAAAATAAATGGACAAAAATGGTAAATCTCTTCCAATATTGTTTGTCTTATTAGGTTAGACCGAGCAATTCAGGTAGAAATATTTGAGGGATGTAAGAGGTCACAGAAATCAGGCAAATCTGGTCTTTAGGCCCTATTTCTTGTATTTTATGTGCTGGGGACACTGCCCATCATTGTCACTGCCAAAGAAATGAGAAAACCTTGAAATCAGAGCCATCCCTGCAGAGTTACGTGGGGTCTGTATTGGAGCAGGAACTGCTGCTACCATTCACCAACATTCTTGTGATCACAGGTGAAAGGAGCTTTCCTCACATTTCTGCTCCTTGTTTTTCCTCTTGATCATCCAAAAATATTCTACTCCATGCCATCCACCTCTTCTGCATGTAACACATCACCAGCATGCAGGGGAGGTCGGGAACACATTCCCACAAATTACAGGAAGGCTCTGAATGAATGCTCACAATGCCCAGGTGCCTTCCCAGCAGCTCCAGTGCCAGGTCCTTGTTCTGCAGGGCTGTTCCTGGGAGAGGAGGGAGGAAGGGAAGGGCTGGCAAAAACCTTGATGTGTTCTTAGTCAGAAATTTCACACTTGGAAAAATAGAGGGAGGAGTTTGCTGGGAATGACCTGACCTTGGACTGGGATCAAGGGGTGCCAAGGAGGAGTGACCTGATGGCAAAACCCTTGGGTTCTGCAGTGATGCTTTTTGGGGGTACCTAAAAACAGAGGCTAGACAAAATAAAGAGATTAAAAAGCAGTTCTAGTAATTGAAGGGTCTTCAGGTACATTTAGGGCTGACAAAGCCCCCCAGGGGCTACACCCAAAAATGAACAACAGGTCACAGGTTTTTTTCCCACTTTTTAAAGTTTGGTCCATTTGCATATTGGGGATTCATCTTCCAATTCCAGCTTCAGCTAATGAAGTCATTTACCCCAAGTTTGCTTCCCCCAACTCATTTTTGTTTCCGTCTCTCAGGGCCTGGGACAGTCAGGTGTCCTTGACTGCCAGGCCTGGAGAGGAATTGTTGTGTCTGAGCAAAATGGGAGAGCAGCAGCTGCCACTGGAGATGGAGTTTAGAGTTCTACACTAAAGAACTGCAGGGTTACAAACACATGGAAAATATAAAAGCTCAAGTACTAAGGCATCTCCTTAAGGAGATGAGCAAAGCAATGTCTCACCAGCATTAAACCCTTCTCTCCAGCTCAGCAAGCTGTGGTGCCATTCCAGGCACGTTGTTTAATTCCTCCTCCTGTTTATGGTAAATATTTTCCCCATATCTGCCAGTCTCCCAAATATTTACATACCTTGAAGTGCATTTGAGTCATTCCCTTGTCATTCTCTCGTGGAGCTGTGACCTGGTGCTCTCCATGCAGGGCTGTCTCTGGGGAGGCTGCGTTTGTCTGACGAATCCAGCACTTCCTTCAGCTGCTTTGCAGGCTCCAGGCTCTGAAAATCCCCAGCTTCTCTTCCCACTTTCCCACTGGGATTGTAAAGCTCTCTGCTTCCTCTTGATGTGGAGCTTTGCAGGGTTTTGGGGGTTAAAGGTGGTGCTCAGAGTTAAACACGTGCCCAATTAACGGGGCAGACACCCATGTCCTGCCTTTCCCAATATGTGCAACAGAGATCCCAGTAACGCCTTCTCTGTGACCATTATTAATTGTGTTTATCTTGATTCTTCACTGTCTGCATCTCTAAAACACTTTGGACTGCCTGACCCATGGATTCTTGCTGTCACTGGTGGGAAAACAAGGACACAAGTGTGTGGCATCTACAACTGCCTGACAGGAGGTTGGAGTGAGGTGGCAGTCAGGGCCTTTCCCAAGGGACAGGACGAGAGGAAAGTGTCTCAAGTTGTGCCAAGGGAGGTTCAGACTGGACATCAGAAAATCATTTCATTATGGAAAAGGTTGTTGAGCTCTGGAACAGGCTGCCCAGAGAAGTGGTGGAGTTCCTAACCTTGGAAGTGTTTAAAAAATGCCTGATTGTGCCACTTGAGGACATGGTTTAGAGCTGAACATCCTGGTGGTGCTGGGTTGACATTTGGCCTCGATAATTTTAGAGGTTTTTTCCAACCTGAATGATTTTTGATTGTTCTGTTTCACCTTTCCCTCCCTCCTGCCATCTGTGTTGGATTGTGCTGGGTCAGCCAGGAATGGGCAGCAGGAGGTTGTGGCTGTTCCTTGGAGCTGTGCCTTGAAGCAGAACTCTCACTGTTCATTGGTGATCATTAAAAATGCCATAAAGCTCTTCACAAGCAATGGCTCATCCAAATTCTGAGCCAGGGATATCCTGATCATCTCCCAAGCATGAAAATAAATTCCCTCAGCTGTTTAAAGAGACAAAGTGTTCACATGTTTCATACCCAGAGGGAGTTTCTGGCACTTGGCATTTGCATTCAAGGCTGGAGAGGAACCTGTGCGAGTGCTCTGGGCAGTGAAATCTGCTTTGATCTTCTGTGAACACTTTCAAGTTGCACAAAGCTGTAAAATGATTGGAGGAGCCATTAATCTGTGATTTGAACCCCCTCAATTAATTGTGTACACACCAAAAAAAAAACAACACAAGACTGAATTCGAAGGTATAAACAATTTCTTCAGTTATTGAGGTGCAAATATCAGCCAGAAGATTTTGGCCAAGGTATTTCCCCAACCAGAGTTGAAGTTTTCTGAAACAATGAGGGGGGGGGGGGGAGAGTTTATGTTTATGGGGATGGGGTGGCCTCTAAAAACACTTTCAGAGCCTGCAAAGAGTAAATCAGAATTAATGACTCTGCTTTTTGATGGGGAGCTGCATCTTTTTTATGTCTGTAAATAAGAACAGATGTGTTGTTGCTTGGAACGGTTTTGATGAGGGATTTCCCAAACATAATCTATGTTTGTGGGCTTGTTGGTCTTGAGAAAACAGCATTTTCTGTCAAATCAAGAATTGTCAGATCCTGTGTGCTGCCTTGCACGTCACCGAAATGGAAAATGCAGATTTCACATGCATTTAAAAAGAAAACTAAATTATTAATAAAATACATTAGTCACGTAAAAAAAAAAATGCAGAGCAGGTCAGAGTAACACTTAATTGCTCTTATTCATTAAAAAGATGTTTAGTCAATGGAAATGTTTGATTGAACTATCTCCTTACCTTCCCGAGCTACTATTCTTCCTTTATGGTTTCATTCATCAGCACTCTGTTCTGCCAAATAACTGTTCTCTGTAGAGAAATACCCAAAACTCAGACTTGCTGACTGAAAACTTTAAATTGTGGCCAGATTCTCAGTCAGCACAAAGCAGGAGCTGCTGTGTGCCTGATTTTCCTGACTTAACCTCTGAAGTCACGTTTGGACCTTGGGGATTTGTGGAATCTTTGGAGAATAGCTGGAAGGTAATTGGATATTAATAGATTGAGTATTAGTGACATGAGTAATAGTGGATATTAAGAAAAGAATACCTCCAAACTTCCTTTTCCATGCTGAAAGTTTTGCATGGAAAAGGCAAATTTTAAGGCAGAAGGAAGTGGGAATTGCAGGGTGCTGTTCCCATGTTCCTGAGTCCATCCTAATGCTGTCTGCAGTTCGTGTATCCCGCTTCTGCTTCCCTTGCTCCTTAAACCTTCTAGAAATGCTCTTCCCCCTCTTCCCACCCTTTTTGGGCTGAATTTCAGTGCTGCAGCCTGCAGTGAGCTGTCCCAGCGTGGATCAGCATGCAGCTCACATCAGCTTTTCCTCGTGCAGGTGCAGGGAAGGCAGCCCTTAATGAGAATTGTCAAAGTGAGAAAGGAGAACGTCGTTGTGAGCAAATTCCAGGGCGAGCTGATTACAGAGGACTCTGCTCCTTCAGATGTTCCTGCAGGATGCTGAGTGCTGAGTACAAGCTTGTAAATCCCTCACAGATTATTGTTTTACACTCAGCCTTTTTACTGGGGAGAAATCGAGCAGCTTCCCACGTGATGTGTGGGTTTGGGTTGTTCCACCACCCCAGGCTGGGTGTTTAAAAGCTGTGGGGATGTGGCACTTGGGGACGTGGTTTAATGGGGGCTTTAATGGTTGGACTTGATGATCTTAAAGGTGTTTTCCACCCTAAATGGTTCTGTGATTCCATGTGCGTGTCCAGGCTGGGAACTGACACATCTTGGAGGGGATGGGGAGGGATTTTGGCCTGGACTGATCCCTGTTTGAGACCATTTTCCATCCCCACTGCTCCTGACAAGGCACCTGAGCTCGAGCTTACACAGAAAATATTGGGAGCGTTCCAATAAATGGGAAATTCAGGTTTGTTTGATCACAAGGAGCTCAGTGCAAACCTGTCCCCAAAAAACCTTGGATTTTCATGGCCTGCGTGTTGGGTTTGTCTCTGATCTGGTGGAAACTTTGGAAAAGTGTGCACAGACTGTAAATCCAGTCTAAAGTTGTGCATTCCTTATTGATGAAGATGATGGGTGGATTTTGGTGGGATATTAAGAAGAAATTCTTCCCTGTGTGGATGGTGAGGCCCTGGAATTCTTTCCATTCTCTTTCATAATAATCACCCTAAAAATACCAAGGAAACATTTCTTAATCCTCTTTAAAAATGAAAAAAAATGGGTTTATTTTAGAGATATATGTTTAGTAGAAATGGCACAAAAAATTAAGATTCACATTTTGGGTTTTCATCAGAATGTTTCTATTTCATGGTAATTTAAAAAGATTATTATTATTATTATTATTGTTTTTTAACAAAACCCCCCAAATGTTTTCTTTTCAGTTAGTTTTATATGCAAATTGGTCGAGCTCAGTGGAAATGGCTGTCGTAGGACACAAAGCTTTTGGCAGCAGTCACAAATAAAAGGCTTAAATTCATTTAAAATGGATACCTTTCAATGAAAATAGATCTGTTCTTTTCAAATCTCCTGCCTGATGTGGCATGGGAATGCACAATGACAATTCCCTCTATCCAGAGGGAATTCTGCTCATCCATTACAATGTATTTTTGGAGGATTTATTGTTTTTTCTTAATTTTTATTACTGAGCTGATCTGCATGAGAACAGGACCTTTATTCCGTGGGGATTCATTGGATCCAGATGTTTGTTTGCTGTGGGAAGTCATAATCTCATTTGTGACATTGCATTGGGCTGTGGCAAAACGGAGCTGGGGACAAAGACGGGATTATCACTTCTGCAAGGGATAAACAACAGCAGCCACTGAGAGATTCCAGAAAAACAAAGGCCTTGATTCCCTGCAAATTTATTCTCTGATAGGAAATTTCACATAAGGAGTGAGAGAAAGGAAATCAGAATTAAGGGTTTGTGTAGAGAGAAAAGAGCTGAGCAAAAAACCTCTCTGCTGCTTGGTGGATCTTTGCCACCCACTCAGGTTTTTCAGATTCCTCATTCCAACCTCATCTGCACTGGGAACTTCATCCCCAGAGCTGTGGACTCTCCCAGTCCCTTCCAATGTCCATCTCAGCCTTTCTGCTTTTCATCCAGATCTGGGCAGATTTTATGGTTTAGTCCCATTCCTGTTATTCCAGGTCTGGATTCTCATCTCTGTTTCGGAGGAATTGACGTTTGGAATTTTCTGTGAGGCACAAAGGGAAGTTGCTCTTCAAATGGTTGACTTTTGAGGGATCTTTGCCTGCTGCCTCAGGAATTTTACCAGCAATTGTTCCCTGAATTCTGTGCAGCCATCCCCAGGAATGCTGAACCACAATTAAAGGGTTTATTTCCCTTTCCTTGAGATATTTTCTGGTTCAGCTGGGACAAACTTTTTTTTCCTAAAAGCCAAACAAACTCCTCTGGAATTTTAACAGGAAGTGGGAATTCTCTTCATATCCATGTGGTCCTATATAATCAGGATTTTTTTCGGGGTTTTTTGAGACACAGGATCTTAGTAAAAAATAAGACTCTGGATTCTTGAATGACTCCAACCTATTTTGTTTTCCAAAGCTGCAACATTCCAGAATTAGTAAAAATATGAGTTCTTGCAACTTTAATTAATTTTTAGCCTTTAAATGTTTTTGCAGTAGCTGTTAGTCTAAGACCAAACTTAGAGTTGATAAAGGCAGCTTAGTTCAGTACCATTGTGCAGAAGATAAATCTTGGGGTACACAGTATAATTTATAATCCTGGCTATTTCATCTTTATTAGGTTTAATGATATCAGATATTCTGATTGTTTTAACAAGGTTGGTCAAATGTCAAATCGAATTAACGTCATTTATCAATAAATTTAATTTTTTTTGCCTCCAGCTTTGGACTGGCAATTTTATGTGTGTTCATGTCTGGGTGCAACCTAGAGAGATTCATTGGGAGCTGTAGGAGAGCAGAGATTGAGGTTTTTACATATAAAATAAGAAATCACACTCCACAGAAGGCTCGAGGGAATGTTAGAAACAAGGAGTATTTGTCACTTGCAAGCTGAAGCAAAGTGGTTATAAATACATGGCTCACATTAACAGCCCACTTCCTTTTGGTTACACTGTGCATGAAGGCTTGGAAAGAATTGAAATGGAGAAACCAGGAACAGCAGAATTGCTGATCACAGGTGGGAAGGGAGGTTTTAGGCAGTGTCAGACTTTGGGGGATTGTCACTGCAGAAATTTATAGTCCTACCCAAAGAGGGGGCTGAGAGATTACAAGGTAAATAATGAAGTGAATGAAAACATCACCTTAACTGCCTATTTTTATAAATATAACAAACCAGGAGGATGATTTCTTTTGGCTGCTTCGTAAAACTTTGGAATAATTTATAAAATTTATATAATTTCTATAATTTATAAAAAGGAAGCAGTATGAATGGAATCTAGTGAATGGAATCTAATGAATGGAATCTAATGCTCGAGGGGCATCAAATCCCCCCTACCTCATATTTCTCCTACACTATTGTCCCTGAAAAAGCTCATGGCGAGCCTTAAAGGGAGCTGTCCAGTGCTGAACGACCCAAAATGAATCTGTAAGTGGAGCTAGAATGCCACCCATGATGCTGGAATGTAGAAAACCGAGGAAATGTGTTTTAGGAAGGGTTTTGGTGTGGTTGGAATCTCAGGTTTTTGGAGCACTGCAGCTGCTCTGGGCTGAGTGAATCCTGCCTCAAGCCCCAGCACCCACTCAGCTCCTGCACAGATCAATGTCAGGCCATCCTCAGCCTGCCCCGACTTCAAACACAAAAGTGAGTCTGACTCTTTTAATCCTCCATCAGGTCCAGAACGATTAACATTTATTATGGAGCCACTTAATAGCCAGTGGCCATCCAGTCAGAGGAGATTTATATCTCCTTACAACAGCTTAATGTGGACTTATGCTCCCCCAGGGTCCCTTGTCCAGCTGAGTGGCCAAAATGAACGTGTTCAGAACTCTCTTACTCTCAGCAAACTCCAGACCCAGTGGCTACTTGCACATTTTAATCTGATTTATCTTGTCAAGGATAACGCCAATGCCAAAGTGAGCTGCACCAGCAAATCTTGTGCAGGGTCCTGCCTGCCAGGAACTCTGCTTTAGAGGCTGCCCTGAGCTGTCAGAACTGGTGGCTCTGCTGTGCAGAGGTTTGTGTGACACTGGGTTAACATTTGGGTACAGAAAGGAGCAGATCTCTGTCAGACTTTAGCTTTGGGGCATTGCTGAGCAGCACTCGCAGTTCTCATTTAGGGTTAGGAAATATTTCATATAAAACCTTCAGGTGTCCTTGTGTGAAGCCCAGATTCAGAGCACTGAGGGTTTGAGCTGCAGAATAATGTTGGCATTGGGTGTACAGGACATGGAACTGCTGGTTTTTTATGTTACATATTATTTCACAATATTTTGAGTCCAGAGGGAACAGCTGAGCATCACAGCTACATAGCATGGCAAATAATGCAGCTGAAATGAGTGTGCTTCAAGGAATCAGCCAGAGACAACATTTTCTAAAAGTTCTGCACTGAAAGACTCTGTATTTGCTTATTTTTACACTCTTTAAAATGAGGGAATCTTCTTTATTTATGATGAGAACATTCTTCAGTCAAAGCCTCTTAAGTCCTTCATGGGCATGTGGAAGACACACAAAAAATTATTTCAGATTTCTTTTTCAGGATCTGAAGTTTGCCAAAAGCAGCTGACCAATGTTTTCTCTTTTGCTTAGAAGACAGGGAAGCAAATCTCTACTTCCAAGGGCAAGCAAGTAGATGAAAGCTTCCTTCTTTCTGTCATCTTTGGCTTGTGGTTTTAGAGCAGCAAAGGGTGAATCCAGTCCTTCCACAGGAGCTCAGTGACACGAGGAGTGATTTCTAAATCATTCCACAGGAGCTCTGTGACGAGGAGTGATTTCTAAATCATTCCACAGGAGCTCTGTGACACAAGGAGTGATTTCTAAATCATTCCACAGGAGTTCTGTACCATGAGGAGTGATTTCCAAATCATTCCACAGGAGCTCTGTGACGAGGAGTGATTTCTAAATCATTCCACAGGAGTTCTGTGACACAAGGAGTGATTTCCAAATCATTCCACAGGAGCTCTGTAACATGAGGAGTGATTTCTAAATCCTTCCCTTGCCCTGATTCACCAGTCTCAGCTGATGAGGTGACTGCTCTTGCATTTGGATTCTTATCCAGAAATGCTTTCTGCTCTTTGCCTGCTCTCCTGCCTGCAGCTGCAGAGGAGAACGTCTGGAAATCCTTGCAGAATCCATCAGATCTTGTCTGCAGTCACGTTTCTGTAGAATCACTCCAATCCCAAGCCTTTCTAATTAGTGCAGCCTAATCAGCAGGACTCCAGGAGCTTCCTGGCTCCCTCATTTTGATTCCCTGTTGTCCCCCAAAGTGCCTTGACTTGCCCAGCAGTCAGGGAAATCAGTGGCAGCTCCACCTGAGATGGTTTTTCCTGGGAAACAGGCAGGTTCCCCAAAGCACCTATTCCCAGCTATTTTGATGTGAAGCACAAATGCCTTCAGGTTGAATTAAAAAAGGCAGGAGCTGTCCTGATTCCCCACGTAAGTGAATGTGTCGAGCCTCAGTGCTCAGAAGGAAAACAGAGTGTGCTTTGTGCCCATAATCAGCATGTTCCCAGCAGCCTGGCAAATGGTTTATGATGTTATTCACAACCGTTGCACCATCAGGAGCAGCCCTGCATTTCAACTTAATTGAGCCACTGCTATGACACAGCCAAGTGGTGAAATTGTAATTATAGAGAGTGCTGCTCTGGCATTTTCCATTGGGGAGCTGCTCGCGAGATACGAAGCCCTCAGAGTACATCTGTGAGGAAATTTTTCCTGGGGAAACTTTGTGTTCGTGTTTCCTGTGCCAAGTTCCCAGGGGGAGATGGTTGGGGGTTGGTCTTGATGAGATTGGAGTTCTTTTCTGGATTTAGGGATTCTCTGTGCCTTGAACTGGGCCATTCTTACCCCTTTTCCTCCCATTCCTGCCACAAGGGATCCTTCAAGGGATGGGTTGTGCCAGGAGCTCAGAGCTGAGGTGGGACTCCCTGTATTCCACACCCAGGCCCACGGAAAAGTGGAAAACTTGTGGAAAATTTGTCATGGGCTCACTTTTCCCTGATATCTTGGACCTTTGAGCAGGCAGTTATGGAGTGTGGCATTTTCTGAACCTTAGTGATGCACACAGCACTGAGAGAGAACAGCACGGAGCTGGCAGTGGGGCTGGAGCTGCAGTTAATTATAGATTTGTCCCAGGAAAGGTGCATTCAACCAAAGGTCACAATTTAGAGCTGTCAGTGGTTGATCCTGCAGGATGCATCCATCAGGTGTGGCTTTCAGGGGGAGGCAGAGTGGCTCAAGTGCCTGTTTGCATCAGAAAATATGGAGTAAAATTGAAAATGAATGGTTTCTCTCCCTTTCTGCTGCTCTGAGCCAGGAGTTGAGCTGGGATTGCCGTGCAGGCTGGGAGAGTGCAGAGGTGAAATAATGAGAACAGGGAGAAGGAGCAGCCTGTGTAACCAGGCATCTCCTTCCTTTGCTTCATCAGTTCATGCTGGAGAACAAAATCGGGCAAAACTGGATTTCCAGGGTGCTGTGGAAACACCTGGATTTACCTGAGTTCCTCAGAGCAAGGCACCATGGAGCCTGATACTCAAATCAGCTGCTCCTCTCTGCCCCCACATGACAAACCCACTCTCTCCTCTTTCAAATACACTCCAGCTTTTGTTGTTTGGGTCTGGATTTTGATGCTGGTTGCTTTTCCCCCTCTTTACCCTCAGCTGCTGCCTGCTCTGCTGTTCCAGGCTGTGAAAAGCTCTGGGACATCACCTGACACTCTCCACTCCTGGTGCTGCATCCATGCAAATCCTCCCTGGCTCTGCCTGCCTCTCATCCCAGACAGTCTGGCTTTATAATTGCTCACTTCTAATATTTCCTCTCCCAAGGCTATCAATTTGTTTTCAATTTCTCCACCTGTTGCCTTGGCTCAGGTATCCCACAGGGTTTTGTCCTAGGCATCCACTCCTTCATTTATTATGCTCCCAGCTCTGGAACACGGGCACCCTGAAGCATTTTTACAAGCAGGATTCTATTACGGGCTTGTTTTGTTTGCCAGAGATTTTGGCAGCAGCGAAGAAGGAGAGTTTTCATCTTTATTTGCTCCGTGTGAGCCTTGCTGTGGAGCTGGTTATTACTGCACTGCATAAATCTGAATTGTTTGACCAATTTTCTGGTCAGGAAATGTGCTGTGAGTGTCCAGTGCCCAGGGTGGGAGAGAGCACCTGAAAAAAGGACTTTGCAGGTGATGCTTTCCACATAATTCCCCTGCCTTTCCTGTGGTTAACCTTGAAAATTACTTTGGGAGGTGATGGGAAGAGGCCAGATTTTGCTTTCTGCGGCGTGGATTTCAAAAAGCACAACTTAACTCAGGGGCAGGCACTGGGAAATAGGCTGGAATCCCATGGATAAAGGGAGCAGGAGTAAAAGAGTCTGTCCTCTTAGCCAGGGCTCAGGGGCTGCTGCTGTAGTGTCTCAGTGGAGACTGGAATGAGGATAGTAGGAAAAGCAGTGTGGAATCACTTCTGTGCTTGGCATTTGAGGCTTTTAAGCCATGTATCTGAAATAAATATCTAAAATATTGTGTAAATCAGTGTTCCAAAGGTTGGTCCAGCAGGTTGCTGGCTGGAAAAGCCCTGAAAACTGGAGGTGGGTAAAGTCCAGAGGAATGAAATCCAGAGGAATGAAATCCAGAGGCATGAAGCTGCTTTTCCACCCTGTCCCACGTGCTAAGTGAGAGATTTTCCCTTTCCATGGGATGTAAGATGAGGTTTATCTCTGAAGGCAGTGTTTTCCAGGAGGGGAAGAAAGCAGGTGGTGTCATCCTTGAACAATTTAAAACATCCATAATAATTCCAGACTTTCTCCTGAGCTCTGTGTAAGTATTTCATTGTTTGTATGAACCATTTAAGGAGAAATTTTACTCCCTGTGGGTTTAATAAGGACTGAAAAGGAGTTTTAGAGCAGTTGAATCCCCTAGTTGTGAGTACAGGTAAGGGCAGCAGAGGTGGATAAGCATCAAAACCTGTGTTTATATGAAAAACAGTGAAAAAAACCTCAAAATCCCCACTCTTTTCAGGGTCTGCTCAATTGTCTCTTGATAAAAGTGTTAAGAAAATAACTTCTATATAAGACAAATCTTGGTCACCTTGATGACAGAGTGGCCTCTGCTAAATTGCACTCTGTACAACCTACAATTTTTTACTCTTTCTACTCTGATCTATTAATGCTAAAATATTGATGAATACTTTGTCTTATCTGTCTTCCCCTTTCTTCCTAGCAGACAGAGGAAGTAAAAATAGCTGGAGCAGAGACTTTTCTGGTTCTGCTGTGGTTCAGGCAATCCAGGCTTTGATTTGTGTGACCCAGCAATGTTTGGGGCAGGAGGGCTGAGGAAGAGAGGGAGGGAAAGCAAACCTTAAATCTCGTAGTAAAATGCTTGTTCTGCTCTTTCTGCTGAGGGGGATAAGGAGGAAAAGAAAAAAAAAAAAGATAAACAGCAGAGCCATTACATGTTGGCCTGAGTCCAATCCCTTGGTTACATCCATGCCTCTAACTCTGCCTGAGAAAGTCATTTTAAAGAAATACAGTTATTACATGCATTAGTCCTCACATCCTGGGAGGTACCTCTGTACTCTTCCATCTTCCTGGATTACCTCAAATGTTTCCTGAAGGCTTTGAAATCCAGGGAAGACCAATCTGGGAGAGGTCTCGCTGCAATCCTTTTCTTTCTCTGGCTTCACAGGCAGAAAAAATCTGCAAGCTCACAAACAATGCTTGAAAAACCAGGAAATTGAGACAGAAAATTTAAAATTATCTGTAAAAACTCTGCAGACAGGGAATTTGACAGGAGCAGGGCTTCCCCCTGGAACAAAGTGTGATTAACTTCTCAGACTCTGATCCCTAATCAATGTTTTCTGAAAATACAGGCCATGGGCTCAGCTGGGCAGAATTATTGTTACTTCCTTTATTTTGGTGAATATCCCAGTTTACTGCTGCTGAAAATGGGACTGAGCAGGATCAGTGTGCACAGGCCCCAAAATACCCCCTGAATCAGCCACTTGATTCTGATAATGCCTTATTAATCTCTCACTGATGAAATTCAGTGCTGCTGTCCCCACTTGACATCCACAAGAACTGAGACAGAAGCAAGTCCAGCATCAGTGATCACTTGGATTCTGGTTTTGGGCACGGGGCTGCAATGTGATCAGAGATCACTGCCCAGTGTTTGGTGTTCTGAGGTTCAAAATAAGCTAAAATTGAACTCTTTGTCCTAAAGCAGTTCTCAAACTCGTAACAAGACAGCAATTATGTTCTGTAAAATGATTAATCCAAAGGCCACTCATCAGCTGATGCTGCTGGTCCTGATGATGCCTCTTGGATTGTCTCTGCTCTTGGTGTTGGAATTCCAGATCTGATCCCACTGATGTCTCTTGGAATGTCTCTGGACCTGCTCCTGGTGTTGGAATTCCAGGTCTGGTCCTGCTAATGCCTCTTGGAATGTCTCTGGAGCTGCTCCATGTCTCTTCCCCTGCTCCTGGTGCTGGAATTCCAGGTCTGGGCCACGGTGAATGTGCCATCTGTGTGTCCTCCTCTCTTCCCCAGGAAGAGGCAGATAATGAGCAGGGCTGGTGATGGTCACTTGGGCCCCTGGAGGAGGTGGTCAGGCCACCTCATGTTCCCCCCATGGCCACAGAGCAGTCTCCAAATGGCTCCTCTGTTCTTCCAGGCAGATGGTTTGCCCCAGTTAGTGGAGAAATGTGAATTAAAACCCAGCCCTTGGTGCATTATAAATGGAAAGAATGAGAAGATCCATAAAAATTGCTTATTGTGGGAAATATTGTGTTTTGCTTTTTTGGTGCAGTGTTCCCCCAAATGAACAGTGAGGGACTGGAATCACAGAATTGATAAGGTTGGGAAAAGCCTTTAAGATCATCAAATTCAACACTGGACAGTTCACCAGGCAGAAGTTCACCTGCAGGACAAGAACTTCCCAGGAGTTCATTCCTGACTCTTCTTTCTTTCACTTAACACTAAATCCTCATTGCAGTAAACGAGATTCTTATGTCACAGACAGTGTTTTCTTTTGGAGGATTCCCTTAAAGCATCACTGACCATTCCATGAGAAAAATCCTGTGGCATTGACGTGTATTCTGTGATTCTTGGAAACTCAGTCACTGCAGTTCATCTTCATGGAATACACAGAAATCGAAACCGCAAGCAATAAAAGAATCATACAATTTGTTTTAATATTCTGTGTGACTTCCTGTTACTCTGCTTTTTGCAGGGTTCCATGTTTGTCATTTTGTAGTAGAAGTTCCCATGCATTTTCTATAAACAAAGTCCTTGTTTTCCTAACTGGCCAAGATTGTTTTAAACTTCTAAATTGTTTTTCATTCCTTTCCCCTAAGGTGGAGAAAGATGATTAACCATATCTTTATCCTGTGAACTTCTAGAGGTGTTAACCTCTTTCACCAATCCATGATTGTCTTAAGAAAGATAAAAATGAGAGAATAAAAAAGGGCAGGCCCCTTTTGGTGGTCCTGCCTGGTGGTCCAAACTGCTGCTCTGAAATCTGAGTGTTTCTTTCATAGCCAGCAGTGCAACAACTTCCCTAATATTAATTTGAACTTTCAGCTTTACAGACAACTTTCCTTATGATGTCAGCATGGAACTTTTCCCCCTTTTGGTTCAGCTTCCATGCAAGGCCAAAAAAGCCCGATTTTTTCTTTTACAAATTGCCCAATTCAAAGGTCAATAGTGGTATCATGTATCACAAGTCACTTGCCACGTCACCCAGAGCTTAAGGGCACATGTTCTAATGTGATCTGTCAGCCCTTCTGGACAGATTTAGGCCGTACTTGTAATCCATTAGTGCTTTCCTTTTTAGACTCAGCTCTCAGCCCAAAGCCCAGCGGGGAATTGATCGCCAGCTCCGTGGCTCTGAACAGAACCAGCTCACTGGGCACGAGTTACAGCCACAAAAACCACAGCCAGATCCTGGATGGGACATGAGAAATGGGGATATTTTATCCGTGGCCATACCTGCCCTCATTAGGGTAGAGCCTGCATTTCCAGGCTGAAGAAAAGCCCAGCTGGGCGGCCGGAATCGCGCTCATTTGCAGCGCAGAGCCGGGCACTGTTTGCTTCCCTTTGTGCCGCCAGGCAAAGAGAGGCACAGATCTTCAAGTCAGGATCAAAACTCCATTCACTTCCCACAGGCCAGAACCCCCCTGCCTGTGCTTGCTTTGATAATTGCTCAAATTGAGAGGAACAGGAGGGATCTTTGCCGTGACCTCGGTGTGCCTGCTCACGTTCGGGTGTGAAAGGATGGGTTATTTACTAATTGCTGCCGTGGGATCTTAGTTAAAAGGGGGAACTTCCTCTGCTGGGCTAACTGGTGTTGGAACTTGGTAGTAAAATCACCCCTTGTGGTAAATAAGTGCTGAACTCACCCACAGCTCAGCCTGGGATGCGAGTTCTCTGTTATGAATTCTGTAGGAGTCCGTGAGTCAATCATATCCCAATGACACTGAAACAGGATGATCCAATTCTTCAGTAGCTCATCATTATATTCAGCTATTCCTGCTTCTCTTAGGAAGAACTATTTTTTAGTTCTGACAGATCCCATTTGCTCCCTAAGTCACAGCTCAGGTATTCAGCAGCAGCACAGGGACAGGAATGTTTCCAGCAGACGTCGTCGTATCTGCAGGAATTATCTGACACAGCCAAAACAAAGTCACTGTAAACCAACATTGGCATCTATTTCTCCTCAAATTGTCTCAAAATAGCAGTCATTTTATGGAGTATAAATAACTTCAGATTATCTCACCCTTTCTAGTGGCAGCTGATGTCACCCTGCACAGAGTTTTGTGCAGATGTCTGTCTTAACTTCCTATTTTTAAATGTTCCCTCGCTATTAAATGCGTCTTTATGTCCTTTCCCAATCGTTATTTTGCTATTCATATTTAGTTTTCCACCACTTCATCATCTGAAATTTGCTACACAAAGGAACTGCTAAAAATAAACATCCTAAATTGTGGAGCTCATAAAATGATCTAAAAGGTGTTTGCAGGAATCATTTCAGATTCTTGTCTTGAAAGAACTTATTTTTTTTTATAATCTTGTGGGTTTTAACCCACTCCAAAGCTTCTACTTTTGAGATTATTTAAATAACTGCCCTTAGCTGTTTTCCTCACTAAGTGCTGGCTGCTTTAGTTGTTAACATGCCGTTAAAAGAAAATAGAGTTTATTTTTTGGGTGGCCCTTTCTTGTTTATCTGTTACACAAGACACAATTATAAATACAAATGCAATTCTGTCTCACCTTCCCACGGGAACGCTGCAGCAGATCTAAGAAACCCTCCCAGAATTATGGATTTCAGATGTTTTATGTAGCTCAGGTTATCAGCTGGGACAACAAAGCCCAGCCCTGTTCGTTTTGGCTTTTTCTTGGAATATTTATGATGTTCAGACAGAACAGAGTAGAAAAACTGTGAAAGTGGATAAACTTTCAGCAGAGAAGCTGTGGCTGCCCCTGGATCCCTGGAAGTGCCCAAGGCCAGGTTGGACAGGGCTTAGAGCACCCTGGGACAGTGGGAGGTGTCCCTGCCCATGGCAGGGGTGGCCCTGGATGGGCTTTAAGGTCCTTTCCAACCCAAATCATTCTGGGATTTCAAGATTCCAACGTGGCAGTGATGAATCCAACTTCTCTGCAGTGGGAACACGTTTCCCTGGGGGACAGGTGTATCTGTTTCAAGAGCCCAACTGTTCTGTTCTCTGATCAAGCACAATTTTAGGTTTTGAGAGTCTGACAGAACCCTTTTATCTTCTCTGAGTGGAGCTGAGATCGGTGGGAGTTCCTCCACTGAGAATATTTTTCTTGGGATCACAGCTTTGGGTCTCTCTCGTGTCTGCAGATCTTACACAAAACCCCAGCGTGGATCTCTCTTAAACCTCAGGATTCCTGATTTTCTTGTAACGTGGCAAATCCTCCTATTTACAAAACAGAATTATGTTTGTGGAACCAGTTAAACTGTAAGAAGAGATGTTTTTTGTTGTTTTGAGAGGCAAAACGATGGCATTACAGAGGAGAAAATAGAGATGTTAGAGATGGGCTCATTTTGCTGAAATGAAAAGGCTCGTGGCTAAGTTTACCCAGAAGAACGTTCCCTCACAAAGGAGATGCTTGTGCCAAACCCATCCACTGCTTCAAGCTCTTGTTTTATCATTTATGCTCTGTTTTCTGCTGCTGCTGCTCTGCTTTTGTACTGTCAGCTCAGCCTCTTCCACGAGCTGACTGGAGGGCTTGGAAACCTTGTTAGGAACATAAAATCCCGCATAAATTGTCAGCAAGGAAATATTATTTGTTTATTTAAGCATGAGAATCCTCTCAGACAGCCAGTCCAGCAGAACCACAGTCCAGCAGTTTTTAAAGGCCCTTACCCTCTATCAGTTGAGGTGGTTGGACCTTTCTGGCCTTGCTTTGGGTTCATCTCTGACCAGTTTGGAAATGAAACATGAACACAAACATGTTCTCAATTGCAGATTGAGTTTCTAATTATTGTGGGGGTTTTGCTGCTCTGCCTTTGTTCTAAGAGCACTTCTACACTTCTGGCTTTGCTGATGAAGCTGAGGTGGGGCAGTTCAGCTGGAGCTGGTATGGACAAAGCCCAGCTTTGCTCTAAGTTAGCAATCAGAGCTAAAAACACTCTTTGCTGAGTGGACTTGTGTGGCACTGCTGGCAACAGAAGAAACACGCAGGCTTCAGAGCAGCAGTTGAATTTCCAGGCAGGATCAACCAAAAGGGCCTTGCCCTTCTTTATTCTCTCATTTATATCTGTTTCTAAAGATAATCAGGGGTTGGTGAGAGGGGTTAACACCTCTGTAAGTTCACAGGATAAAGATGTGGTCAATCATCTTTCTCCACCCCAGGGGAGAGGAATGAAAAACAATCTACAAGTGCAAAACAATCCTGGCCAGTTAAGAAAAACAAGGACCATGTTTATGGAAAATGCATGGGAAACTTGTACTGCAAAGTTACAAACATGGAACCCTGCAAAAAGCAGGGCGACAGACTTGCTCTCCAAGCCCCTCCAGTGAGTGACTCAGACTGTGTTTTTAGAACCCTCGCTAATATCTCATGTTTGTTTTGCTTCTGGCTAAAGCACAACCTTTCCAATCCCAGGGCTCTGCAAGGAAATTGGAGAAAACTGGTTTTTCTTGAGTGCCATAGGTCGTTTGTTCTCCCCAGACAGGTCTATTCAGCAACTTGTAGTCCTTAACTATCAATTATTTAAGAGCTGATGTACCAAACCCATCCTCTGGTGTCCTTAGCATAAGAACCGTGAGGCCCAGCACAATAAAAGGGAACCATAAGACAGTAGAGAGAGTCACAGGATATGAGGGTACAGGTAGTTCATAAAAGCACAATGGAATTCATAAATCACATTTAGACAAGTCCCCCCAATTCGTCACAGAGCCAAACACTGCTAAATGAGATTTTTATATTGGTTTGGGGGACTGGAGTTGGGAGCTTCAAAGGAGGTGGTGTTTTCTGCTGTCACTGCTGACCTGAATGCTTATTAATAATGAATACTGCATGAGGGCCTTGATGGCTCTGAAGGTGTTGTTGTTGCTTTCCTTAGAAATAAACATTGATCTCAACCCAATTGGGTCTTTTCCTGTGATAGGAGAGAGGGCACAGCCTGAATTTGGGGAGACTGTGCTTCTTTGCCTTGGAATTAACTCAGGATTATCCCTGCTGTAAAATGAGAGAAGTAGGAAAAGAATATCTGTTCCAGGAATGAACTTGTCCAAAAATATTTAAATCTCTTTTCATAGAGTGGCAGCCAAGCAGTTTGGTGCTCAGGAGAGAAGTTTATCCCAAAACACCAATAATTAATTTCAAGTGGAGCATCCCAAGAGAGCAAAAATTTGCAAAACATAAGTGCCCAGCCCAGGATCTTGCACACAGAGCAGCCAGGAAATACCTGAGGACTGAGGGTGGTGGCACAACCTTCCTGTGGGACTGGGGAAGGAAACAGGGCTGCTGAAAGGCTCTTAAAGAAAAACCCCAAAACCAGGCAGACAAACTGTGTCTCAAAATGGAAGCGAGCCTGCATCGTAATTTGAATTTGTTATCCCCTGACAGCCACAGCCAGAGCTCAGTGCAAGGCAGAATGAGCTAAAAATATGTAGAAAATGCAGCAGTGCCCTCAGCATCCCTTTGGCCAAAGAACTGGAGCTGCTGCTTTGGGATGAGGCACAAGAGGAAGAGCCTGGGCAGAGAAATGGAGAAAATGCAGCTTTGCAGAGCTCTGTGTTAGAAGGAAGAAAAGGCAAGAATTTCACCTTTAGCTATTTACCCCCTTTACCTGGAGTCACCTCCTTGCAGACCAATTAACTCAGACACCAAACAAGCTCATTAAAAGTGCTCTGAGGTGCTTTTGGAGCAGGGAAAGAAGATGTTGGAGAGATTTTTTTTTCCTTGAAAAGTGGCAGTTCTTCACCAAGAGGGAGCTGGAACCCCAGGAGAGGCTGAGCCACAAGGAGTGTGTCTGATTGCAAATTTCCTTCTCCTTTAGCAGCTCTTATCTCCTGGTCAATGCTGCTTCCAGATCCAGTCACTTTTATTGGCATTTGGCTGTGGAATTGCTTTGGTTTCTTCCTTTTATTGTCATTTGTCTGCCAGAGGGGGCAAAGGGGTGTGAGGCCAACCCTGAGCTTGAAGGCTTTGCAAAACTCACTCGAGTTTACATTTACGTGATGTGGTCTCACAACTAAGAAATTTAATCCATCAGAATTGCCAGAGGAATGTGAGGAGTGTGAGAGAAATGGGACATTAAATCTGGGGAGGGGGGAAGTATCACCTCAAGGGATCCTTCCATTTCTAACCCTGTGATTTAAAATGTTCCATGTGTGTGGTGTCAGGTTTTCTCTGTCAGGATTGCTGTGACAAAAAACCCTGAAATAATCTTTAAAAGAAACATAACATGGCCAAAATCATCCTCTGACATTTAATCTGTGAGCATTTTAACCTGAAATGTGTGTTTAAAGTGTTTCTCTCAACTTCCTTCGACCTGAGCTAAAAGCCAAGCCTTCAACCTCGTGCAAATGGACAAAACTCAGTTTTCCTGAGGTGGCAGCTGAATTTGGGAATTGGATGGACCTTTCTTCCTGTCACCCCTGGCTCCAGGCTGTGCCACGAGCCTTGTCACAGCAAACCTGGTGCTGCAAGTTCTGCTGTGTTTGCCTTCCACAGGCAGGGAATTTGGAGGAGGGAAAACACCCTGAATTTGGGGAAAACACCCTGAATTTTGGGGGAAACACCCTGAATTTATGGTGAAATACCCTGAATTTTGGGCAGGCCCAGAATTTGAGGGGTTTTGGAGGGGTCTTGAAGGGGTTTGGGGGAATTTTGGAAAGCTATTGGGGGGGGTCTTGAGAGAGTTTGGAGGAATATTGGAGGGATTTTGGGGGGGTCTTGAGGGAGTTTGGAGGAATTTTGGAGGGATTTTGGGGAGGTTTTGGGAGATTTTAGGACTTCAGGGGGGAAGGATTGAGCCAGTTCTTGTTGCCTGGTTTGAGTCAGGTTTTGTTTCCTGTTTTTTTTTGGCTCCTCAGGCCTGATCTCCTCTTCTAAATAATAACCTGCTTCACAACCATCAAGTGTTTTCCTCAAGAAAACCTGAAAGAGGGAGAGAAATGAAAATCCTGGCTCAAAGTTATGATTCCTTAAAGAGCAGTGGGTGCAGAACGTGCAGTTAAGCTGAATTTGTGATATGGGAATAAAGTTGCCCATTTTTTTTTTCCAAGCAGCAAAATTAACTACCAAATGCCATCATTTTAAGACTATAAACAAGTGAAACCTATAAAAGATTTACTGGGAATCTAACTCTTCTTTTCGATGTCCTAGTGAAAGAAATAAACATAAAACTGAAAATCAGATGCTTCAGGATTTATGAGGCCGATTCAGTTTTTTTTTTTTTTCCTAGTGACTGTTTTAACAGCCTATTAACATCTTCCCCACAGCAAATATATAACAAAATTGATATTACAGAATCAAGTTGGGATGGGTCCCATGAGTGTACTTAAATATCCCGTAAACATCTAGAGCTATTCATCTGTATTATGGACTGGGTGTACAAAGTACATCTCCATAAATTCTCCTCAAAAGCAAATTCTTCCCAGTTTTCCTTTTGCGGAATAAAAAATTAAAGCTCTGCTTCTGCGGAGGGTTGAGCGCTCCTGCTAAATTCCCAGCTCCCTTGTAAAAGGATGGTTCTCTCTCAGTGCTCTCAGGGCTGCTCACAAAAGACTAATTTTCTCCCTGGCAAGCCCGAAATCAGTTGTCACCGTGTTAAAAAGTCTCTTTCCAGATGATTTGTGTCGTGCTAATTTCTTAGAGTGTCAGACATGAGCGCCTCTAATTCACGGCAGGAAGTGGCAGGGCCATTAAATGTCGCCAATAAAAGGAACACGGAGGGTGTTGTGCCCAGCCTTGCTTGGCCATTTATCTGCATCCTGCCAGCTCGGCTGGGTGACAGCTTGGGCTCACCGGGGTGAGGAGGGTTTTAATCGGGCCTCAGCCCTCGAAAAGGAGGGAGGAAACTTCTTAATTAGAGAACCCAGCACCTACAAAACTGCTTTTTAAAAAAATTCCTACCTGATTTTGAAGAGGTTAAGCTGTTGACTGTTGTATTTGTGCCTTAGCCCTCAAAAAGGAGGGAGCAAACTTTTAAATTTCATAACCCAGAACCTACAAAACTGCTTTTNAACTTTTAAATTAGATCACCCAAACCTACAAAACTACATTTTAAAGAAGTTTTTACTTGATTTAAAGAAGTTACGCTGCTGCCTGTTGTGTTTGTGCCTCATCCCTCGAAAAGGAGGGAGCAAACTTTTAAATTAGATAACCCAGCGCCTAAAAAATGGCTTTTTAAAAACTTCCTACCTGATTTTGAAGAGGTTAAGCTGTTGACTGTTGCATTTGTGCCTCGTCCCTTGAAAAGGGATGAGCAAACTTTTAAATTAGATCACCCAAACCTACAAAACTACATTTTAAAGAAGTTTTTACTTGATTTAAAGAAGTTACGCTGTTGCCTGTTGTGTTTGTGCCTCATCCCTCGAAAAGGAGGGAGCAAACTTTTAAATTAGATCCCCCAAACCTACAAAACTACATTTTAAAGAAGTTTTTCCTTGATTTAAAGAAGTTATGCTGTTGCTGTTGAGTTTGTGCCTCATCCCTCAAAAAGGGATGAGCAAACTTCTAAATTAGATAATCCAGAACCTACAAAACTGCTTTTTAAAGAAGTTTTTCCTTGATTTAAAGAAGTTATGCTGTTGCTGTTGAGNTGATTTAAAGAAGTTATGCTGTTGACTGTTGGGGTTGTGCCTCATTCCTCGAAAAGGAGGAAGGAAACTTCTTAATTAGATAACCCAGCACCTATAAAACTGCTTTTTAAAAAGCTTTTACTTGATTTTGAAGAGGTTAACCTGTTGCCTGTTGTATTTGTGCCTCAGCCCTCAAAAAGGAGGGAGCAAACTTCTTAATTAGATAACCCAGCACCTACAAAATTGCTTTTAAAAAAAGTTTTTACTTGATTTTGAAGAGGTTAAGCTGTTGCCTGTTAGGATTTGTGCCTCAGCCCTCGAAAAGGAGGGAGAAAACTCTTTATTGAGACAACCCAGCACCCAGAAAACTGCTTTTTTTAAGTTCTGACTTGATTTTGAAGAGATTAAGCTTAGGGACAGCGTGTTAAAATAAAGCCAAAATGCTGTTTGCATCAGTGGATGATTCAGCACCTGCCTCGCCGCTCTCCTTTACCTCCTGTGTTTGTTCTGGTACCTTTTACTGAGCTAAACAGAAAACAATCACAGAGCACCACCAGAGCTGTTTGGAACAGAAAAAGCTGTGCTGCATCCAAAGTGGCCCAGTCGAGTGTTTGGAGGAGAGGATTTGCACAAAGGATTTAGCTTTGGCTTAGCTAATTCTGCCATTTCCAAACAGTATCTTGATTTCTCTACAATTACAGAGGGATCACTTTTGAAAGGTTTGTGTTATGATGTCTCAGTTCCATTTGATAATTAAAGCTAAGCTGCATGACTGAAGGTTTCTAAACCTGGGATGCTTGTGTGGCAAAGCTGAAAAACTCCAGGCCTTTCTCTGAAAGTGAATTCTGAGTGGGAATCTTTCCCTGTAGCCAGAGTAATTCCATTAATTTCTCCAAGTGTTTTTCTGTAATACTCTGTTTAATCTGAGCATGGCCTTCCAATGAATTCCTTGCAGTTCATCTTTGATCCATTGACCATAGCAGAGTGAGTTTTGAGCCGAGATTAATTTGATTTGACAGAGTAAATTAGTGACTGAGTTGGCACCAAAGTCTATAAAGTACCCAATGAGGTGATTTTTTTTTTTTCTGTGTAGAATAAGTGTAACTATTCTTGCAGCTTCGAACAGCGAGAGAGAGACACTACTACTTAAATAGAAATTGATTTATTCACTTAGGGCAAAAAATTGGAGCCTAAAAGCTCCGTACTCGGAATAAATTGAGATTTATTCTGGGTTTTGAAGTGAAAACACATGGTATTTAAAACCTGGGGACTTGAGGGAAGTGTTTGTAATGAATAGGGCAGAGTGAGGGGTATTGACAGCAAAGAATGCATCCAGTGGGGAAAGGCTGCAGGCCATGGATCTTTCATCAGCTCTATCCTCGTGCCTGAGCCCGTGTGGAGTTTCCTCGTGATGTTCAGCCAGCTATGAAAAGGTCAAGCAAACCAAAGGAAAAAAAAAATAGCTGCAAAGCTCCAGATGTTTGTTGTCTCATTCTTTTTGGGTTTTAAGAGCAGTTGTAGAGAGAGCTGAGTGGTGGGGCTTGACTGGCAGCTCCTCTCATCCTTCTGGTGAGACCTTTGCACCGTGAATGTTCAGGGGTATTTTGGCAAAATCACCACAGGAGATTTTGTGAATTTAGTTGAAACCACAGAATTTCCCTCAGTGAGGTTTGGATTGAGCACAGTACCTTGAAAAAGGATTTTTATGAGACTACTGAACAAGGAAAACAAGGAAAACTTACAGCAAAGCAGGTCTAGCAAAACACTTGAAAGTAATTCTCCAGGTATTGATGGCACAATTTTTTCTGCCTGCAGCTGATGCTTAACTGCACCTGTCCCATTTTCCAAATGCAAATGTTCGTGCCACTGCCTCAGAGTGATGTTATTTTGCAGAGTCTAAAAATATTGTGATGTCTCAGTATTCACTGCAGCACAAAACACCCCAAATTAAAATAGCAGCAAAATGGAGGTAATAGCTCAGATTGGACTATTCTTAGTGCTTGAGAACGCCAGGATAAATGAAAATTCTGGTGACAGACACATCCTGTGATTGGATTGAATTTCCCCTATTCAGAATGTTCAGGTGTTTTATTTTGGCAGTGATCACATTCACACATCACTGCACTCTGGTTTTAACAAGATGCTTCAGTTTCTGAGCATTTTCATGGAATCACAGAGCTGTTAAAGCTGGAAAAGGCCTCGAAGATCATTGAGTCCAACCATGAACTCAAACCAAATCACCACTAAACTTTGTCCCCAAGTGCCACATTCAGGGATGGTGACTCCACCATATCCCTGAACTGCCTGTTCCAGTGTCTGGCCACCCTTTCAGTGAGAAAATCTTTCCTAATAGTCAATCTAGGAAAAAAAAAATTCTTCACTGAAAGGGTGGTCAGGCTTTGAGACTTTGGGCTCCTCCTGGGACTCAATGGAAGCTGGACTTTGCCAGGAAGGGTAGGGAATCCCAGGCCCTGATGCTCTGTTCCAGTGTCTGGCCACTCTTTCAGTAAGAAAATCTTCCCTAATAGCTAATCTAAGAAAAAAAATAAATTCTTTACTGAAAGGGTGGTCAGACTTTGAGATTTCGGGCTCCTCCTGGGACTCAATGGAAGCTGGACTTTGCCAGGAAGGGTAGGGAATCCCAGGCCCTGATCCTCTGGTCCAGTGTCTGGCCACTCTTTCAGTAAGAAAATCTTCCCTAATAGCTAATCTAAGAAAAAAAATAAATTCTTTACTGAAAGGGTGGTCAGGCTTTGAGATTTTGGGCTCCTCCAGGGACTCAATGGAGGCTGGACTCTGGCAGGAAGGGTGGGGAATCCCAGGCCCTGATCCTCTGTTCCAGTGTCTGGCCACCCTTTCAGGGAGAAAATCTTCCCTAATAGTTAATCTAGGAAAAAAACAAATTCTTCACTGAAAGGGTGGTCAGGCTTTGAGATTTTGGGCTCCTCCAGGGACTCAATGGAGGCTGGACTCTGGCAGGAAGGGTGGGGAATCCCAGGCTGCTCACACAAGGTTTTGGTGCAGAAGCTCCAGAGAGAGCTGATAAATTCATCTCCACCTCTCCTGCTGTGCAGCAAACACGGAATCACTCCCAAAGCATTGGAGTTTTCCCTTCACTCCTTCCCAAGGATGATTCCTCAAAGTCTGGGGGATCCCTCACTGTGTAGAACCTGTGACCAGGGTGATGTTGTGTCACTTTGATTTTTGCAGTGTTTTTACTTCTGTAGTAGAAGTTCTCATGCATTTTCTATAAGCACAGTCCTTGTTTTTGTAACTGACCAAGATTGTTTTGAACTTCTGGATTGTTTTTCATTCCTTTCTCCTAAGGCGGAGAAAGATGATTGACCATGTCAGTAACCTGTGAAATTATAGAGGTGGTAACCTCATTGACCAATCCATGATTGTCTTAAGAAAGATATAAATATGAGAGAATAAAGAAAGGCAGGCCCCTTTCTGGGCCTGCCTGGTGGTTCCTGCCCTGCTGCTGAGAAGTCAAACAAAAGCGTGTTTCTTTCGTGTCCGACAGTGTGACAATTTTGATGTCACACTCGAGCAGCCCCCTCTGTCCATCTCCATCCCCCTGCAACAACAGAGGCTTTGTAATTTGGGATTACAAGTTGGGGACCCAAAAATAGATTGCTCTGGGGCAAATTAATCCGTTTGCAACATGCACTGCAATCCCTGTGGCGGGGAAGGGGCCGGGATGAACCGCAGCAGATGGCTCCTGGATTGCAAAATGAGTTTGTGTAACCACTTCAAGGTCACCAAATGAGCTCCTCCCCAAAGGTAATGAAGGATTTGCCCTTTCCACCCTACATTTATTTACAGGAGCTGCTGCAGAGCCAGCCCTGGGTGATTTGAGGCTGGAGGGGGAGGCAGGGGGGGATTTAAGCTTCAGGAAGGCGAACGTCCAGAGGGATTAATCCTTCCTAGCCATCATTCCTGTTAGCCCTGATCTCTCACTTTCTCTCTCAAAGCGAGGTCTGGGGGGATCCAAGGTGTTGTTCAGCTTTGCCCTTGTTCCAAGGACTTTGACATCTTCAGTTCATGCTCTTGTGGCCAACAGGACACCTTGGGAAAGTCTTCGCTGGCTCACTTGGAAAATCCAAGGGGGCAAAGCTGCTCCATCAGCTGGAGCTGTGTCAGCAGAGTAGTGGAGGAAGGACACAACTGAATCAAAATCAAAATAATGATTTTATTGATATTAGGAGAAGAAAGGGCCTGACTGAAATCCATTTTATTAAAAAAAAAAAATCTTAATTAGATTTCAATATTTTACCTTGCAATATGCCAGATTTGGCAGAGAAAGGAAACTATTCTCTTCCCACTCAGAAGTGGGAAGAGTTCCAGTTCCAGTTCCAGTTCTCCCCAGTTTTCTGAAGTTTGTGATGAATCAATTCTTAATTTCCTAGAAATACATAAACCTCAGCACGGTAAAGTTTTCATTTCTGATGTCTTCTTTCTGATCTCTTCAGAACACACCTTTTGCTCTGCTGTCTGAGCGTGTCACAGTCCTTAAATGTATTAATTCTTACAATAGTCAGGGATTATCTTTATTTTGCGGAAAAATCCACGAAAACACCTAAAAAAACACCTACATTTTTAAAATAATCATTGACCTCAACATAAAGAGCTGTCAACTGGAAATTTCAAAGGAGCTCTGGTGCATGGCACCTGTCTGGAGCCCTGCAATGGCATTTATTTGCATATGTGGCTGCCTGTGTATCTTTAATTATTTAAATTTTATTACTTAAATAAAAGCACTGATGCTCAAATGAGTTACTCAGGGAGCTCCTTTGAAAGTCCCTTTTTGCATTTCTAGTGCCAGGATTCCTTGGAAGATTAGGCTCAGATGATTACTTTGAATAGAGGTGACAGAATCAAGCTTGTTGGAGTACGTGGAAGGAATTCAGCTCCTATGCAGAGCTGCATTTGAATGTTTGATGTGTTTCATGCTAAAATTANTCCTGAAATTGTTGTTTTGGAGTGTCATAAGCTGTTTCACCCTAATTTCAATTAATAAATCCTTGGAGTTCTGTTCTGTTTGGATATTTATCATGGTATAACCTTGGAGTCTTGGAGCAGCACAAAGCCCCAGTTTAGATCACTCTGAAGCACATGCTGAGATCGTTTCTGAAGGAAAAGCTGCACATCTTAGCAGGAAATCAGGAAAAATTTCTTCACAGAAAAGGTGGAACAGGATGCCTGTGGAAGTGGTGGAGTCACCATCCCTGGAAGTGTTCAAAAACTGAAGAGATGTAACACTTCGTGATGTGGTTTAGTGGGCATGGGGGCGTTTGGTCAAAGGTTAGACTCAATGATTTGGGAGGTTTTTCCCCAAATTTAATGATTCTAAGATCTTGTGCATAAAAGCTTTTAGCCAAGGTTAAACTGAGCAGCCTGAGGAGCAGAAGCAGATCTTTAATTTGTTGTTAATTTTCAATGAAGTTCAGCTTAGCAGATGTGACTTTATTTTTATCCATGCAAATAACCCCACATCCCAAGCTCTCCTATCCCAAAGTTGTTCCACAGCCTCTCCCAGCTCTTTGGGTCACTTCCCCTGCCTTTTGATGGAAGTTTTTCCTGCAATCAGGGCACATTTTTGTTGTAGCAGCAGTGAGATGGATTTGACAAAGCATTCCTTGGTGCTGGGGGTTGTTTTGAGGAGAGATAAAGGTGGCGGTTACATGAGCAAAAGTGGGAGCTTTTGATCAGCTCAGTTAAAAACCAAGGGGAAAATTTTGGGGGTGTGTTGCACAGCTGGCAACAGAAGGAACACGCGGACTTCAGAGCAGCAGTTGCATCTCCAGGCAGCACCGACCAAAAAGTTTGCCTCTCTTTATTTACCTATTTTTATATGTTTTTAAAGACAATCAAGGATTGGTGAAAGGGGTCAGCACCCCTGAAGGTTTACAGGACAAAGACATGGTCAATCATCTTTCTCCACCCCAGGGAAAGGAATGAAAAACAATTCTACAAGTGGAAAACAATTTCGGCTGGTTAAAAAAAAACAAAAACCATGTTTACAAAAAAACCATAAAAAACTACAGTTACAGTGTTACAACTTACGAGGCCCTGTAAAACCAGGGCGACAGGGGTGATTTGCAGGAATATTGAAAGATTAGCCAGATGAAACTTGTAATCATTTCCAAGGGGGTTTTTTCACTTGTAAAAATAAATGGAGCATGTGAGGAGAGTTGGGATTGATCTGCCTAAAAGCTGATAATGAATTTCGCTGCTGTGCTGAGCTGGCCGTTCTTCATTAACCTGCCCCAATCCTCGTGTCAGTTATCACCGTGTCCATCACTCTGGCAGCCATCAGATTTTTCTGAGCAGAGAACTGTCCATCATCTTCCCAGTCTATCAGACAAGTTGCCCTTTGGAATGACAAAGATTGTTTCATGTCTAGTTTTTCATAAGGCTCCGATTCCGCGAGGGATTTGGGGCGAATTCCACGACTAATCCAGTCCTTGCAGCAACTCTTGCATGTTTTGGCAGCTGCTGTGGCTCTCCCTGGCTGCTGCTGGGGAGGGCTCCCACTGCAAATAATCACCCCAAAAGCAAAAAATTAATTACCAAATGTATAATTTCCCAGAGAAGCTGCGGCTGCCCCATCCCTGGAAGTGTCCAAGGCCAGGTTGGATGGGGCTTGGAACACCCTGGGATAGTGGAAGGTGTCCCATGGCAGGGATTTGGGACTGTAAGGTCCCTTCCAAGCCCCAAAATTCTCTGATTCTGTGGGAAATGAGTGGGCAGCAAGGAGGAGTTTGGTGTTTCCCCCCAGAACAAAGCTCCTGGTAGCAAAAATTATTCTAGGTCAGCTTGTAAAATCAGAGCTATTGCAGTTGATGTGAGCTGAGGATGTGGAACATAAAGAACAGAAATTGGGAAACTGAAGGCAATTATAAAATATCTTCCTTTCTAGTGGAAGGTGTCCCTGCCCTTGGCAAGGGGATTGAAACTCGATGATTTTTAAGGTCCCTTCCAACCCAAACCACTCTGTGATTCCTCTGGAAAAACAGACCTGAAACATTTCAGTATAAAAGCTGTAACAGCCACTGGAGTCACAGCTCGTTTATAAAGAACTGCAAGGCTGGGCACACCCTCTAACATATAAACCATTTAATTTTATTTATGAATTAAGCTTTTGATCTATAAAACAGCCATGTTCATAGGTGACTGAAATACAGAAACACAGGCCCTGCTGTTTGGAATGTGCTTGCCTTTATCTGAATAAAGAACAGGATTGCTGACAAATCCCCCTCTAGTCAGGGTAGTAATTAGCAAAAATACATGTAATTTAGTTACCTTTATTTACCCAACTGATTGGTGTGAGTGCTTCTAACATATTTTGCTCTTTAATCTGCATCCAATTAGATGGAAAACGACATATAAACCCCAGCTAAACATGAAAGAAAGGTTTTAAGTTCCCTTTTCCTTTCCAGTCTCTCATCTTTCACACAGAAGGTGTAAGAATTTGGGATTTTGCCTTGCTTTTTTGGACTTGTTCGTGCCAGATTCATCCAAACCTTTCTGAAATTCATTGTAAAGTTGGAATTATAGAATCATAGAATGATTTGGGGTGGAAGAGACCTTAAAAATCATCCAGTGCCACCCCTGCCATGGGCAGGGACACCTCCCACTGTCCCAGGCTGCTCCAAATCCCATCCAGCCTGACCTTGGGCACTGCCAGGGATCCAGGGGCAGCCAAAACTGAAGCTGCTGCCACTGTGGAGTAACAAAAAATGTGATTTTTGGGCCAGGCAACAGATCCAGGATGAAATCAGCTTCCAAATTAATATGTGGACAACAATCCCTGAAACACCAGGGACTGGAGAAACACCAAACTTGGAAATAACTCTGTTTATTACATGGGAATAGTTGCAGGTCATGGGGTTTATACAGAATCCATGGAGGAATTAGGTTTTATTCCAGATCAGCCCCATCTTCTAAGCACAGAAATCAATACTTTTAAATTTTGTGACAATCTTTTCTCTTTCCCCAACATTTTAAACAAAAAACCTTAGAAAATGGCACAGAAAATCACAAACCTACTATTTTCCCTCCAAATTATTAATATCTTACTTCCATGAAGTTGCAGCAGTTCAGGGCAGAATTCCTTGACAGTTGCTACTTTGGTTTCCTTGTTTTTCTTAAAACCAACAAAATCACCCAAAGCTACACTCAGTGGTTTATTTCTTTATTTTTTTTTTCAGCTAAGCCAACGAGAAGGAGTTTTAACAAGTAAAATTAAAAAGTTTTATCATCTCCTGTGCGGCTTGGATCTCGACAGCTGCATTTCTCCTTGCTGAGCACAACTTTCTAATTTAATTTATCTTTATGCTGTTCAAAAAGTACTCCAGCTGCTTAGGGTGAAGGAAACAAGTCCCTTTTTCCAAGGACAAGGAGAGCAGAGAGCAGTAATCTGTAAATGCACACGCCGTGGGTCTTATCTCTGCTGTGGGAAATTGGCCAAAGAATCAGGTGGAAAAACTAATTTCCTCGAATATTTTTTTGGGGAATGGGAGCAGCTCTCTGAGTATCCATAAAGAAAGGAGACAAGTCTTGCTCCTGGAGTGGGTCCAAGGCTCCTGGATTGTTTTATTTACACCTGATATTGAGGTGCTTTCCTGTGAAGAGCTCTCAGCTCTGCTGGAATCTCTGTAATTAATTCCTTCCACCTTAGCACATGAACAGGAAGTTCAAGCAGCAGGAAGAAAAGACATTTAGAGGTGTCCTGATCTTGTGGGAAAGGCAGGATTCTCCACCAGGCTGCTGCTGCCTCCCTGTGCCCTCTCTGTGGGACAGAGGGTGGCCAAACACACAAATTTTCAAATTATTTGTGACAGCACATGACTCTGAACTGGAGATGTTCTTTTAAGGCAGCCAAACCCTGCCTAGAGAAGCTTCCCAAATTTTAAGGCACCTTGTTTTCTTATTCTCTTATGACACCCTGGTTTTCTCCCGTGGGTATTACAGCTCTGGGAATTTTATCAAAGCAAGAGAGAGCTAAATATGGTTATTTAGAGAGCCACAGAATATCCTGAGTTTGGAAGTGACCCACAAGGATTGAGTCCAACTCCTGGCCCTGTTTATTGCTCTGCATTTCATGAAGTAGAAGTGACCCACAAGGAGCTCTTAAACTCATGTAGGGTTTTTGAGTTTTTGTGGGTTTTTTTCTTTTCCCTTCAGTGCTAAACAGTAGAAAAGGGAGGTAAGAGCCAGTGTTGGCTGGAACAGGAGCTAAAATCTGGATCCCAGTGGAAGCTGCAGGTACCTGAGAACCTGAGAACACACCTGTGCTGGCTGTGAAGACGCTGAGCCAGCTCCGGTTCCAAACCCTCTTTGTCCAATCCTTTCTGCAGAGGAACTGGGATATGACCTAAAATATTAATTACAACATTATCCCTGACATGGAGCTCCAGCACTCACCCCAAAGCATAATTCTATGTTGTGTCCACCCCGTTTAACAAAGTCACTGAATTTAGGGAGCTTTGTACTCCCTAAAAAGTTGGGAGTGAGAAGGAGCCTCCCGAGATGGTGACCATGTCATTTTTTGGGAGGCTGTGACCCTCACACAGGAGCTCCTGTGACCTGCACCAGCCCTTTTTGGGTGGCTTTGTAGATTCTCAGTCGTTGTGCTGGTAAATCTGAGATCTGTGATGAGCTGCAGGTCCCACCGGATATTCCGAGTATTTAGACAGACAAAATGTTTTGTTCCAACACTTATTAAGGATAATCCTACTCTTTCTTTTGCCCATTACCTGGAGTGGCCGAGCCATAATAATGCTTTTAGGCTCAGAAACATAATTTATAAAACCTTTTGTGAAGCCTGCAGAGTGCTGCAGGGGAACTGCACGATCAGCATCATATAAATGTTGGTCGTTAAGCAAAAGGAATCATCATAATGATCAGCAGTATCGTAACAATTAGCTGCTCCCTGGATGCTGTGCTACCTGCAGCCCACTCATCTTCAATCAGCTGGGGATGGGACAATGGCTGAGGCTTTGTGGGAGCACCACAGCTGATCAATAATGGGAGCAGAGCAATCACTTGCATTGACTCCAGCAGGTAATTTGTGTTCGCGGGGCAGCGCGGCCGCGCCGGAGCTCGGCGAGCAGCAAACAGATAAAAGTGGCAGCACATCAATTCCTGCTGCTGGCTGGGGCCAATTACTGGAATTAAAATCACCCCTTTCAGGCTGCAGCAAGATGAGCTGTTGACCCTGCTGGCCTAATGCAGTTCCTATTATACTTATTATCATCATCAGTCCCTCTCCTGCCTGTGCTGGTGAGGCTCAGTCACTGAAGGCACCAGCTCCTGTGTGTGTGTTATTTGTGCTGCAGCCACATTCCAGGGATTTGAGAAGTGCCAGGAGCTCTGTGAACAGAGCTGGAGGATGTTAGTGCACAAAACAAAGATATCAGCTCGCAGTTAGTGGATAAAGCAGGAAGGCCACTCTAAGGCTGCACTCACTGGGTAACTTCAGTGAGTACAGAAAGCACAAAAACCTGAATAATCTCAGTGTTACCTGAGGTTTAATTAATCTCTTTTAGGGGATGTAATTTTCCTCTGTCAGTAACGCTTTCTCCTCCTGCTCCATGCCTATTGATGTGCATGTAACTGGTGAAATTTAACACAAACCATTTGAAACCCTGCAGCACCAGTGTTGATCCATGTTCCATCTGAGGAGTCTGTAATGGGGAAATCCATGTTAATGAACCCCTCAAAGATCTCCTGGCTCATCCAGCCCTGTTCAGAGCCCTTCCCTGCACCTTCTGACTTCAAATTGATATTCTAGAGTGCACTAAGCCTCCTGGGAATACCTTTATGTTGGAAGCTTTTACTGTGCTATCTACTCATTATTATTCTTAATTTGCAGGGAAATCTTGTCCAAGGTGTTCATCAGCCCTGGCACAGCTTACAGTGTGATTGCCATCACCATGGCAGGCACAGCCACAGCAGTGCTAATCCCCAAAAAACCTCTGCATTTCCAGAGCTGACCGACCCAGGGATGTGTTTATTGTAGGGTTTCAGTGAGGATGAGCCACCTCAGCTGCTTTTATGGAGAAAATACAAATGTATTCTCATTCCTACAACGTGTAGTTGAACTGAAGAAGCTTTACTCTTTAAATGAGATTTCCACAGCCACTCCACAGAAACTGTAGGATTATTTGCCTTGTGGAGATTGTTCCATGGAAAGAGCTCATCCCAAAAGGATTTAAAAGGGTGAAGAGCAAATGTGACCACCACAAACATTCTGAGATCCTGTTTGTTTTGTCTCCTATCCCCAAATCAAAGTTTGTCTGTTTCAAGCACATTTCTGTAATTAGAAGGTGAAGTGGCAATTGTCAGGTCTAGGGGAGATTTCATAATAATCTGTTTTCCTTTGTGCAGAGATGTGGGGAGAATAAATTCCTGCAGGAAGCAGAATATCAAAATGATGCTTAGGAATATTTTTCATCAGTTCATTTCTCTGCCTTTCAAAAGGAGCTGAGCAATTGCTTTCCCTTTTATACTGTGGAAGATTCTGACTCTACAACAGCATCTCCCATCCTCTAAAAGAATCTGAGACCCTGAAATTATTGTTTGGGGAGGGACACAGCAATAGTTAGAGCCAACATCATGTGGATGATGAGTTCTCCCTGCAGAGGGAACGATGGCAGCTGGGACTGGAGCATTTGCAGAGGGCATCAGGAGCCANTCTCTGTTTTTAGGTAGCCCCAAAAAGGCATCACCTCTAGCTGGGCTCTGCAGTGCCTGTGGAATGAGGAAAACCTCTGGGAAATGTATGAGCACAAGTGCCAGAGAGCCTGGGAGCACCAGCAGGGGCTCCAAACCCTTCCCCAAAGGGAATTCCAGCATCAGACAACCCTGCAAGGGGAATAAATTCACCATGCAAATCATCCAGCTGTAGGGAACAGCCAACTCCTGTGTCATTAGGCTTGGATGGAATTTCTGCTTTGCTCTTGGGGGATTGGAAGTGGAATGTCACTGACAGGAATATGAAATTTTAGTTTTTATTTTCCCCCTGCAAGAATGGATTTCTGCAGAGATGTTTTCCCAGCAGGAGTGTAAAAGCCTTTTAGAAAAAAAAAATATAGCAAATAATAACTCTTTTTTTCTTCTTGACTTGCATGTAACTCTTGGTGTTTCCAACCTCTTAAAAAAATAGCATTTAGTTGAAAATGGGAGTTGTAATTAATTCTAACACAGAGTTAGCATTGTGATTTGTAAAAGGGGGTTGTGCACTTCTACCAGGCTTATCCTGGAATATTTTTTGTTGAGCCAGATTCCCTGGGAAGATGAACTGGAGCTGTTGGGGCTGGAGAAATGTAAATGCAGCCTGAGTCAGGGCTGGCACTGCAGCCTGAGACGTGGTGGTTCCGTGGAGTGTTTGACAGAGCAGCTGCTGAGGAAAATAAAGAAGATGAACTATGCAGAACAAGCAGATGAGATTAAGAACACAAGGTCAAATTTCATGAAATAACTCAAGTCAGGCATAATAAAGAGGGAAGACAGAGAGCAGAAAGTGCTTTGGAGGGACAGGATGTTGGAGAGGACTGGATGTGTGCTAAGCAGAAACCCAATAAACCCAATTACTCTGGTTATTACTGCCTTCACTGCTGCTACAGAGGCAGCTCAGAGCCTCATTAGTCATTCCTTGCAGAATTATCATCTATCACGGCCTCATCTTTTCCCTGCTCCCTTGGGAATGCAGGAAGGAAAACAAATCCATAAGCTGTCCCCTCCCCGTGTCCCCCAATGAGCTGGAGAAAAGCTTCCTCATCCTTCAGAGGAACAATCAATATTAAGCATCTTTTGCTTTGCCAGCCATTGATTCTGTCTCATTTCCCATTACTCATAAAAAAAAGGGACATTTGGGCTCGATTTTATTTGTATTTAAGAGATGACAGAGACACAGGGAGCTGAAAAATTCATGGAAACTTCCCTGGAGTTCCTTGTAGAGCTTTGGCAGCAACCTCGAGGGGCAGGAGCTGCCCCAGGAATGAAAACTTCTCTCCTAGGTCATCCTCTAAAGCCCATGAGCACAAATAAATATGGTAGAAGCTTAAAACTCTTAGAGAAATGTTTTTTTTTACAGAATTTTGCAGTTATTCTACCTGCAGAATGCATGGGTTGAAATCTTAGACACCTTTAAAAGTATTGCTTAAAAAACCCAACCTTTTGGTTAAAAGTTTGTAGGGATTCTTGTCTTTTTATTCAGGATTTTTATTTTAATCAATACTGAGGTATCACTTGAAGCAGACCTAAAGTGGCTCCTGAAATTAGTGGGATTTTCAGATGGTTCTTGTGTTGGTGTCAATATGAGCCCCACAAACTAAAAAAAAAAGTCCCTCAATTCGCATTAATCTGATTTTGAAATTCCTACCCCCTGAAGGGCCAGGACCACAGAGCTGAACAGGTCACCTGTGTGCAGCTCCTGGATAATTTCAGGAGTTTGACAAAAGATGTTTCGTTCAGAACATGCCCAGAGTCAGCAGAATCCACCTCAGCATCGTTGAGCAATGTCAAAACCTTTAGTAAATGCTGACAAACGCCACCATAATTTGTCACAGGAACAAGAGAACTCCACAATATCAAAATCCCCTGTACAGGCAAGAAAACAAACTGCCATAAATTCTAAGGAGCAAACTGTACCTTGCTATTGAGAAGAAACCAAAGAGCTTTGAGACAAACTCTGCTTTTCTGTCTCGAGAGGAAATTCCCTTTTCATCTTCGAGCAGCGATAATAAAGATAATAAAGCAGGATAAGCAGCCTGCTTTTATTGAACCGAGTCCTTAACAACATGTTTCCTTCTATCCTGTGATTTCTTCTGACTGTAATAAAGTTAAATCAGAGAGTCTGGGATGCTGAGCTGGGGATGTTCAATTCGTTCCACAGAGTGTCCGTGTGAGTTAATGCCGTTTGAGGGAAGCGGCACTCGAGCGCTCGCGGAAGATTTGTGTTCACTTCTGTTAATTCAGACACATCCTAGCAGATGTCTGATTAGACTAATTTGAAATTAAATGGCAAGGAAGAAGAGGGGAAAAAAAAAAAAGTTTGCATTCATTGGAAATGATTGAACAAAAGATGAAAACTCCGTCTCTCTTTGTTTGCCGAGCGTGGAGCGTGTCTGGAATCGCTGAGCTTGGATCCCTCCCATCCCCTGCTCTCCACTGAGCAGAACCCACCCAGACACCAGGCTGCACATTCCCATCGCAGGGATTTATTTGAAATAAGCAAACACTCCAAGTTAAACAAACATTTGGTGAATGCAGCACTCCGGGATAATCAGAGCAATTGAAAAGAAGGAGGCAAAGATACTTCACTCGTCCTCCACAGGCTGGAATTCCAGCTGCCGTTGTGGGCTTGGGGTTTTCAGCAACATCAGAAATCCTGGATTGGAGGTCCTTCCATGAGTTTTTGAAGGAAATAAAGATCTGTATTTCCTCATGTTGCATCTAATCGTTTTCTGGAAGATATTTTCATGGATTTGAATTGTTTGTGCATGACTTGGGGTTTTATTCTTCTTTAGTGTTGAGCAGGGCTGGGTTTGGCCAAGTTCTGTCCTGCAGAGGGTGTCAAAATGAGGTGTGGGAGATGCTTGGAGTGCTTCTCTCTGGATCTGGCTGTTAAAAGATGAAGGGAAAGCACAGGAAGGAACATTCTAATCAGGGTAGATATTCTGGATAATTTAAGAAGTACCTCAGAGTTGAAATTGAGTTGGATGATGATGATGGGGAATATTATTTCTTCTTTAAAGGGATTCATGTATAAATTTAAAAAAATGGATATTTTCAAATGTTCTTAAGCAATTTAGCAAATTAATTGTACCACCAAGCACTAAATTCAGGGATTGGTTTTAGGAGGGTAATTCTCACTGAAAATCAAATTCTCCTGCTACTGGGTAACGAGGTGAGGGTGGGAAGGTGAAATTCTTTGTGGGAAGGCCCAGATCATTGATGTGGCACTTCAGCAGCAATTATGTGAGAAGAATTTGGGCTGGAGAAATGACACCAACTCGTCTGTGTGCAGAAAACCTCTGTGTGTGTCAGAGGAGGGAGGAGTGGGTTGGATTTTCCAGCATTTTCCTTGACTGCTCATTTTCCCACCTCAGCTCTCTGAACCCCCTCGTCCCCAGGAGCAGGGTTGGGATGGGTACAAAGTGCTCCCCTGCTTGAGAGAGACCCAAAAATACATTTACAGGGGGAGCCAAGGGGATCAGAGCCCCCAAACTGGAACTGAGGAATGTGAGGGGGTTCCTGGATTATAGGAAGATGGTTCTGGCTTTACACACTTCCTTAGGGAACTAATTCCTGGGGAATTTTGGTCCTTTGAAACCCTGATTTTGAAAACTTTGCTGTTTGCAGAAAGGCAGATGCACAGGAAACTAATGGGAGTCATTATTCCCCACCAAATTTCCAGCTCTTTTGGCCCAGGACTGGAATTCTGATTATTTTTAGCCTAATTTGACAATTTTTCTGCTTAATCCCACTAAAGGATGGAAGAGCTCACACAACCAACCTCCTCCACCACATGAGATGGAGGGGAAATGCTGCCCCATTTAAATGTTTGGACACATTTGATTTTTTTTTTTTTTTAAATTTTTGAAGGAAAATATCTGATATTTTTCCAAGCATCCATATTGCAGCTTGAAAATCTTTCTATTTTTAATCTGGTGTCTGTCAAGGGTGGACTCAAGAATGTTTTCATGACAGCCCATATGCTTCCAATGTGCTTCCTACAGCTAGAACTTTGGAAATTCCCTGTCAACAGGCCCAAATCCACTGGAGTTTCACCCAACAGCCAAAAGTTTGGAGTTTTTTTTAATCTCCTTCCCCATGGAACTTTTCTGGAAGTTTCTTGGAGCAGAATTACATGGCTGCTCCACGCTCTCAATATATTGCAGGGAATATTAAAGATCCACCTGCACTACCTAAGGCTACAAACATAATGTATGCAATTAAACCCCAGATAATAACTTTTTAAACTTGCCTTTAATATCCAACGGGCTTCAAATTAAAATGGATTTTTATCCAATATCGTCTAATTTAATATATTAAAAAGTTCTGGATTTTTTTTTTTCTTTTCTTTTTTTTTCTGGAACAGATGCACATCTCAGCTCTTATTTCATACCAAAGGTGATTCTGTGAGAGAGGGGTTTTTAGGAAAAGCAGACATTTCCTTTGACAGCTCCATGGGCTGCTGGAGGGATTAGGGATAATCCAGCAGCTCCAATTCTTGTGTTGGCAGTTTCCTGAGTGGATGCAGAGGGGTGAATATTGTTTGCATTTTCTCTCCTTTGCTATCTGTTTTATCCAAAAAAAAAAAAAAGGGATTG
>VZTZ01025959.1:299310-348952 GCA_013400955.1 Drymodes brunneopygia | reverse complement strand
GTACCAGCGGATTGTGACAAGTGTACATAACATAAATGGTAGAAAGTCTAACCAGGAGCAAACCTCAAGGCCTTGTTTAACATGATGGTCTTCTCCTTAATCCCCAGGGTCTGGGAAACCATCTTCTCTTCCTGTTTGTGCACACTGTCACATACGTGTCTATGTATTTATGTAACTTGGGAAATACAGATGATGAATGTTTTGATTTTCATTCCCCAGTCCATTTGGAGATCACATACACATATATGTATGTGTGTGTGTAAAGTAAATACACTTCAAATAGCACACATAAACAAATATCACCACTTCAGGCATCAGACCTTACAATTTTATTTATGCAGAGAAAAAAGTCAGAGCCCATGTTAATGTATATACACACACAGTAAAAAGAAAGAAAATCTGTACTACAGATCTCTGGTGTAAAAAGCAAGAGATTAAACAGTATACAATAAATGATAGCTGTTTACAGTGTATAGTTTCTGCAAAGATAAATATATCATGCAAGGGAGTACGAGCACAAAACTGCTATTTTATCTCAGTTAATTTGCATTTTTGTTATGAGACAGATTCATTGTGTTGACTGATAACATCAACATATTCCTAAGTGAACAGGGAAGGGACTGTACAGTAGCTTAATCTGCACTCAGGGTGATGCTGTCTTGCTGGTTAGTAATTAAATCTAGATCCTCCAGAAACAAATCATCATGTGAAATACCAGTCTATTTTGGAAGTTTAGTATGCCAGTCACCTTAATACAAAACTGGCTTCTCAGAACAGCAGCATATAATTAGAGAACTCAGCAGAAAAGCAGAAAACTCTATTATAATTTTCCCGTGCTTGGGTAATGAATAAAGTGCAGTAGACAAGAAGATCTTCCAGTCATAGTAACTTGCTGTGTGGGACTGCAGCAAGTTAGTCCCTAATACAGCTGTGGGGGATACATACACTCCATGCCAAATTTTGACATATGCTTATAAATCCTAGCAATACAGCATAACCACACCTGACATTTATATATTAACCAAACATAAGACTCCAGGTCTATTCACAATAATTGGCCTCTGTGGATTAATGTATATACTGGAAAAGTGATGAAATTTTACACAAAATTGAAGTAAATACTTCAAAGACATGATGTTATGCCACCCATCAAGGACTTATCTATGTGCTTTATCAGAAAATTCTTTTTCCTTGTGTTCATAAAGTGTAATCTTAGCAGTCAATGATGAAGTAATAGGCATTAACCTATCAACTGCCTATCACCTTGCCAAGAAACAATTGTCCATAATCATTCTCTTACCATTCTCTGATCTTCATTCCAGAAAATCAATTTTTCCACCTTCCAGTACTGTCATAATTTTAAGGAACATCCTTCTTCCCAATAAAAGCAAGTCAGTAGTCTTGCAGTATTCACTTCAATTCAACAAATACTTTCCATCATTTAACATTAGCAAAAATATTATTTATTGTGTTTTAAAAATTTACAATATATCATAGTTATATCATACTCCCATCCAATGGGAGTAATTTGAAATTAAGACAAGTCTGATTTGATCAACTTCAAATAGCTGAAGATACAGCTGTTATTCAGAAATAATATAAAGGCTAGTTTTCTTCTGTGCTTTCATAAGCTAGCTTTTATACATTTTCCAACATATTTTTAGCCTTTCATCCTTGCAGACAGCAATTACATCTTGCTCAAGCTCATTATCAAAACAGAAAAAATAAAATGCATCCAACTTTCCATTATTTTTCTTTTCATGGCTTTAACTCCTACACTTCACTATGAAACCCAGTCTCATTATTTTATATTGTTCTACAATGAACTGAATCACCTACTTTTTCCACACTTAGTCCATGCCAATTATTCCAGATTTGGAAAGTCAATGCTTTTTCTCCACCTTTCCTATTCTAACTGAAAAGTCTTCAAGCACATGTGCAAACGTGAGTCTTTTAATGACCTTCATGTCACCTAATTTATTAGCTCCACTAACCCTGCACTGTTACAATTTACCTAAACCATCTGCTTTCAATATGTAAGCCATTTTTTCCTGCAGCAGTTTTCTTTTCAATGACTTTGCACATCAATCTTTATGGTGGCATATCAAGGTAAGTTGTCCTTGAACTTTTGATAAATTGTATCAGTGCTGCATTTTCCTCCACTAGCTCACTCAGAAATTCAAGAATTCATGGAGGTTCATTTGATGCTTTTTTTTTTTTCCACAGGTTCATGCTCCCAAGCCCTTCTAAATTATGCATTACAAACTATGACACAGTGATATTTCATTCCAGTATTTCTGAAACGAAAACACACAAAAAGTCATATACGACTGAGACAGAAGGCTGTTGGTTTGAGTGGTTTGGGGATTTCTATTTTAGCATTCAGGGACAGCTCTTATCCAAATAAATAATGTATTAAATAATACAATGAGATAATCTTTATTTTATACATTAATGGTACAAAAAATGTACCCTATTATTATAATATTTTAATAAGAAAAATTGGGTTGAATACTTCATTTTAAAAAAAAATTGCTTAAATCCTAATGATATGGTGATTTAAGGTCTGGCTCTAAGTTCAGTTTACTTCAATACTTGATGTCAAAATCTGTCACAGCTGGAAAATGTAGCTCATAAAGATATATAGATCCAAATGGAAGAAGTGCATTGTTTGTCATGATTACTGAACTATACTGACTTTCCAATCCCATATACCAATTAAACACATATTTTTATTGAAATCTGGCTAGGAAATTTCCATCTTCCCTGATGTCAGCCACTTGGTCTTGCCAACTAATGAAAAGGTAATGCATTTTTATATTTAACACAAAAGGGTTCAGAACCCACTGAAACTCCAGAAATTTTTTTTTAAACGTTAGGAAATTCTGTTTCCAAGGGGTTTTTTTAATCTACAAATAAAAGAGCTCTTGTAGATGACATGAATAATTTTCAGCAACGAAGTCATATAATAACAGAGAAGTTTCAAAGCATCTCTTTTCAAAATGCTCCCCCCCATCATGTTTCTTTTGAAAGCAGTTACTTTCCTACTCATGGTTAAACCATCACCTTTGCTTGGAAAGGACTGATTAAGTGTGCTTAGTTTTTGAAAAAATATCTGCTAGATAGCATACTACTGACCACACATTTTCATCACAGTAAAGGTCACCAAATCAGAGACCTCTGGTTTTTTGTAAAAGAAAAATATGATGGGAATCTTTTAAGCCGCTTGTCCATTTAGTGAGGGTTAGTTTAGTTAAAACTAAATAATAAAATCCACAAATCCACACAAGCAGGCACTCAGAAACTGCACCTCATCACAATGCACTGCAGGAGGATGAAGGAGTGAGTGAGAGCACCACTGCCAACACCTCTGCAGTGTGGAGCACCCCTTCCCTCTGCACACCTTGCCTGCTGCTCACAACACAGAACCCTCTGACTTAGGGGTGGAGTGAGGGTGCCAGCATCAGTAAATACAATAAATATTAGCAAAGCTTAACTTCTTCCTTATATTTTTTAGATAAAAATAAATAGGAATATAAGGTCTAATAAACCCAATGAATCATTCTGTGCACCTCTTGGGGTATGCATTCACTTGGAAGACCACAGCACTAGAAATTGCAAATTCAAATTTTCTCATTTCCAAATACTTCTTATATTTGTATAGCTCCTGGCAAAACCTGGAAGCCAATAAGCATGTAGAACTCAAAAGGAACTATTAAATAATTTCAACCAAATGTCACCAAAAGATTGTTTTCTAGCACTTTTGTTTTCATTCTATAATGATTTCCCTGAGTGATTAATCTCCTTCACTGGCATGTTTCTCATATGTTGGACTTCTCATACTCCTTACTGAGTTAATATTCAGGTTTATGACCTAGTCTGTAGTTTCTCTTATAAATATTTCTGAGGCACACAATTAATTACAGCTCTAAATGCCATTCTCAACTTACTTCCAGAGACTGAACATCTAGCTTTTGTGGCCTTGAGGCTTCTTTTCATGAGAAAAAAAACCAAGTTTTTTTTTTCTTCTTTGATTTCATAATATTTGTCCCTTATGTATTTTGCTTTTGAATATCTGGAAACAGAAACAAACAGAAACATTTCAAATGCCTGAAAAATGGTATGTTTGCCCAGTACTTAACTTCTCTTTCTGAACTGTGTTCTTCCATGAACTTCTCTTCTGTCTGTTTTTGGGCTACAGAAATTTAGCATAGTCTGACAGACAATAAATATCTACCACATAACTTTACTTGTTATTTATTGTTCATAATATTATGTTTTTAATATCCTCTGTGTGTTACTTTATTGTCTTAAGAACACAATCAGAATAATTACATCCACACAGCCCTCTGAACAGCTGTCGTGTGGAAATATGATACTAGAATGGATGTCTTGAAGCATCACTTTGGCAATGCAGGTAACACATAACACATAACCTCATTCACAACTTTAAGATCAATTTTAAAGCCAATTAGAGTTTGGGTTTTTTTAATCCCTATTAATCCTGCATGGAATGGTGCTTTCCAACATATGTCTCCTAACATTAAGAAAGCTTAGTTTAATTTGTGTCTTAAGTTTGTTGTTGGACACTTTTGCAATCATTTCCTTTCATGCTAACAGTAACTTCAGGTCTTAAAAGCTTTTTTTAACCTCTTCCTCTATCCTAATACATTTACAGAATTTTTTACAACCTCCCTGTTTTGATTTTTTCTAAGTATTGTTGGTTAGTTAGCAACAGAAGAAACACGCGGGTCACAGAGCAGCAGTGGTTTCACCAGGCAGGACCGACCAAAAGCCCTGCCCTTCTTTATTTACCTATTTTTATAGGTTTCTAAGGACAGTCAAAGATTGGTGAAAGGGGTCAACACCCCTAAAGGTTTACAGGACAAAGACATGGTCAATCATCTTTCTCCACCCCAGGGAGAGGAATGAAAAACAATTCCACAAGTGCAAAACAATCCTGGTTGGTTAAGGAAAACAAGGACCATGTTTACAGAACAAGCATGGGAAACTACAGCTACAGTGTTACAACTTATGGGGCCCTGTAAAACCAGGGCAACAAGTATAATGTATTATTTTTACCTTCTTCTCTTATGATGAGCTTTTTACTCCCACACTTATCCTTGCAGGTTTCCTTGGTACAATTTACCATTCTTGAATATGGCTGTAGATAGCTAACTGCGGACTGTCATTCCTTGGACAGTGGCAACCACACTCTTCCCTTTCTCTTGGCAACATCGTCCTTCCAACAAATCCAAGAATCTGTTTCTGCCCACCTGCAGTTATGTGTTGGCAGCATACAATTGTCTTAAAATTGACTAAAGCTCTGAGGTCTCTTTCCTTATCTCCAACTGACGGTTCCTGAGCATATCACAGAAATGTCTGTTGCTCAGAGCATGATCTTGTATTTGTACACTGAAATTTCAAGCCATTTTTATTACTTAAGTCTACAAAGATAACCTATTACTTTTACAAGACATTATAATCGTCACCCCAACAGATATTGCAGCATTGTCTTCAACATATTTCATTATCATACCCCTATTTTTCCTCTCAAGGTTATCACTGAAAACTCTAAATAAAATAATATCATAGGACCAATTCTAATGAAATCTCAGCAGCTCTCAGGCCCATTTTTCTCTTGATAGCTATGCTGTTGTCTTGCTACCAAGTTCTTCACGACGAAGCAGCTTTTCACTTTTGCAATTTAACTAACAGTTTTCCTCAATTCCCTAGCTACTCCATGAGCAACTCATGGAATAATTATGTCAGTGATTCAAGCAGAGGCTGCTTGGCATGAGGAATGAATTTCACCTTCTACAAATATCCCCCAGTGGTGGAACATCCCCAGACCATCTTCTTCATAGTACAAAACTATGTTTACTGAAGATCAAAGCCAGATGTTGATTTTCATTATCTTGTCATTCCTTGATCTGTTTTCTCTGGGGAAAAATAGAATTAGAGTGAAGCTGACCCAAAATTCCCCATTTTTGTGCACGTTGTCCATTTCTCAGCATACTTTTCCTGACCTGCTCCAGTCAAAACTGGGGGTGGTATTTTTTCCAACAGGTCCAATTCTCTTTTACCTCCAGGAGTTTTTATTTTCTGGAAATGCTCTGATGCTAAGAACTCCAGAGTATACAGATCTGCTATTTAATAGCTATGGTCTGTGTCCTAAGTCTCATCCCCAACCCCAAATGTTTTCCACCTGGACAGAGGGAGGGAAGATGAAAGGGGGGGAGGGACAAAGGAAGGCAGAGAGCGGAAGTGTGTGTGTGTGTGTGTGTGTGATTTCTAGAAATCAAATCAGTATTTACAGACTCTGCTTACTTTCTGTGGCTGTTTCCCATGTAAAAAGACTTTGGTTTATGCCATGATTTAGCATTCTTTGTACTGTGAACTGCAGATTCTATTTCACTAGTTATTTCTCCTATCAAATGAAGTTCAGTGCTATTTCTTTTCTCTTTATATCATCCTCATTTCTTTTCTAGGTGATCTCATTACTTACATGATAGGGCTCGAAGTCAAATGGTTTGACCATTTTGCTGTATCCAGTTAGGTTCCTGTTCTTACCTCTCCTTGCACCACCTTTAGTGCTGCATGACTAGTTAGCTTCATCCCCTTTCCCCAGTCTTTATGGAGAAAGACTAATATTTCTACAGTTTCCTGCAAGTGTTGCCATCTGGTATTCAGCAACTCATTAAAAGGCATCACCTAGATAAGTTAATTAGTGGCCTTCATCTAGGTTAGTTTTATGTTATCTCAGCCAGCAATGATGAAAGGCTGTAAGCCAGTAGTACACACTCCCTGGAAGTTCCCTCCTACACTTCTCACACATCCACCAGCCTCTGCAAATTCAAGTAGATACCCAAAGCTTACACAGAAAAAAACAGCTATCTAAATTTCCTTACTAAAAATACAAGTAACTGCCTCTAGAAAGACAGAAGAATCATTTTTCTTTCAGGCTACATGATTATTTCTACTATAAACTGTTATCCACTGTCCCCTCATGACCTCTAACTGCTCTTCATTCTTTTCCCTTCCCTGCTTCCTCTCATATTGACTAAAGGAGGAAGTCATACTGAGCAAGAATGAGTGGGAGGGCAGAATTGCTTCCTCTGAGGAAGTAATTGTTTCTGGAACTATGAAATAGAAAGACCTTTCTTTAAGTTCTAAAGATAATGGCATTTTGATCATTCATCTCTGCTTGCTAACACAGCCTAATGCAGTTGCACAGAACAAGGGCAAAATAATTATATAACTGCCCTCTGATTATATGACTTCCGATCTGTGCCATTATCAACTGCACGGGGGAGCAGAAAAGAGAGTTACAGCCCCATAAAGACTTCCTTTCTACTCCCACCAGGAAGTCAGTTCCTGTAAATTTTCTCCAGTAAAAATATATCTGGTTTTGGAAACCAAAATCAGAAGTGGATTACACGTACAGTGGATAGCATTATATACCTGACACAGCTCATCTATTGTTGCTGTAAATCTAATGAATGATTTTATGGTAACTCCCTTTTGCACACTGCCAAGCACAGATTTTCCTAAGTTCTTAAATAGGGGACAGAAAAAATATTCAGCCTCAATTTATTTTTTAAAATTTTTACTTTTAGCCTTCTATGCCAGATTTGCATTTTGTGCTTCAATTCTAGGTTCCAAAAAGTACATGATGAAACATTTAATTAGCTAGCACACAGAAGGTACACTTACTTTTCCTAGTAAGGTCAATTAAAAAATGTATTAAGAATGTTCTGAGGATGTAGTACTGATCTCTGCTTTTCCAGTTAATTAAGTGCCGTGTTTAACACAGTAATGCTTTCAGATCTGTGAAAGAATAAATAAAGAATAAATCTCTACTGTCCAACATGCTGTACAAACATTAAAATACCATCTCCACCTTCCTAGTTTCATTTGACCAAGATCTGCATTGAAGATGGTGAAAATGTAACATTCACTTTGCCCACTAAAAGGTGTCTCCTTAAGATGGTAAAATGAAGTGAAATACACTATAAAAACATATTTTCATCAGGTTTTTTTTTTCTCTGTTGCACTCAATCTCAGGTCAGTTAAGATCAAAAGATTTTACGATTCTTTGGGAGTGGGAGGAGGGAAAAAAACCACATGCCAAACCAAAATCAGAGATACATTAGAAAAAAAAAATCACACTTATCAACTTGTAAAGTGTGAGCCAAACTGCATGCTGTTCCATGACAATTACCTGTGCTATGCTCTGAAATTGAAGTGTCGTGAACAGCCAGTCATAAAGAAACCTGTGGTTTGCAACACAGCTATAGTAATCTTGAGAGGAATTAAACATGGGAGCTCAATATGACTGTGAACCAGTGCTGATCCTCTAAAGCACAGAATTCATGATAAAAAAAAACATAGTAAGAGTGAACAAAAATTAAAAGAAAAAGAAAATGTAAGTTTCTACAAAGTGGTATTTTTATCTACTGGTGCTACTGCCCAAGTAGCCAAGGTTAATATACAAAACTGCAACAGTATCAATATTTGTTCTACCACACCTGAGTAGATTCTGGCTGGGATTGAGTAATTTTCTTCACAGCAGCCAGTATGGGGCTGTGTCTTGGATTTGTGTTGAAGAGGGTTTTGATAACACGGGGATGTTTTAGCTATTGCTGAGCAGCACTTACACAGAGCCAAGGCCCTTTCTGTTCCTCACCCACCAAGGCAGGCTGGGGGTGCACAGGAGCTGGGAGGGGACACAGCTGGGACAATTGATCCCAGCTGTTCAGAGGGATATCCCACAGCACATGGCCTCATGCTCAGCATATAGGGCTGGGGGAAGAAGGAGGAAGGAGGAGAATGTACAGAGTGATGGCATATCACCTGCCTGCTGATAGGACATGGTGAATTAATTTTTCTTTTGCTTTGCTTATGTGTGCAGCTTTTGCTTTCCCTGTCAAACTGTCTTAATCTCAATCCCCAAGTTTTCTCACTTTTACTCTTGTGATTCTCTCCCCCATCCTGACCTGGGGGGAGTGAACGAGAGACTGTGTGGGGCACAAGTAAAGTGAAGGTTACCCACTCTTATGTATCAATTAAAAGTATTTCAAGATAAAAATTGCCTTTTGTGAGGAAACAATTAGACTGAAAGTGATGGGTACAAGTTTAACGCTGCAGCCATGTAAAGGACAGTGAGAGGACTAAACACTTGCTGCAGCTAACTAAGCAAGAGCAGCATCTAAATACTGGTGCTTGGACATTCTGCAACTCTGGTAGCATAGGACAAAGAACACTGGATACTAAGCAATATAGAACAAATATAGGGAATTAATATAAAATACGATGTTGCAATGCACCCCAAATGATGCAAAAAGACCACACTCCAACCGGACAGAGCTGCTGAGAGCACATCCAATCCTGGGCCTTCCAAAGGCAGTGAGGCAAGACAGAACAGATACTTCCAATCAATCTGGTTGCTGTTCACACTCATAAGAGATTGCACGTGCAGACAAATGTATATAAACCTACACATCTCTGTTCTTAAATGAAAGGCACTTCAGCATTCTCTTCAACCTGCTACAGAAGCCTCCTTCATACAAAATCCATGAAATTCAGTTCCCTATGCCACGGGGAGAATACACAACGCTGCTGTGGTCCAGCAGTGACTGATGAACATGACCTTTCCCACCTCATTGGCATGTACAGCAGCCAGACCCCCATGGATCACTGCTGAGCTCTCCCTCTCCTCACGTGGAGCAGCTGCCCCGGGGTAAGCTCCTCCTTGACCACTGTTTAGCAGACACGGGATGTACCTCCAGTGCTCCCTCTCCCCCTGCAGACAGCTACAAAATTGAGAAGACACAAATATGTCCCTGGAAAGCTACACCACCTAGGGTAAAGTGCTGGAAATTATGGAAAGAAATAGCTTCAAGCATTTCATTCTGCATCTATTCCAAAAACAGTGCTCACCATTCCAACAGCCTTCCAACAGGACATGATAGCAGATTACCATATTACAAACAGCCCCTCCCAGTTAGCAGTGAATGAGCTTTGATTTTGTCATTGCTATCCACTAGGGCAAAGAAATTGTGAGTTACCACAGTTTAGATGATGAATGACAAGTCACTATCTTGTCTCAGCCAGAGAAAAATGAAGACCACCAAAAGTGGGGTGAAGTCAGAAACTGGGCGTGTTTAAGCAAATCTTCATTGATAGCCTTCTGGGATCTACACATACCATACAGTCTTCTATATATTCTTCTTTTTTTTTTTTCCTTTTCTACTTCCCCTTCAGGAAATGTTTTAAGTTCCTACTGAGGAAATCACCACTGGCTTCTGTGATAGTTTTCCAGAAATCTGAATTGAACAATTAAAGGATGACGTTGTTACCTTTTAAGTCACATCTTTAAAACAGAAAATATTGTATTGTTTGGGCTATAAAATCAGTCCAGAAGAAATATTTATTTAAAAGTAATTCCTGAGGTTGCAAGAAGTGTTATTTTTTTCTTCCAACAAAAAACTGTGGTATAATAGAAGCTGACTGTAGTTCATATTGGCATTATCGAGGCTCACGCTACACATTAGACATGGTTCATGAAACACTAACCTCAAGGCAAAGTAATTTCTAATATGAATTGCTCACGCAAAGACAATTCAGAATTGTGGAAAATAAGCCTCTCCAACCTCAGTTTTCATCTTCACTTTGTCAAATGTTATTAAAGATAACATTAATGTCATGGTTCAAAAACTACTGCTTACCTGAGAATATCTCTCTTCCTTTGTCATCTCTTTAAAAACCTATAAATCTCAAAATTTAAAAATCTTTTGAGTCTAGAAGGGAAAATATAACATTATTTATCTAGTCAAGGAAACTCTGCCTTTAAAAGTGCTGACCACCTAAATGTGGGCAAATTTACTAGAAGTTATTGCAAATAATATGGACAATTGAAACTTTGTCTGCAAAAATCCACATGTGTGTACCCCTGCTTATTGAAATTTTAATATGTTAGTTATCAGAAAATACTTAGAACCTTCAGATGAAGGCAGCTTGTAGCAATCAGGGACCAAATCAAAGAACATTCAAATGATGGGCACTGGAAAATTATTTTGGATATCAATCTGTATAGAAATACTTGAAGTTTAATTAGATCAAGCTTTTTGTGAAAACAGGCAAGGAAAATTTTCCAAGTGCCCTCTATAACCTCAACTGTTCCTATTAATGACAACAGCACTGCATTCAGAATTTTCTGAAAATTCCCCCCATTACATGAGTTTCCCATAGTACAAGAATTTTTGTAAATGAACTGCTCAGTTCTAATTTGTTTATCAGTCTAGGAGTGCATGCAGAGTACAGATGATACACAGGTGTCAGAGGTATCTACACTGGACAGATTGAGATAATACAAGAGATAAAACATCACCTGGAAATTTTATCCTTTATTTGCCAGTAGTTATGACAATGTTTAAAATCAGATGTATCTGATTTTTTGGTGAGGCTTTTTTGGTTTGTTTGTTTAGTTTTTGGATTGTTTTTTTTTAACGTATAGGTTGCCCGGTGAGTTTGTATCCTTGAATATTTGGAATTTGGTCCTGGGCAAGCTGGTGTGTCTAGCTCTTGTCTGAGCAGATGGAATGGACTAAATAATCTCCCAAAGATATTTCATTAAATGTATTATTAAGTATACAGTCCAAAACTATGTCTCCCCTCTCTTTCTTGTAACATTGAAATAGTTATAAGCATGACAAGAAATGCTGACCTTGTAATAACCTATTTAAAACATAAGAATTTTAAGATTATACAAAAAGACTAAAAAACTTTAAGTCAGACTGTGAACTGCTTCTGCACTGCTGTTTTGAAGAGCAGTATCACATGAACTGAGAGAAAGAGCTGGATAAATATAATTGCATAAATCTAGAGGTTTGTGCTCCTAGGAATGGAAGCTCCAAACAGAACCAGAGAAACATTTAGGTTGGAAAAGACACTCAAGATCATCAGGTCTAACCATTAACTCAGCACTGTCAAGTCCACCACTAAACCATGTCCCTGTGTCACAACTACACACCTTTTAAATACTTCCAGGGATGTTGATTTTGCCACTTCTATGGGCAGCCTATTCCAAAGCTGACTACTCTTTCAGCACAGAAAATTTTACCTAATATAAAACCTGAACTTCCCCTGGTGTGACTTGAGGCCATTTCTTCTTGTCCTGTTTCTTCCTACCTGGCAGAAGAGGCCAACCCCCACCTTTCTACAAACTGCTTTCAGGTTTTCTCTGAGCCTTTTTTTTCTCCATCCTAAACAACCCCAACTCCTTCAACTGCCCCTCTTAGGGCGTCTGCTCCAGACCCTTCCCCAGCCCCATTACCCTTCCCTGGACTCACTACAGCCCCTCAGTGTCTTTCTTGCTGTGAGGGCCCAGAACTGAACACAGAATTTGAGGTGTGGCCTCACCAATGCCAAGTACAGGGGAACAATCATTGCCCTGGTCCTGCTGGCCACACTATTGCTGATACAGGCCAGGATGCCATTGGACGTCTTGACCACCTGGGCACACTACTGCTCTCTACAAAGGCTGAATGCCATATCTATTACTGTATCAGGCAAACTCAGCATAGAAAAGTCAGATTTGTTTATATAAATATTACATTTGTCTCATTTTTACTGTGTCCACAAACATTTTTTTTATGAATACTGTGTATAAGTGAGCCAACACTTGCTTTCCAGAGGAAGGTTTTTATAAGATTGTCTGAGAACTCCACACTTAACAGAATGTGACAAGGAGAAAAGAAAAGAAATTATCAGAATATCCCATTTGGGACTGAGTGCTTATCAGAAATAGAAGCTCCTGACCACATGGGAGAAATAGGAGATACTTGATATTGATGTTTGCAATTTATTCTCATTGAAGTCCTAAAAATGCCTGCTAAATATCCTGAGCACCAAAACATCATCAGGAAAAACCAAACACGATATATGCTTTCACTGATACAATTAGTAGCAATATGTTGTGTTCATACAGCAGTTTCAGACCTTAGGGTGCTACATTCTGTCTCCTTTTCAAGAACACAATGTATTGGATTGCTTTACTTACCAGTAGCAGTAGCAGGACAATATCAGGATTATCACAGGCACAGGCTACATGCATTGATGTCCAAAAATCCTCATCTTGATGATTTACATTTACTCCTCGGTCAATTAGAATTTCTGCAGCAAATGCATTATCGTAGCGAGCACACTAGAGGAAAAAAGAGCAGATTAGGGATGGTGTTTTACTCAGTGTACAACTAAATTTGTTACACACAATTTAAATTGGGCAGATGATGCAATATAGTTGAGCTGCTGTTTTTATGGGGAACAAAAGATGAGGCATCTAAGGAAATAATTGTATGAGTATTACATGCTCCATGTGCATGATTCACAGAATCCCCTATTTCCTGTATGAAATCTGCTGAATCTACAGTAAGAATAAGGCTTTTTTTCTGTTCAATATTGTCATTCCAAATCAGTGCACAGGCATCAGTTCATGATGATCACATCATGACTAGTAGTATTTAAGTATGTGTACACCCACACATACATGTGCCCATACATACATGAATTTCTGCCTCTAACACAGTTCATGGCAATAATACACCCCTCTGCATACCCCACTTCTGCTTCCAATCCACTAACTATAGTTGCAGCTTAGATTTGTTGCTGCTCCTTGACGCTTGTTTAATGGATTTTGTGAAACAATTGGACAAGCTCAGTTAAAGTTCCAGAATAAAACTGTGACACCTATACTCTGTTAAAAGGGCAGGGATGGGTTATTGCCTGTGTGAATTGACCTGACACCATGTGCTTCCCACTGTATGGGCAGCTCAGGCAAGGACTCGCTTTTTATTGGACTTCTCCTCTCATAGAACCTAAAGAGAGTTCAGTGAATACCTTTGAAGTTCCCATAGCTTCCCTAGATTCAACCACATTGGGATACTCTCTACAGAGAAAAAACCAGAACCTTTATCAAGTGCCACATTTGTTTTTTTTATTCAGAATTATATGCCATTTTGGAAGTCAATGGATATGGAACAGGAAAAAGGAATTATATAATGAATGGGATTTTAAGGAAAATGTCAAGATACATGTATTTTCCATTCATTCTGACATAAAAACATTCAGCCTACAAGTGGAAAGTATAAACACTAAACTCCCCTTTGGACAAAGCAGCTTACATGGAATCACAGTGGTAAAACTAACACTTAGAATGAATCTGAGTGGGCTTTAAGAATATAACATAGGTGCATGCCAAATTACTAGTTTCCATTCTTGCTGGAAAATAAATTTGGCTTATCTATTTCCCTGTATCATGATTCTCCTCTCCTGTCCGTACTGCTCCCAAATCAGGGTCAAATCCTAATTTCATTGAATTCAGGTTTGCCTCTATCTCCAGTAGGATGAACATTTTCCTGTAAATGAATTATGAGTACTTACAACTAACTCTGACTGAACTGAGGCAGCAGGTTACACATAGCTCTCTACTCCAAACTTCTTACTGCAGAAAGCTTTCCTTCTTTTGGAAGCCTACGTGTGCCTGTGAAGCAGCAGGCACCAGTTGAGAGATGCTGATTGTGACAGTGAATTGGGGTGTGATGCAGATCAAGAAACCTAAAATGGCACAGTTCAATTGCAGATTTTATCTGCAGTTAAAAACTGTGCATCAGCTCAACTAAATAGAGCAACCTAAAATCCCTGAAGATGAATTTTTCTTTCTTTTATTTTAAAATGCCTGACACTTATGTCTAATCATCCACACTGAAGATAAAGATTGTCTCCTATGGCTTTTGGCAGAGGGTAGGATTTGGGATGCCTTTGTTTTGGGAATCCCAAAGATAACATCTTATTTGGATTGCATTTTTAAAGAGCGAGTGAGCATCTTTACAGCAGACAAAGAATTGGTGGAGAGAAAAGAGAATTAAAATTTTCTCTCTTCCAAATCAGGAGTGAACTCTCTCCTTACCTTGGCCTCTATTTCCTAAAGTCCTTGGTAAATAGTGTGGCCATGGAAGATGGAAAACACAGGTTAAATACATAACAGAAATGCTGTATCTTGCAAGAGCATGGTCACAGGTGTGCTGGAGTCCAGTAATATTACAGGGGCTCTTTCTCATCAATAAATTACTCTATTTTGTATATATACTATGAGAAACTTAATCCAACTGCTCTAACATGAAACACTCTGCCAGCAGACTTTTCATTACTTTGCTCAGTTGCATTTCTTTTAGCCACAGTGTGCAACAAAGTTGGATCCAAATGTCTTAAAATAGTTTCATGCTGAATACACAGCATGTCTGCAACTGAAGCATCACAGACCAAAGAAAAGAGTCATAAAATGTAGGAATTAATTATGAGTTACTGGCTTCAGCAATGCCAGAATTCTACTACTATGGTATTTTCTTTCTGCCTGCCTGTCATGTCCTTACCTCTTGTTTTTACTTTCATTATTATATACAAATTGTTTTTCTATCTTCCTGTTACTTAATTTGAATTGTGATGCAAATAATGATAAACTAAATGTAAATAATGTGTTAAATATCCACATGTAGGAAACTGGTGCAGGAAAATATGAACAAAATCAAAAGGAAAAATGCTAAATCATGGTGTTTTTTTCAAATAGGACCTGTGAATCTCTGAGGCATATAATTTTGTACTTCGAATCAAGCAATATTTCCTTTGTTCTTACTTACTGCACAGATAATTTATAAATAAAACATTTCATTTTCCTTTGTTAGCTACTACTCCTATGACATGATCCATTCTTTTGTAAGCAATTTGAAAATGACCATTTATTTAAAAAGCATAGCTGGATGCAATCATAGCCATGGTGGAGCTCAGTGTAGACAAAAAAAAAGTATTGCTAAGCCTTTCTTTTTTGTTAATGTGCCAAATCTGCTCCTCACTATCCCACCATATTTATCCACAGTCACTAACACTAATCTTCAACCACTCTTACCAGATGGAGCAAGGAGCCTCCTGAGGAAAGAAGCATATGAGGGTCAGCACCATCCTTCAACAGCCGTAGCACTGAAATACCAAAGAAAAGAGGAAAAAGGGTTATAATACATAATATATCAACAGTAAACCTAATTTGGAACTGCTAACGGGCTGATTCTTTATCTTCATTAGGGGATCTAATAATGTATGCAAACCTCTTATATAACAGGGCAAAACTATCATGTCAGCATTTGCAATCTCACCTGTTTTAATATCTAAGCCTGTAAAGCAAAAGACCTTTGATAATGAACTGTAAATATCAACAGTATCAAAGACTTTTCAAGTGTGCACATGAGCATGTCAGTTCTGTACATATGAGAGGGGAGGGGAGGGGAGAGCTGGAGGAAAGAGCCGTGACAAGGTCACAATCACCTGATTAATTCATTTGGGAGCAAAATCACAGTTAACTGATGTTATTTTACTTTTCAAAGTTCACATGCAGTATACTGGCTTTTTCAGTAAATATTTGAAACTAGTATTCATAACTGGTATCACTTGAAATTAATCATCATACCAAAGCTAAATGATATGCACTCAATTTAACCTTTCCAGTGCATTGTCAGATCACTGATGCAGCATAATCTTTAAAACGATACTTGGAGCCAAACTCCACTCCCAGTTACACGTATCGAACCCCTTTGAAATGAAAACAGGCTTATAAGTGCAAGCAAAACCACAACCCTTCACACTGGTGCTCACTCAAGTGTGAAAATTCAGCATTTTTTCCCCATGGTCTTTATTGCCTTGATAACCTTTTCACTCTGAATCAAAGCCCTGACTAACTCACAGAAAGAGCGTTCATTCCTTGAACAGACCTGCACAGCAGCAATGCCCAGCAGTACCAGGTCAACCTTGCAACCCTGTCTTCATTAAACTGGCATGAAGAACCCTTTTAAAAGGTCTCTCTCCATGAGAATAACTGCCAATAATGTTGCTGGTGTAGGAGCACAGATGGTTCTGTCTTCACCATTTGGAAATCTTGATCTTAATGCCTGCTTAAGATCCTGTATGGACTTGTGCAAACAACTGCAAAGAGATGTCTGTCCTACAGGAGGGTCAGAGATTTGTCTGAAGGCTCTTCTGTGAATCTCTCAAGAGACTCATGACCATCACCTCTTTCCTATCTATGCATTTTCTGTATGTTTTTTCTTTCTCTCGAGAATATATTGCAACTCCATTTTCACTGTACATTTAAACTTTTACAGTATTCAGACACTTAACCTATTTGAAAGGGGTCAGTTTTCTTTTCAAATATTGTCAATTTATAGAAGAAATGTTTTCTGAATGTGCTGAATTATTTTTGACTAGGTGCCCTAGAAAAATTTCTCCTAAGAAAGAATATTTAGTTAAATAGTTGCAAGCCTGCAAAATTAGAGTGAAACACTTGATATCATCATTACTAAATATACCATATAGCAAAAACACTCTGGTCTAATGGACAAATACTTACAATAGTTAGACAAATCCATTTAAGATTTTGCTCTTTTTTAAACCTAGAAAATCAAAGGTCAATCAAAAGTACTCTATAAATTCTTCCTGTATAAATAGTTCCATGGTAACTATTTCTCCTCACCAAAGGTTTTACCTAGTTTAATTTACATAACTGTAAAAGACTTATATGTTCTGGCAAATGACACTTTGAAAGTTAATCATTATTAAAAGTCCCTGTTGTCCCCAGCACATCCACCAAAAGAAGAATTGGAACATTAGGTAACAGAATAAAACACTACTACAACACCTGCTAAGAAAGATGAAAAGCACAGAACCAGAGTGGAAAGGTACAGAAGTATTTACAAAATTTCATAACTTCTGGAGAAACAGATGAACAAGCAAAAGGAAACCATTCATTTCTGCTCTCTCAGATCCACAAATCTCATACTGAAGCAAACACTTGTCCTCATCCAGAGAGAGACCATTAAAAATAGAGGTTCAGAAGTAAGTTTCTTCCTTTTTTTAATACCTAAATCTCTGACCACATATGGAGATGCCCTCTCTACATCAGGCTTAAAGTGAGTAAAGTCTTAGAAATCTTCCTTCCTTAAACCGGCATAAAACTACATCCTTCTCAAGAGTTACTATTTCAAATGTTCCTATGTTATGCCATTTCTTATTTCCATATCACAGAATTTTTCCTTCGGCTCTGAAAATAATTTCATTCTCCCAATCCCATCAGGATTTGACGTGAAGAAATTAACACTCCAAAGTGTTCCCTTTCCTCCATCTACTCCATCTCCTGTTTTCCAGGGGGAAGAAAATGCACACATCACGTGGAGGCAGAGCAAGCCCACTGTGGGTGGCAGAAGTCTTGTATTGACTAGGACTGATAATGAAATAGCTCCTCAGTCCATGTTTCTACAAGATGGTATGAGACAGGTAAGGAGTTAACCAAAGGAGTCTGTTCCATTCTCCCATTCACAAAGGGACTTACACACCTTTACTTCTGGCTATCCCTGCATGTGGGAACTGACTCTGATGGCACAAAAATAACACCAGCAAAAATCAAATGTGGAGTTTCTTGCTGGGTCACTGAGATGAACTCAATCATTAAAAGCCTTGGGATCAGCAAAAGTGGCTTTAGGATAGGTCCTTCTGTGGAAAGACAGAGGATGAAGACTTCTCTGTCAGCAGAAGCAGGACACATGGGAAGGCCAGTGGGCTGGGAAATTGCATTTCTAACAGTATTCCACAAGAATTTCATCTGGAGCCTAAAATAGTAACCAAGAGACAGAAAGAAACTCTGGCTACTCAGGTGTAAAAATATGGGCAATTTATTGGATCTTTTCCTCTCATCAACACCCCAAAGACTGGGTTCTCATAGAGAAGCTATGCAAAATAAAGTATTGCCTTTCCAGATCCATTTTGCAACTCCTTGCAGTTGAAACTGCATTTGTACATCCAAGTTTGGAATCCACAAGAATTAATTGGTTTGCCTTGATTTTTTTTCTCCCAGCAGAAATGTAGACCAAGATCATGGCATAAAGAATTAATATGTGAACTCTGATCTTCAAGTAGAATATTAAATAATTGTGACCATAAACAAATTATTGAGTCCCATACAAAAACATCAGAGAATGTGGATAAAATATTAGTGGCTTTTTTTTCTTTTTTTTTGGTCTGGTATATTTTTCCTCATTCTTGCACACAGCTTGATCAATGCTTCAGGAAATTCACATCACACAGAGTACCAGGGCAAGATATGCAAAGTCTTAACTGGGGAAAAGCCTGTGTCCTGAATCAGGATTATGTGCTACATTCCTCTGCATTTGAAAACAAGTAAAAAAATTATTCTTTCCTTGAATTTATCCCCTCTGCAAAATACAATACAAAGAGAAAATCAAGAATAGAAGATCACATAAACAAATCCCCCTTCCTACTATCATTTACTTAGGACCTCACTAGTCAGTAGGAAAATCTTCACCTTATGTTCATATTTTCCTTTTGACAGAACTACTACCTAGAAATACTTAGACAGTAAATACTAGTAGTAATTTGGGATTTAATGCCCTAGTAAGGACAGAAAGTAATACAAAACTCCATTCAAGAAATGCTATATATGTCTTACTTAATGCAATTTTTAGGAAGCTTTCACAAGACTTTCTTTTAAAACTCGTTTTATTTGCCATCTTTCATGTAAGAAAAGTTTACAGGAAAGACTGAAAACTGACTTAAAAGCAGGAAGCTGACATTTACCTGAAAAAAAACCAAAACCTCAGAGTAAAAGACTTTCAGCAAACTCTAAAACCCTTCCTGTGTGTGTATAAACCAGTCCATCCATTCTCTGATATCTTTTAGATTCAACACACAAAATTATTGACTACTTGGAACCGAATTTCATGTCTAATAAAGATGTTTTAGAAAGCATTGTGTGCATTAAAATCTCATCAGAAAAGAAAGATTATAATCAACAGAGCTTTTTATGTATGCTTGATGCTACAATTTTAAGTAAATTATTCCAGAGAGCTGAATACCTTTTCACTTTCCATTGATTGTATTGACTAGGCTATGACTTATTATATAGCCTTATAATGCAGTACAGTCAAAATTGCTGTGCCTGTTACCAGGCACAGGTCTTGTACTAACTTCGCCTGCAGAACAAGGGCTGTAAGGCTTTACTTTTTCTGGGCTTGTCTTGGCTTGCTTTGAGCTTTGTTTTGGTTGTTATAGCAACTGGCTGATGACAAGGTGACAATTACCTAACACATTTTAGTTTTGTTTAGCTTTGTGTAACTGTGGTGCATAATGCATTAAGAATTTTGATATACATGGCAGCAACTGGCACTTACACTGTGCTGTGCTGAATATAATCTAGCTGCACTGGCATATAGAGGTATCTGTGACCTCATGTATGCTGCAGACAAAAGGAGTACTGAACTGAAGTCACAGCAGAGCCTGAAAAGTAAATTCAGAGGGCCCAGGGCTATCAGTAACTCACCAGGGATCTGCTGCTGATGGTAACACAAACTGAGGCACTGGGCAATGTGGCATTCACAGCTAACTCAGTTCTAGTAGTAACAGAACAGACAAAAATAAAGGTGCCTAACATATGCAAAACTTAACAGTTGGCCATCTACTGTGCTGAATATAGAGTACCAGTGTATGTTCCTATTAACTGTTCCTCTGGAGGATAGCAGCCAGCAAGTGTAAACTTTGTTCCTGTTAACATCTATTTTTGTTCTCTTTAGTTTAGCAGGAATAACTCCAGCTGGAAGGCTTTACTTGTTCATTATGTGCATAAACATGACTTACTGCTGCCTAGCTAAAATGATACTGATTCTGGAATGGATCATCACATTCTCCTCCTACCCCAGGCGGCACGTTTTTGTCACTTGGCACATGGCAAAGATTAGTTTCCCAACTAGAACAAGGATCTGGGAATGTGGCACTTGGTAACAGGTATGAATAGGGAGAATGGTGTAGCCACCACTTTCCACCAATAGCTAAAAGTAGTTTGGGCATAAACTGACTATAAAACTGAACCACAACAGAAGTGATACTGAAAGATGTGTAATAGCATTCTTCCACTTCCTCCAGTTAAGTACCATATTTTGCCCATTAGCTCCTCCACAGTCAGATATTTGGGCCACCACTGGCATCCTAAACTCTGTACAGATTAATCACTTAGAATTCTCTCCACCTTCATACCTCTTTAGTTCTCATTTCTCAATCCTCAGCAGTCACTCCATACTCTTCAGCTTGTACCAAAGGTGTTTATGAGAAACCTGCTACATAACTCAGTTACATGTGAGAACAGATGAATGTTAGTCTCTGCTAAGTTCTTAATCAGAACACCAAATCAAATAATGCAAGGTGTCATAAATGTTTGATTAATTTGGTCTTAGAAAGAATATTTACCTCACGCCTTCTCTATGACTAGTTTAAAATTAAACTTTAAAATCCAAGGACCAGTGCTGGTAATTTAATCATTCTTTTAAGATGTCTTGTTTACCCAACAAAGACATTTACTGCAGCAATACTGTTACCACACTATCACTACTGCAATAGCTCAGGCTTTCCTTCAGAGCAAGCACATCAGTTGACAGTGGTTATTCAGAGCAGTCATGCCCTTAATGGGCTTTGCAAACAACTGATTTGTAATCCTATTGCTTTTTATATTAAATACTTCCAGAGTTCATTGGCAACATCTGTCAGACTTGTTCAGCTCTTCTGATTTTCAGGAGAACTCTTGGAAATAAATTCCCATCTTTGCTGCACAAAGATTAAAGCCACCAAACCATAAAAAAAATATGCACATTTGGACAGACAAGTGTGCCATTCACAGACTTCAGAAATGAAGAGAGGGAAATTACTCTTTCCATACTGGTTGAATTTAAGAGTGTTAGCCTTGCATATCCAAGCTATTCTACCCACTGTTTGAACAGAGCACTGATAAGGACAGGGCTGATGTTTCCATCCTCCCTGTCAGAGATCCCATAGTTTGTAATTTTTTTCAGGTAGCCAGGAATCATAATACCATGATCCCAAAGCAACTGGGTCATTCATTCTCTTCTAAAATTAAAAGCATGATGCAAATGTCAGGCTGATTTCTGTGCTCCATTCAACACAAAGTTACCTTTTAAAGAAACAAACCAAGCCACCAATGAAACAGACTGACAGAGGTAGTCCTACAGCCCCACTCAGCATCTCTCCCAGCTTTAATGCTGGAAGATCAAAATACATGGTAGTTCTTTCCCATACTCTCTTTGTGGAGAAATCAGTCAGACCTCAGCCTTGGAAACAGCTGAGGGATAGATTACTCCAGTGTGGGAATGAATTTCAAGCAGCACAAGTAAGCATGTGACAGGATAAATCCCTTTATTTCTACCTAGTCCTCGGCTGCTTTCCTACCAGGCCTTGTGCCATCCACTGTTGTGTGTCCACGCCCAGGCACTCACCAGCCCTGACTCCTTCCTGCCATACACTATCACCCAAGGCTGAAGGCAGAGCCCTCCTGTTACCTGAGGTATCTTGAACTGGAAAACCACATGGACAATAATGGATATGTCTCTGACCCACACAGTCACTAAGTCAAACTACAGTGAAATCCATGAGGAGAGTCACAGTTCTCTCATGGGACAGATATTTCTTCCATTGTAGACATAGCCAGAATAATTTATGAGTTAGAGACTACAGTTAGTCAAGAACTGCTACATTTAAAACTTTTTCTTCAGGCAAATTCCCCCTCTTTCATTTCTGTGTGCATTAAATATAATTCAGTCTGTGTCTCCACTGGAAAATATTAAGTCCACAAAATCAATGGCTTAAAAAATCCTCATGTGTGCCTCTTACAACACCCAAGAAGTGACAAATTAACCTATCTTCTTACACAAAATGGCAGCAGTCAAATGTAACACTCCTGAGTTAAGCTATGATGTGGAAGGTGTAAATCACAGTAATTCTGAGAAGACTGGAAGAAGCTGTTAAGTTCTTACAGCCCAAAGACATTGCTGCAAGGTGCACAACAAGGATCAAAAAGCAATCGTAGTGACCCCTGGTTTTGCCTCCATTTAGAGCTTTGGTCAGACCAGAGGGAGAGAACTCTTGAGGTCAAGTCTGTCTTCATTGCTAATAAAGCTGTGATTTTATCTCACTGCACCTGTGTATACAACAGAGATGCTGCTAAAATCATTCAACAGCACCTTACAAAATAGCACATGCTTAGCTAAAAATAGTGGGTCTATCATCACAGCTAGTAACACTGACAGGGTTTTGCCAGCATAGCTACTTCCAAGGACAAAATACCTGTGTCAACAAAAACTGATAGCACAGACCTGACTGAATCCAGAACATCTGTTAGTGAGACAGAGATACAATAAAAACAAAGCTTTGTAATGTTTACTGAAAGTTGAACACTCAAAAATTAACCTTAGGGTAGAGTAGTTGATCATACAGTAAACTTAAATATACCTTTTCTTAAAACTTTCACTTCCAGGTAGTTAAGGAAATTTATTTATTTCAGGGTTAAAAAAAATCAAAAGGGAATGAAATATATTAGTATTTAGGTCATGTATTTCATTTTTTACATGTATTTTATCTGTCTCCCATGGTTGGATCCTCCTGGAGTTCCTGACAAAGGTGACTAAAACCAGCAAGAACTTTACCATCAAGCTACAGTCAAGTATTACAAAAGCTCACAGCCCACTATGTTCACCTCAGAGATATATTTGAAAGCTCTTTAAATTACCAGTATAATTTGAGGCCAACTTTTCAGCTACAGAAACATCTGATTGTACATTCAAATGTTTGTAGATCTGAATAAAAACCTCAGGTATTACAGCATTTTATTAAGTAAGTTAAATTTATTTTAGAATTCACAATTTCCAGTCCTACAGTCATTAAATGATAAACAGTAAAACGCACATCAGCAGAATAATTCATTCTGTGGTCAGTACCTTAACTTGAAAACCATTGTCATACCCATGCTTTCCCCTAATTGTAATAGTTATAGAATTTGTACACAACACAAATTTTCATCTGAACAGACTGTACACCCCCTCTGTTTCACCAACATTTATGTTGATCCTATGCCAACACTCCTTAATAGGCATAAATCAAATTATTGCTGACTTATAGTCCTTATGAAGCAAGACTCAGTCCCTCTTAAGTCCCACAACATGCAGAGCAAGTTTATGCCAGCTGGCTTAGAAGCCTTGTAAGCAACTCATTACGATTTGTATTAGAGATCTTCAAGGATAACAGACTACTATTCTGCTCAACAGCTGCTAAATGGCACTAATTACCAGCTGTGCACCACTGGCTTTTAGATCCCATGTGTCTTCTGGAATTCCCAGGGTGTGCAGTGCACAAGGAAGCAAACCAGGCAGTATAGAACAAACTAGGAGCATTACTGATCCATACACTTATCCAAAAGAGTCAGGTGTGTGGCATATGAGTGACCTAGACTATGAAGAAAATGTGTAGTACATATCTCACTGCTTGACATATGAAGCTCAGGCACCACCTTTCACAGCGTGTGACCTGTGCCAGTTTACATTGTCAAAACCAGAGCTGCTTCCCTCTTGCTCATGCATTCATTCACACACTCCTGCCTTCATCCTTGCATGGCAGTGCCACATGTCACACTGTGATCAGCTGGGATGGAGAGTTAAACCAGCTGAAGACCAAGCTTTTGAAAGGCAGTTTCCACATGGCTCATCTCCCTGCCTCACTCCAAGATGAGCATAAAGATGGGAGGGCAAAAGGATGGGACAGAAACAGAGCCAGACAGAAAGGAGAGCAACCAATGGCAGCCTCAATTTTAGCTTAGTTTTAAACTGTGTTAGAAACGCACTTTTGAAGCGTCATTTGGCATTAGAAGTATCCTAAGGGAACTGTTAAAATCAAGTTAGTGTTTCCAAGACACCTGAATGTTTCCTTTCTTTCTCTGCATCAGCCCCATCAGCTGTGCAACAGGCAGGCAAATTGGTTCAGAGAGATGACACAGAATTTATCTGTTGATTCTAGGGAGTGGTGCACTTTCTTTTGGATCAGTTTGCTGAACTGACTTACTCTGCAGCCACACAATTGCTAAATCTGATAGAAAGAGCCTGCAGTAAAAATGGTGGTAGGAACAGGACCATAAAATCATGAATGAAATTTTCTGAATAAGAAAACATAGCATTGGCATAACATCCAGCTGAGGCAGTGGGACAGGCCCTGGCTGCCAGACCCTGTCCAGCTGCCCTGGGGTGGCACCCATGCTCCCAGTGGCTCACACAGCAGCTGGGAGCAGATGACCCTCATGGTGCCCTTACAGCATTTACCTGTATTTAATTAAATCTGAATAAACTATCACCTCTAGAAGGATTTCCAGTCCCTCCCACACTTCCATGGGTTTCATGGGAGCAGAGAGAAGTCTTTCGTGTTCTACCTTGGCACTTTGAATGTCCCCATAATTAAGTTTTTCTGACTAAAATCTTATTTATCTATATATGCCATTTTACAGCACTTTGAAACCGGTGTGCTGTGAAACACTTTCTGGTTGAGACACATCCTGATATATAGTAAACCCCAAACTATCAACACACTTCAGACTACTGATACCAGCATCCTCTGTCAGACATCTCAGAGATGGCCAAGAGATGTGAAGAGCCATGGAGAAATTCTATACACAAATTAAATCATTTCCCTCTTCACTTTCACAGAGTTTTAAGATAGACAGAGAGAAGTTGCATTTTGGTGTATTCACGTCACACACTTTTCAACAATATCAGGATTCAGTCACAGTCTTTTATGATTTGCCAAAACCAACTAAGAATAACATATTAAACTTCTGAATGGTTCTTTTCTACATCACAATACACACCCTCACCTCTCAATTTCTTTTTCTTTTCCTAACACAATTCATGAGGTTTGCAAAGACGTTCAACTCCTTGCACATATGGACAGAATGACACCTCCTATTGGAGGTGATGGAATAGGATTTGCTTTCTTTGTCAACTCAGAGATGGAATCACCACATCCAGAAAACTGAGCTTCTGGAGAGGCAGTGTGAAGCCCCTCCTACTCTGTTAAGAATTCGTGACTGAGAAACTGGTACAAGAGTTCTGGAGAGATTATCTGTACTGTTCAGTCATGATTACTGCAGGAAAGCAGCATATGGAGGCCTATCATGAGTGTCCCATAAAAACATGAATATAAAAAGCATGCATGCTGCATGAATGCTTCAGTTTGGGTAAACTTGTCAATTATTACCTTACAATTCTGTTCAGCACTTATTGCCTTGGTTGCAACATGCTGGTTACCAAGTCCATCTATTAACTGGTGCACTACATAAAACAGATATGAACATTTTCACATATTGGTTACTTGCCACAGGTCTTCAGGAAAATAACTATGCCTGCGCACCTGGTTCAAAGGTGTTATCATTTCTCACTACTTGTTTTCCAGAATCTGATTTGGCTGAATTGCTGCACTCTTGAAATGAACTGTATTTTCCCTAAAGGTATTTTAAGGAGTTTATATCCACTGAGGTCCAATTCCTCTTCAGCCTTTTCTAATTTTCACCTCTTTCCATGATATGAAGGGTCTGACAGTTATAGCTAGAACTTCTCTCACATGTTGGCTCCCAAACTCCCAATCTGCAAGGAATTCTTTCACACTTGGCAAAGTGCAAATATGTCACATTTCATAATATAGCACAACTTTTTTAGTCTTTGTTCATTTCTGACAAGGGAGCCCAAATACTAACTGTCACACTTGCCTGCTGTGTGTTCTTTGTGCAGACTAGGAGACTTCTGTCAGTAGTCACTACAACAAAGGTGCAATATTCATCCTGTACAGGAACTGAGAAGCCAGTGAAGTTCAGATGACCACTATTAAAAGGTTTGATAGTTGGTACCCTCTTATAGGATGTGCCTTCAGAAGACTAAGAAACAAAGTAGCAGTTCAAATTTCACACAGATACTTCCAGCTTTAGAAACACTTCAAAGCATATTTTCTGTACTGTCAATGGGTAAATGTGGAAGTCTGGAAAAAACTACCATTTTATGTCAGCAATAGTCATGATTACTAAAATCTGGAGCACAGACCCTGACTCAAGGATTTAGTGCTACAGCTGTCATGTTTGTCTTTTGAACCCAAATGTAATCAAAAACCCTAAAAAGTGCATGGTGTGAGAAATTACCTCTCCTAGCCCTCTTGTTGCTGTGTAAAAAGACTGTGCTGCTTCAAGGTCACATATAAACTGCATTGTAGTAGAGAGCTATCAGAAAGAAACATAGTAAGAAGGCAGCACGTGGTTCCAGGCTGACTGAATTCTACCTTGAACCTTTTGCATATGCTTAAAACCATTGTTCAGAGGAGGACATTTAGAAATATTGTGAATTTCACCTTAACTACCCACACTTCTACCTCCATTTTTGGATGCAATTCACACAGAAATACAAGCTAAATTAGCCATTCCATTATATTTATTGACTGTATTCTTGAAACCTTCAGTTCCTCCACTGTAATAGCCTGTAACTGTAAAGGCTGCAATTAACAATAACTGAGAAGAATCAGTTTTCTATACATTATGCCACATAAGCTTTCTACTAAGTTCTATCACAGCTACAGAGTTTGTTCGCTGTCAATTTGAAGTGCAAAAGGTTTTAACAGTTAAAAGGCTTTGCAGACAGAGTTAAGATGATACCTCAGTGCACTGAGAAGAAAGAATCCTCCAATTCATGTCTCAGAGAACAGAAAGATGACAGAAATAATAAGCAGTATATATACTTTGTGTTTTGAATTTGTACTGAGGAAGGAAAAACACTAGGCACTATATAAATAAATCTATTTCTTTCTCAGATATATTTGTGATTTTACTGGAAAAGGTACTAGGATTCAGACAGAATGNCCTGATGCCCCCCAGGACAGGGTTGGCCCTCCTGGCTGCCAGGGCACTGCTGGCTCATGTTCAACTTGACATTGACCAGGACCCCCAGGTCCCTTTCCACAGCACTGCTCTCCAGTCTCTCATTCCCCAGTCTGTACTCACAACCAGGGTTGCCCCATCCCAGGTGCACAATCTGGCACATGCTCTTGTTAAAAAAGAGCAGAATAACAAAAAAAACTCTAAAGAAATAGGACTTACCAATTAAAAAAACATTTTCTGCATTTAGTGGCTCTGATTATATTAATTTAGTTATGCCTTCAATAGTTCTAGAGAAAGATACTCCACTTAGCTATACCCCTCCACAAAACCTCCAAACAAACTCTACTTTTTAGAAGTTTTGAAGGAATGTTCTTCTTAAACTGGTAACTAATTTGATAGTCATAAAATAAAGTCTGCATGTTGCAAGATCACAGAACAAGATCTCTTCCCAATCTTATGCTTAAGTATTCCATTTTATTTTATTTTATGCTCCAGTGTTGCAATTTAAGCATATGTCCTAGTAGAAAAATGCTTTTAAAGTTGAATTAAAAAACTGAAACCATTTTTAAGGGTTTAAGTTCATTTTTGTAAAGAACTGTATTATTGCTATAAAGGTTTGCTTATAAAAAAAAAAAAAACAGAAAAGGTTTTTCTCAACTGATTTCTGTAGTTCCCCATCTTTCCTTTTCTGTCATAGAGTAATTTCTGATTGAAATGAAAAAAATTTAAAGTAAGTGATATCAAAAGATAGGTACAGAAAAGTTTCTCCTTTGTACTGAAATATTATTGGAAATCAATATGAAGGACAATAATTACACTGGAGACGAAATCAAAAGCAAATTGCATAGAACATATTCTATTCCTGTTCTCTTTTTATTTCACAAGAAAAACTAGGATCTTCTGCCATTACAGCAATATTTTTTAAAATCAGTGCCCTATAACCATAACCAGAGAATATCAGCAGTACCTGCGTCTCAGTGGATACCATCTTTCACAGAGAGAATAGGCTTCTGATTGCTGCCAATTTATAGTCTTGCATCCCACTGTGGATTCCCTTTCAAATGAATAGGAAGAATGCCAGGTGCCAATTTGTAGGTTGCTAATGGCTTAACGAACCTTTATTGGCATGATAGTGGATTTGTGTTTCTTCATAGTTCATACTTGAATGCCGGAGCATGCTGTGCTGGTTTCAGCCAGGGTAGAGATAATTTTCTTCACAATGCCTGGTAGGGGGCCATGTTTTGGATTTGTGCTGAACACAGGGTCAATAATATAAAGGTGTTTTTGTTATTGCTGAGCAGGGCTTGCACAAACCCAAGGACTTTTCTGCTTTTCTTAGAACCACGCTGGGGAGGAAGTTGTTGGTGCATGGGAGGTTGGGAGGAGATGTCGCCCTGGTTTTACAGGGCCCCATAAGTTGTAACACTGTAGCTGTAGTTTCCCATGCTTGTTCTGTAAACATGGTCCTTGTCTTCCTTAACCAACCAGGATTGTTTTGCCCTTGTGGAATTGTTTTTCATTCCTTTCCCTGGGGTAGTGAAAAATGATTGACCATGTCTTTATCCTGTAAACCTTCAGGGGTGTTGACCCCTTTCACCAATCTTTAACTGTCCTTAAAACCCTATAAAAATAAGTAAATAAAAAAAGGCAGAACATTTGGTCGGTCCTGCCTAGTAAAACCACTACTACTCTGTAACCCGCGTGTTTCTTCTGTTGCTAACTAACCAACAAGGAGACACTGCCAGGAGAGGTGACCTCAACTGACTAAAGGCCTATTCCAGACCATAGGATGTCATGCTCAGTAGGGAAAAAGGAGGAAGGGGGTATATTTAGAGTGCTGGAATTTGTGTTCACAAGTCACCATTACATGTGATGAGGCCCTGCTCTCCTGGAGATGGCTGAACATCTGCCTGCCCATGGGAAGCAGTGAATTAATTCCTTGTTTTTCGTTGCTTGTTTGTGCGGCATTTCCTTTCCCTATTAAGCCGTCTTTATCTCAGCCCACAAGTTCTCTTCTACTCTTCTGATTCTCTCCCTGATCCTGCTGGTGGGGAGTGAGCGAGCAGCTCATGGAGCTTGGCTGCTGGCCATGTGTTGGGTTAAACCACAACACATGCCCAAGTGAAAAACTTTTTGTTATTAAATGTAAAGGAAGGTCTTATGGAAAAAAAACCCATGAACATGGAGTTATAAATCTCCCCACTCAGGGGGACCCAAAATAGAGGGATGCTTTTTCTTTATTTCCCTACTTGGAACAAGCAGAGGATAGCTGTTCAAACCAAGGTAGCTCTGGGCATGTGCAGAGACAAAAACTGCAGCTGAAACAAACCAGGAAAATTTCACGGCTAAGAGAAAGGTAGTCACGGAGCAGAAGCACTCCTGATGTTAGTCTACATGGAGAACAAAAGGGATAGATTACATCTACACCCTAAAGTCTATTCTTCACTTTTTGATGTGTCATACCTTTTTCTGTGAGTCTTACTTTTTCCAGTTAAATAACTGGTATATTAGGAATCATACATATTTTTATCCACAACAAATCATTTAATCTAGTTCTCAGCTATACCAAACTCCTAAAAATGTAAACACATGGACAAAAAGCACATATTGAATCCTGTAGGAATTCAAATGTATTCAAATTTCATCTCCCTGTGATTTTATGATTGCTTTTGAAATGGGCTGCTTTAATTACTAAACAACTGTTACCCAGTAACTAAAAGCATTATGTTTCCCTGCATCATAACAAAAAGATGCCCAGTGTTGCTGAATTCAGCACACATGGAGCCAAAGAAAGTTAACAACCATGCTGAATCTATAGGATTGAAGACTTGCCCTGGCTTGGAATGTGTCTCTACCTTCTGAACCTTTGGAAAAGCTTCTTCATCAGTGGGTAGGTTGAGATGGTTGATTGGTGCTTCGTTTTCCTAGACACAGGACAGATTAAATCACTAGCAGCATGTTGGACAGTCAGCTGTGTTCGTGTCATCCAAAGCTGCAGACATGATTCCCAGACCAGAACACATGAATTTGTCTTATGAAAGCATTAATTTAGAGTATATACTTTTTATTCTTTCCAAAAGCCCCAATTCACAAAATTTTCATGTACTTCATTAATTTTGTATGCTCTGATTAGTCTCTTGACTTCACTATTCAGTGTCTAGTGCTCATGGACAATAAATATTAAATTGTATAAATTATCATACATGTGTACGGTGATTTCTTCTGCAACAGTTCCCAGCAAACCAACATTTGTAAATAGGCCCTCTTAGATCACTGTCTAATGTACATTTTTCCTCCTCTAATTCAAGGGAAACTTACTGTAAAATCCAAAATAGCTCTGTGTGGGGAAGTCTCCCTATTATTACATGCATAAATAATTCCATTTGCTTCCCAGTAAGATAAAAAACAGGCTTTAATGAAGTTTAGAGTGCGAGTAAATAGCAATCTGAAATTAAAATATATTAAATAATGCTAGAACAATCCTGAAACAAAGCATTATAAAATCTGAGAAATCTTTGATTTGCATTTTTAAAAGAATTGAGTATGCTAAAATAAGGAAATAGAGAGTATGCAATACATTTTAGTTGCCCTGTAGTTCTGTTCTGCATGTTCTTGACCATTCCGTGTTTTAAATTCCTTAAATTTAAATTAGATTAAATTGATTTTTTGGTGGGGTTCCCTCTTCCTGATGTATAGGACCTTACTTATTGGTGTAATTTATCTCATTTCCTGTTGATTCAGGTTTTGACCCAAGGTTTAATTATTTTTTATCTGGGAACTTTATTTATCATGAAGGTTACCTGTGCATGCTAAACCACTACAACTGTTTGCCATTTTATCATTCTCAGAGTTGGAATAACTGGTAAAAGTGAGGTTTCCCGACAGAGAGTGTAAAATCAAGAGTGCATGGAAAGCTGGGGAAAGTAACTCAATTACATACTAAATTCTGATTCACCAACTGTGTCTGTATTTCTGGCCTTTATGTCTTTGGTATAACACATGAATAAAAAGTGTGTGTGTGTATATATACATATATATAAAATAGAAATATTCCATGCACTTAATTTTCCTCATTTATTATTATTTATTACTATTCATTATTATTTTAGCCCTGCCTCTTCAGAAGGCTGTAGCTGTGACATACAGTATACAAAAGAAATGCTAATTAAAGTACCTTTGTGAGGAGATAGAATGAAAGAAAGTGATATTAAATATTAATCATAAGAAACAAGGCAGGAAGATTTTTAAAGGTGGAAGGAAACAAGAGTGGATTATGGTAATCTGTGATGGCACAGAAGATTAATCTGAACTTTCATACAGAGATCCTTCTCTTTTCCTCTCACTTTTTTTTTAAATCAAGATGGGTGAAGTTTGCCTAATTTAAGCAAACTCTGCCTTATTGATAAGGACCTAACTTGAGAGATTTCATGTTACACCAGTTTTTCACCTCTTTCCTAAACCTTAAGCATAATAATGTGTTATATTACTTTGTCTTTCTGTGAAACTCTTCTATTACTGAAATTCTCTGCCTTTCGTAAACATATTCTTTTATCTTTCAGCCTCTTCTAGTAGCAAAGATGCCCCTGAACTTCTGACACACAAAAAAGCAATCCTCATCCAAGGCTTTGGTGAATTTTAAAAACCAGGCATTTTGTCATGCTCAGAGCCTTACTTTCTCACCATTCATCCCAGCATACGCATTAGGTAAAAGTCAGAAAAGCTGCCTGCAATCAGTTTGAGAAGAGGAGGTATCATCAAAGATCTAAAAAGGTAGGCTGAAAGTCAGAATCCCAACAGCAGAGAGGCTACCTGAACATGTTCCTATTCTGCTTAATTATAAAGGTGTTTGCCAAGAAGAGTCTGTGTTACACACGCTGTTGCCTGACAAGAGGTTTCACATAATGCAGCCTTGCAGTCACCAACCTGTCACTACTGCCCACATCCTGCTTCTTCCAGCTTTTCAAAAAGACTGCTGGCAGTGTTAAACCTGATTGTTGAGGATCAGTAAGTTTGCCCTGGTATGTTTGCCAGACACAGTCAGGGCAATCCACTGTTTTCCAGAACATCTTGTGTGTAACAAACCAAGCTGTTTCTACTGGAAAAAGGACAGTAAAGCATAAGCAAGTCGAGTGTAATAAGATAGAAAAGAAGAACTCAGTTAGAAGATTTGAAAACAATGCAAGGAAATATTAAAAACCTGGTTTGTTTCAGCTCAGTTTCAGCCTCCGTTTTCTATTTCAGAATATTTCTATCCTTTTTCCATTAATAGAAAAGATCATTATAACGTCTCTGACACATTCTCCTAACTATTGAAAGCTAATGGTCAACTCATCTGCCACCCTAAATTAAAGATACATCCTTCTTTTGAATAGATTTTGTTTCCTCTCCCCTGAGCCCTCTTCATAGCCCAAAGTTGTTTATATGTAAATTACAGTTCAGCACCAGCCCCACCTGTACCCCCTTTTATGCTCACTTACACAACTTTTTAATTAATATAACTGAAATTTATCACAGCATTGTACATTATACAGTGCTCATTAAAATAACTAATGATACTAAACCCTTCCATTATACCGATTATTCCAGCCCTTTCAAATATCTCACAATAGTATTACATCTTTCAAACAGCTAGAGATACTGGCATCACAGGAAGGGAAGTGAGACGGGATTTCTGTTTTCTTTTCTGCACTATGAAACTGCTCTGCAGTCAATCAACTGAGGCTAGAACCCAGTCCTGGGAGACCTCCCCCGCCAGTGAACACTGCAGGAAAAGTAGTATATTGGTATTGTCTGCTTTTTAAATCACCTTTTCCTGACATACCCTGGTGAAAGAAGGGACGGTAAGGCTGTCCCCAGCCACCACATCCCAGCACTCTTAAGGCCAAGTCACACCAGCAACTCTGCACGGTTAGGAAGAAGCTCTAGAAGAATTGGGGAGGGCTGACTAAAGCAGGGAGTTGCTACAGAAGGACAAAGAATCATTACAAGAGACTCAGCATTATGCTAACACTCACTCACCCTGGTATTGCTGCTATTTAGAATCACAATGCTGTCGCAGAATCAGCATACTGCTCATCAGAAGGATGAAATGGGCTTTAAATAGGTTTAGGAAATCTGCATTTCCCTTTTGTAATGCTGATTTTCACAGGAGTACCTCTTTTGTCTCCAGATTGAATTCGATGGCTCTCTGCACTTTGTACCCTGACCTACCAGGACCTGCCAGCCTGTCAGGCTTTAAGGCACACATCATGACTGCATTACAACTTAGAGGTTTTACAACAAAAGATACTACATACGAAGATTTTCTGACAATCCTACATTTTGGGTAATGCTGCAGGATGTAGAGATCATAGGTGAGAAGGTGGGTTACAGAATATTCCAAAAGATGACAGAAGCTATAGCCAGTCCTTTAGTTTCCTCCCATGTTAAATTTCAGGTACAGGACTGTCAGTTCGCTTTTAGCTACTGTTTTCATTGTAGCAAGCTTATCTATCAGTTCACGTTCAAAAAATCACATCCTTCAAAGCAGCCACTGTTTCTCACTGCCGTCAGTGCCAATAACTGCACCTTTGCCTCAGGAAAGATGCACACCACTTATTCTCAAGAGGCCCAAATACTAAGATCCATTTGACTACCTTGTATTTGAAGGAGAAACACAGACTGAGACTCACTCAGTTTATTTCCTGAGTGCTCAGTTCATTGCCTATTTGCTTGTAGATGAGCCTCAGCTGATGTGCAGGCTCAGCAAATACCGATGTATGACTGGTGTGTATCAGAGAAGATCTGAGTCTAATGCTAATGCCACATGCAGGAGCAAGCATGCCTAGTTCACAGAGGGAAGGAATGGGATGCAGAAGCCTGCTTGGCTACATCTCCCATTTTGCAGTACATTTATATGACTGATGTCAGCAAGACAAATTTCCTGCTGTCCATTTTTATAAGGGATTTAACATCTCACATAAGAAAAATATAGGACTTAAAGGGAAAATAACTAGAGGTATTCCCTTGCCAGCAGTAAAGATGTACAAAATCAGTGTCAAAAACCAGTGTACTCACTTATTCATCAGCTTCTGCTTCTATATATGTCAACGCAGAGAATAATAGTTGCAGAATCTCCCAAAATGCTCACTGCTAGTAGTGTGGGTGAATGTGGCCCATCAACAGCAGTAAAAACATATTGCTTTAAAACAGAGAAACTACAGGATGCTGCAAGGAGACAGAGAAGGAGGATTCCCCTTCAATCTCCCTGGATCAGATAAAATACTAAAGAACCGTTATGAATAATACCAAAAAATTTAGCTAAAGAAAAGACCAAAATACATCATTTCACTGATTTTTAACATACTGAGAAATCAAATGAGCATATATTCCATTTCTAAATTTGAGACAAAGTAAGTCACTTGTAAAAATTCCTCAAAGCTCATTCTAAAATTAATTTTACAGCAAACTACTGATCACTCCTGTTAGCATGCAGTAACAGCAATGCATTTTGTGCCCAGTAGCAGCTGCTATAGCAATTTTGGAGAAGACATATTACATTTGTCATGAATAACAAAGTCAGTGAATTTCTGAGTGGGAAATTCTGACCAGACTCAGTTGTGAAATGTCTCTGCACCAGCCACATTATAATTTCATCTTTATATATATATTAATGGTACCCAATTTATCTCATGTACCAAACCAGAACTACAACTCACCACTTCAAAATGAGCTGTCCAGTCTATATAGTTTATGATTCTCCAGAAAAACTGAAACCCTGGACTTCGCTTGGTCAACTACTTCTATCCCATTGTACTGTTGGCCCTCTTTCCACTTTCTATACTACGTTTTTTTGCATTTCATTCATAGAACTACAAAACACCTTTTTTAGCTGTCTTTTACACCTATCCAATGCTGTTGATTGCTGAACACATTGTAAAATACTATTAAATAGACAAGAGAAACAGGTGGAAGCAAAAGCCCAACTTCCCCAGACATTTGTTTTGGTGGGATTACTTCAGGCTGTGTCTAGCTGAGCCTTAGGGACTGAAAACTCATCACTGTTTTGGGGCACTAGCTGTACTTCCAGATCACATCTTCCAGTAATGTTTTGCCTGAAAGCAATCTACATTACATGCCCCATAAACAAGAACAAACACAGTAAATGGATGTGATATTTATTACAAAAGAATATATTTGATTTAAACAGAAATGCAGGTATATTCACTAAGAGTCATGGTTGGATGTTCTATGTTGTTGTTCCAACAACAGCAGGAAAGCAGCTTTCATGTCTGTGAGTTTAAACTTTGTTGTTGTTTTGGTTTGGTTTGGTTTGGTTTTTTTTTTTAATGATCAATTCTTAATATAGAATTTTTCACCTCAAAGCAAACAGGCTCTGGGAACCTTTGGCTAAAAACATAACAGACAGGCACTTGCAGGTCCCCAAGCTGCCTAAAGACAATCACACATTTTAATAGTCCTGGGAAAGAACCACAGTGGAGAAATTCAGTACTATGTTATCTGTGGGCTATTTGAGCTCCTTGCTTCTGGGGACCTATTTTATCTGTTTCACCATTCCCAGTTTTCCTCCGTTTTACTTTCCTCTTCCTGAAGTACCTTCTCTTTCTGCTTACATCATTCAGTCTCAGCACTTGCTGAACTTCATATTCCAATTCAGGTATAGCTCAAGACCAAGTACAAGGAACACAAAACACTGCTGATGCCCCACCACCACTGCAATAAGCAACCTACATTTCTTCAGTGTGAATGTCAAAAATAGCCTCAAGGATCTGACTTTTACAGAATGTTAAAAGTCATACCTAGTATTCTGGTTGGTTTTTAAAGAAAGTTGGAGCTATGGGAACATAGAGGAAGATCTTTGTTTATAATTCCTGCACACACTAGGAAAGTGGAATGAAAGGTTGTGAATTTTATTTATAATTTAGTTATGAATTATGCCCTGTGCACTCACTTGAAAATAAAAGCTTTTTGATTCACTTCTTCTAAAGATCTAAATGTGTAGGACTATAACTGAGTGATAAGCAATGATAGTTAGAGCAAATGCACAGTAAAACGAAGATTCAGGAGTGAGTAAAAAAGGCATACCTAATCAAACTGATAAAAATTAGGAGAAACTTGTCACCATCTTTGCATGATGTGTGTCTGTCTCAGAGTCTCCCCTTTTTATGCTAATGTGATTACAAAGAACTGCCATAAAATCTGCTTGCAAAGGGGTTGCCAATAACATTTCATCAGTTCTTTTCTTATAGCATTCCCTACCACACAACAGTATGGGGACTTCTGGGGACTTCTAAAGGTTGGGAAGATCTTACTGCAAGCTTTGGTTCACTTCCGGGGAGTAAATTACAAATTCCTCAGGTTACTATCAGCTGCACCAGGGATTCACACAATGCCAGGAAACCAAAAACAGAACCCTAAAGTGTGGTTAGATATTTCTAAAGGACATAAACATCATTTCACAAGCAGAAAGGTGACCTTTTATCTGGTGTGACTATGGATAAACACCATGTCCTTGCTCTAGACATGCCAGTGTCACTAACAGCAGCATCCCTTACTCCAATTTTGGCTAAAAATGAGAACCTAATTTTCAAAGTAACTTGTGTTAAATTCTATGGCTCATGTAGGTATGTAAGAGGCCACACATAATCACAGAATCATAGTCCTTATGTGTTTCGAAATATATTAGTTTATACTAATCTCTAAATAAATTCATTAGGTTTCTGAAGGTTTACTCTCCACACCTTATTCATTTCAGCAACAGACTGCAACATGTTGTTTGCCTGCATATTCTATTGAGACAACCACATTATGATTAGTATTTTGTATTTTACATAAAGGTAGGTGAGCAGAACAAGAAAGCTTTTCCTCTGAAACTTTTACTGTACAAAGGAAGATATCGTACAACATCAGTAAGTACCTTCTTTATCATCATGATGTATGATAGCATCCTGTATCATATCAGCAAGATTAAAATGAACTCGTTGATTCTTTCCATGTTTCAGCTTCTTCCCGTAGCCCTCCCGTTTCTGGAAAGCTTTTTCTCGCTCGTAGTACGCCTTGATTTGGTCACAGCGCATGCGCTTGACCAGCCGCTGCCGCTGGCCGAGGGGGAGGGACTCCAGCAAGCACTGCTCAATTTCCATCTCATGGGTCCGAAAAACATTACATAGCTGGAAACAGCCTGCAAGAAATTAAACACAACCAAATTCAGATCTTGCTTTCAAGTGTGCCATGAAACTTCCACCAATTATTTTGTTGTTCTAACCACGTGTAAGTCCGACCTGTGAGCTCCTCCTACCTGACCAAGGTTGACTACAGAGAGTCAATGTAATTGTCATTTACTTTTTAAAAAACACATAACTTATTCCATTACATCACTGATGCATTTTTTAAAAGCTGGCTCAGTTAATGTGAACAAACGTGAATAGAAAGAAGTCTGAAAGTTCAAATATGACATGGGCAAAATATCTAAATATTTCAATACAATTCAAATGGCTCGCACTTGCTTACAAACAAGAAACTACTATGAAGACTAATACTAGTTTGATGTCTGTTCCTCTTTTTTATTCATTTTCATCTTGCTTTAGGTTGGCAAATTCCTGTATTCAGTGAAAAGAAAAATCATCATATCAGAATTCTAATGAGTTCATTAGCATGCAATGGGCACTCAGGTAACTACCTCTTAAAAACATCAAAGTCATTTCAGATTCCTAACCATGTGTATAACTTTTTTTTTTTAATTTTTTCATTGTATTGAGCCATCAAAATTGATCCTTCTAATGAAACCATCAGATACTGAAATCTTCATGTGGAAACAATCACAAATGTGTCTTTGAATCAGTTATTCCTAACACTTACAGCACTACCTTTAAGTCAGATTCCCTTTCTGTTTTTACCATTAAATATGATATTTCTACTTATATTGCAATAACACTAATGTTCTTTTCAAGTATGTTCTCTTTTCCACTGAGAGCAAAGACCGTAGGAGTCTTGAGTGCTGCTAATTACTTTTCAAGGGTCCGGTATGTTACAGAAGAAGGCTAATGGATTTTCAGATAATTTTATTGCCCAAGTCCTTGAATGTGAATCCACATCCACCAAAAATGTGCCCACTATCCTGCACTAAGGCCTTTTGATGTGGTGGCTACAGACCACCCCATCACTTCTGATTCTCATGTTCTACTTTATGTCTATGAATTTCCTTCAAATGGGGGCTAGGCGCTCAAATTTTTAATTTCTAAGGGCTGACAGCAGCCCAGATGAGGGAGGTGTTCTCTCCATAGTTTGAAGGAAGACCTCTTGAAGGAAATGCAGACTCCATTCACCTTGGGTAGTTAAGAAATACCAAAATTAAGATTTACTCTGCAACTTAATAAAATGTTTCTGTCTACCTGTTTTGTGTAGTTACATCATCAAAGGATCTTTATCTCATTCAGGGCACACCTGAGCAGTGCTGACTAAAGGACCACTTTGTTTTCTCCTTGTTGTTTGACATTCAAACCCTGCTCTGAAGGCATAATTAACAATCTCCTGACAGGTTTTTGTAAAGCTCATGTCCTCACAGCACATAAAAGCAGCACAAATATTTATTTATTTTCATTTTAAAAAAGGACAACAGAGTATTCTTATCTGTATTCTCTACAAAGGAAGTGGAAAACAATTATGTTCTTTTTAAATCACTAATTTTAGGTGTCCCATTCAAGAATTTTATTTTTTTTTTCTTAACATGCTTTGGTTTGCTTTAAAGGCATGGTATTCTATAAGATATTATGTATCACTATTCCACAGTAAAATATTATCAAAATTATAGTCTTAGGTCTGCATGCCAATCATTCTATAAATTCTATCTATAACATTATACATTTATTTGCTAAGTTATTTGTTATATTATTTCATAAATTATAGATAATACAAATAATATATTAGATATTATATATTCTATTAGATATTATATGTATTAACTATAAATTACAACCCAAGGTCTCAAACCAGACTTCCCAAAACTGAGCAGCACACATTTATCCAAAAAGTGCCCAGAGTGTCTCTTTGGAAAACTCTATGACAGAAGCAGACACAGAACACAATCTACAGGACAAGTTCAGTCAATTACTTTTAACATAGACTACTCTCCCCCTATAATTTCTGTTCCTTTCTTAGCATGCCCTTCTAGTTAGAAGAAAATGAGTTGTCAAACTAAAAACTGGAAACAAGTATTGGCTAGCATTAAGGCAAAATACAAACCCTTTCTTCTTGCATGTCAAAGCCAACAACTCCTGCTGTATAAAACAAAATTTTCCACTTGACCTTTAATGATATGTTTCATTTCATAGCAAAAATTGTATGTTTCATTTCCTTTATTTCCTTGTTGGAAGACAAAAGGAAATGAAAGGGTAGCTCTGTAACGCTGCAGAAGATATAACTTTATTCCTGGCTTCAATCCCAGTGCTCAGAGCATTCAATTCCATAGAGAAGCTACACTCAGACCATCCTCCTCAGCCTGAGATAGAAAAAGAAGCATCTTCTTTTTCTCATGATAGGACTGCAGAATAACCAAGCTTCAAATCTTCTCTACTAGAATTGTTCTGCTGTGTATAAAATATTTCAGAAGTCAAGCCTTTAGCGTACACAGGCCTTTTGGCTTGTAACACCCTAAGCTTATATCCTAACACTTCTAAATGTGGCTATAATGCCTGACAGCAAGGCTCACAGCCACAGAGGGAAAACCAGCTCGCTGTGTTAAACTGTGTTTGCCTGCAGCTGGGAGCCCACGCCTGCTCTGCCCGTTCCTTCTTTATGAAGAGAAGAAAGAGCAGCCATGCACTTGAGCTCCAACAGGCTGCAAGTGAACTTGATGTTTATATTTTGAAAACTCATCTGAGGCTGAGAATTGTGGCTGCTGTCCTAGTCATAGCTGTAAATCTGCACTGTTTGCTAACCAAAGACTTTAATGGTATCTTTGCTTTTCTCAGTTTAGTTTGTGTGCAGTCTCTGTGTCTCTGTTCTTAGGAGGAACTGATAGTGTTTGCTGCTGTATTACAAATGAGACTGATGCAAGCTTTGCCATCACACTGCTCTCCTCATCCAAGGCAAGAAATCAGACAAATCAGCTCAGTGTCTTGGTGAAACACAGCACAGCAAAGATCCTTTCACAGGCAGATTCCAGTTTCAGGAAGGATGTTCCTGGCTCAGTGTCCTCTGCCTCTCCACTGGGATGACTCTCAGCTTATACGAGTCCTTGTCTTTTTGCTCTATGAAGAACAGTGCTTGACTGCCAAAATTGGCACATAACAGTTCCCAGCATGTGGCTGGAGTCAAAGCAATTCAGGCCAATTGAGAAAAGGACTTGTGATCCATTTGGGCACAGGTCTCAGCTGAGAATTAATGAATTGCAGATGGAATTTCTTTTCTCCACACATCTGGAACCTGATACATCCCAGATGAGATCAGTATCTGACTGTGGGTGTAACATCTGAAGGTCTGCAACCTCATTAGATTAAGCCTGGATTAAAAAACATAGTATAAATGCAAACAATACAAACTCCCTGAATCAATCTTTCAGGTGCTCATCTCTCAGGAATGCACCATTGAGTCCCAGTTTTAAAATCAGACAGAGCTCTGCTCTGTGGTCCTACTGAGCAGGGAAACTGATAATGGCACAAGAGGCAGAGCTTCTTCTGCACCTCAGGAGTGTTCAACTCAAATACAGGATGGTTATAGACATGCTTCTTGAGGAAATTCTGTGGATTGCTTAGTACCACATGAAGCATGGGATAATTCATTAACACTGGATCAGACAACTTTGTCTTGTCTACCAGTCTTGAAAACCTCCATTAATGGATTCTACAAGTTGTCTGGGTAAACTGTTTAAGTGCTGCACTGACTTCTATAAAAAATGCCTTGGGTTCTCTTGGTGGCCATTATCCCTTGTCACTACTGCACTATTGAGAAGACTTCAGCTTTGTCATTTCTGTTAGTTACCCTGGTAGCCTTCCATTGCTCTCATTCAATTGCCTCAATGTCCGCCTTAGACTGGGGGGACCAAGACCATGTATTTGCAGGTGCAGCTTCACTAGCCCCAAGCAGCAGCAGACAGTAAGTTCCATCTGTCTGCCAGCCAAACTCCTCTGAACACAGCCCACAGTGTGGTTTGCCTGATTTCTCATCAGCACATACAGCTGGCTTCCATTCACCTCCCTGTCCACTGTAACTCCTCAGCAGGATTCCAGCTCAAGTCAGTCAGTTCCCAGCCTGTACCGAGGTACATGGTTAGTCTGCCTCAGGCATGAAAACATGCACTTCCCCTCCTGAACTGCCCGAAGTTTCTGTCAACCCAATCCCCAGGATTAAGCTCTCCCATTTGAAGTATGCCAACTACTCTGTCCTAAGTGAGCACTGCCAACATCAGCAACAACTTCAGCTGTAAAGAAACCCTCCAGGAAAAAACAGCTGCTAAATTCCACAACTTTATTTGGCAGATATAAACAGTTACTGCTTAGAGAATGACAACTCAGCCACAGTCAGACTCAAAAGAAAAGCTATTAGAACCTCCTAAAAAGGTAACATGTGCAGCAGGTCTGTCCATCATTTCCTTCTCCATATATGGGAAAACTGGCTGTGGTAGTATAACTTATATCAAAACTTCCCGGCATAAAAAAAGGAGGCGGAGTCGGAAATGAGGTATTCCAAAGCAGTTACTACAGCTTCCGCCTCCAAAAAATTCATAAAAACCCGGTGAGCACCTGGAGAAGTTCTCTTTTCAGCTTCTGGTGGACTGACAAGACGTGCCTTTCCTCTCCCCCCTTGCACCAGTTCTTTGCCCTGGGAATAATAGCAAAAAAACTTGTGTTGCCGATGATGAAAAAAAGTGGTGCAGATTAATGAAGATAGGGAATTTCGTGTCTCTGTAATAGAAATGTTCATCTTTTGAGAAGTACCTCAGCGACCATCATATGTCCATTTTGGTAGCCCTGGGAAAGCTACTAAAAATGGGAAAGGTTCTCTCAGACAAGCAAATCTCTTTCTCCAGGCAGTTGCTTGCTGAGAAGCTAACACCATAGGAACTGCATTTCCTATGGAGAATCAGCATGAAAGAGCAAGAGAAAGCTTCTCTCCCTTACATGGGTTGGGAGGGGACCTGTTCCAGAGGTGGTTTCTTTAGCTACAAGTCAAGATGTTACCTTTTGTTTGGTCAGTAGAAAGGAATGAGAAAGTGTGGGGGGGGGGGGGGAAAGAGCGCTCTAAAGAGGTCTTGTTCTGATTCCTAATTATCATTGTTATTACCTGTTTTAAGTCTGTTAATAAATTTCTTTTTATATTCTTTAAAGTATAAACCTGCCTTGCCTACTATTGGTCCTTACCTCACTACAAAATCAGATGATTTTAGTGAATGTGCTGGCATTTAGCCAGAGGGCTGCTGCAACTGATGTTTCTGCCTAATTTTCAATTCCCCAAACCTCTAAACCCACAACACTGGCACAAGCTCCCACACTCATTTGGTACAAGAATACTGTATGACCCCCCTTCAACAGCAGAAGAGTGGTGGAAAACATGAGCCCAAACAGAGTGTGGTTTTGAGTGTGCTAGTCAGGAAGGCAGTATGGTAACAGGAGGAAAGATCTGTGGGTATGGAAAAAGGTTGCCCTCTGAATCTATTTGCTTGAGAGTTTATATCTCATGACATAAAATATCAGATTTGAAGATTATTTCATGTGGTTCTTGCCTCAGTGCATGACAAAGTACACTGATGTCCAGGGATTTGTTAAGGTCACTGTTATGGTCATGGCAGACTGCAACAGAGAACACATTGGCAGTGTCACCCATGAAAAAGCTCGCAAGGTTTACCAAGTTATTATTTATCTAATGGGATGTTCCGGGCAAAAACAGCTAGAATAAACATGATTGTCAGTATGTACATAGTTTTAAGGTCTGCATCTTCTATATAAGCACACAATGTAGAGACGTCTATAAAACACTGAAATATCAAACTCAGAGAAACTTTTACCATATTACATTGATTGCTAACCAGTACAGAACAAAGGAACTCATTACCACTAAAATGAACAGAAAAAAAGAAAGAAAAAATGTTCCAAGGATGCTTGCTAGCGAAGGGCTGCTTCACTGCCTGGATCCACCATGAACCATAGGAAAGAGATGAATTGTTGCTTTAAAACAACATGTTCATAAAATTATAGCAATTTACTCACAATTGGAGAGTGTGACATCTGCATTACAAGACAAATTACAGTTTTGATCCTGCCTGTATAAACAAGAGATTTCTGAGTAAAGAGGAACAGTTTGCTTTGAACTGTCACTGGTTCTCACTGTGAAGATGAGAGAAGGAATATTTTGTGACATTAAAAGCACCAGCTCCTGAACAAAATGAAGAGCACAGGAAGCGTGATGGGACATAAACAGAGAGGAAGAATGTGGTTGTTACAGAAATGTTCCTACATCTCCTGCAGGTGATTTCAGCTCAAGTAACTTTTACAGTATGCAGGGATATTTTTTCCATACCTCTTTTGAGAAAGCATATTGATACAACTTTCCCTTATACTGCCTCTTATGGCTTGATGTCAATTAATTTTAGTCACTTGGTTTGGCATTTAAACAGGGAGACCAAAAAATGCATCCTAAAAAATGCACTTCAGATGGTAATTCACATTACATGGGGGTGATTATGTCCCTGTCTAATCTGGGTTACAGAATGTGAAGCTCAATGTCTAAACACATGTTCACACAGGCTCGCCTCTCTGCTCAGATATATTGTATTTTGACATTGTGTGTGACTTTTCATTAAAGGTAAGCACACAAACTGCTGACATTGCTTAATGCAGCAAGCATCTCAAATAAGGTGACATGGAATGATGGTGCATAATGCCTAAAATTAGAAATTTCAAAATGATAAGAGACATGCTTACCTTTATTTATGCAAACATGCTGATTTTTATGACATTTGAAACAATGAATAATTAAAGTTCTGGGTATTTGAAAGACTATGGTCTTTATAGCATTGAAACAAAATGTAGAGGGCTTAAAGTACCTGGAAAAATGGTAATCTGAGATTCTGAGAATGTATCTGCTTGACACTGCTATCAATACAATAGTCTTTAAGCAGTTTAATCTCACTGAAGGAAAAGGGTAAAAAACTCTCTAAAATATACCCAGTGTTTAGTTTGGGTCCTCTGACACTTAGCCCCTATCTTGGTCTATCCTTGCTAAAGATACGATATCAGCCCATTTCTACAACTGCAATTAAACATCTACATTCTAATTTAGATAACTGAAATTGTCCTGAATTGCAGAAAGATAAAATATTTCAAAATTTCAACAACTTCACATTTATATGTTTGAATAGATTAGCCTTCATTCAACAAATTTAAAAAGGCATTTTTTCATAAAGACAGTACTATTGGACATCACTTTTAAAGCTGGCTAGATAACCATAACCACAGTACTAACAAAGATATGTGGGAAAGGCAGGCAATGAGCAGCAAGTGCTTTGGCACTTGCAGATTCAGATACACGGATGGTGTAAATCAGTGCAGCTTCATCCAGTTCAAAAAGCTACATTAATGTGCACTCAGTGTTTGCTAACAGAAGCCAGAAATTAAATTTAACAGAAATTAAAGCACTGGCCCTTTCAGTAATGCGCCTTGCTGTTATACATAATGACATTATTATACAGGAGGATTTTCTTCTACCAACAATGCATATTATTTAAATTTATTATGTTGAATTAGAAATAAAAATGTATTAGTATTTATGAAGCTGAGATGAATTCCATATGAAATCAGTGATATAAATACTACAGCATAACTGAAGTCATTGCGTCTGAACCACAAATCAATGAATTTTTTACAGGTGCTGTCTTCAGAAATCAAAAGTTAAGTATTTTCCACTGATCTTACAGTTTCCAAAAGAAACGTGGCTAAGAATAGCCACAGAAAAGGCTATCTTATTTTAAATCCATCTCAAATTGAAACGTTAATGTCAGCATCAAACTACTTGGATTTGAAAATCCTTTGTTTGGGACAGGGAAAATTACTTACCATTTGAACAGTCTCTCCATTACATTTATTAAGCTAAGAGTGAACATGGTGCTTGCAACCAGTCAGCCTGACTTCCACAGCTGAAACACTTCCATCAGGTCAGTATGGATCTGCTCACTGTAGCAATGGACTTCATCCTCTTTCTTTTTTCTTGGTTCCCCCTCCCACCCCAAAAGCAGATAATCATGAGGGAGCAGTATAAATCTAAACTATTTACCTTGTAAAGAATTCAAATAATGCCAAGTCCTCTGAGAATAAATTACATAGCAGTAAAGGAGCTGATGTGCTTCTCCTATTCTTGGCTCCACAGAGCTTCTTTTAGATGCAATTAGAAAGTTAGGGCTCTTAAATGACATGATACACAAAGCTTCCTCAATTTCTGCTTAACACGCAATTCCGTCTTTGCTGAAGAGCAATCCTGAGCACATTCAAGCAGCCATCCTCTTATAAAACCCTACTCCTGTATGCTGCTCTTCAAGAGCCTTTCGATGTGACTAGACTGGTAAGTAGGAACTGCAATCAATTTCCAGCTTGATACCAAGGAAAAGTTACTTATCAAATGCTATTTATCAACTCTACAGGCTTCCTAATAGACTCTATTATCTATCTATCAGCAATTCAGTGAAGTTACAGTGGCATTTCTAAAAATTTATTATATTTAAATCAAAGAATCAACCAGTTTGGGATCTTGCCATTGCAGTGATAGAAGAGAGTCTGAATAATACCTAATTAAATTTAACAGAGGGCTCTGCACTGTCATTTGTGATTTATGCCATGTAGCAGTCTGTGACATACGGAGATTTTATGTTCTAGGTAAAATTCATTAACTGTGTGCCAGCTTATTCAACAAATGCAGCCAAACTGCCTGCCTGTGCATTAGCCTTCAGTGTAATAAAACACAGGTTTCAAATACATATGCATGGAGTTCTTCCCATTTTTTAGAAACAAAAAAAAAAAAAAATCCTTTTCTTTTGTCTGTTTTTAATGCACAGGGAATTCACAAGAATGAATGGTCTGAAAGAAAGTCTCTATGTCCCAGAGCAGTAGTCCTCATCTGTGGATCACATCCAGAAACTACAGGAATGCAAGCAAAATGAACATTCACAATCTGGTCAAGCTCATACTGTTTATTTTGGTAGAGTTGTTATCTCCATCTCCTCTCCACTGCCATTATCCTGTACTCCCTTGGAGGATGAGATAAAGGTGCAGTCTGGGTTCCCACAAACCACAGCAAACTTCAAGTGATTTCTCCTGCAAACATCTGAACCTTTTGTGAAACAAACTAAGACACCATTGTCTGCTCTAGAGCACAGGAGTTTCCAACTAGAAAGACTGCACAGTCTCAGATATGAGTAAAACACACTAACCCATTCTCATGGAATATCCCCGATGAGTTTTTTGGAGATGAAAGTCTGTGCTCAAGGTGAATTCAGGGCTTTATTCTACTCAAATAATGAGTATTCAGACAATAGGTTGCTGCTCTTTTGGAATTAAAGTAAGTCTTTTGAGCAATCAGATGTGAAACTTAGGATATAAGTATTCCCTGACAAAAAAAGAAAAAAAAAAAAGAACGAGCTCATGTTCACTAGTGAAGGTTCATGCAAAACAAGTGAAACACATCTAGACAGCACAGCACATAGTCCTAGTTCTCCTTTGATTTTGCTGTGCTCTTGCGCTCTAAGATATAATTATCTTTCTTTGTGGCTTCTAAATTTCACGGTGTCTAAAGTAAAGACTGCACTGCAACACAGGAGAAAGGTATTTTACAACATTAACCCAAAGGTGTTTATATATGTTCTAGTAAGTAGTAGGAGGGTATACATAGGCAGTGAGCAGTATTTGAGGCTACAAAGCCTTTTGAAATAGATGGAAGATTGCATCGAGGATAGAACACACAATCTGGGGCTATTTCATCTGCCCTGTCTATTGGGAGAGGTCTCTAGATACCATCCCTAGCCTTTGCCTTAGCAAGGACTCATATGGACACTTCAAAAACGAACCAGCAAGCTAAATAACAATACTGTAGAACATCACAGGTCCAATGGCTTTCCTTCATTTTTTATGAAATGTGGGCGTACCCTCTGAAGTTTGTCACACCACTACCTTATCTTTCTTTTGCTAGCAGCAAGGTAAGTGGTGCAAAGTGTGCATGGCATTGCTTTTCACCCAAGTGCTGTGGTTTCACTCCAGCCACCAAACCCCACTCAACTGCTCAGTAACTCTCTCACCAGCATGATCCGGGAGAGAATCAGAAGGGTAAAAGAGAACTCATGGGTTGAGATACAGACTTTAACAGGGAAAGCTAAAGCTGCACACACAAGCAAAGCAAAATGGAATTAATTCACTGCTTCCCATGGGCAGGCAGGTGTTCAGCCATCTCCAGGAGAGCAGGACTCCATCACGTGTAATGGTTACTTGGGAAGACAAAACACCATCACTCCAAATGTACCTCCTTTCTCCTTCTTCCTCCCTACTTTCTATTATGAGCATGAGGTCCTATGATATGGAATATCCCTTTGGTCAGCTGGGGTCACCTGTCCTGGCAGTGTCTCCTCCCAATCTCTCATGTACCCCCAACTTCCTCCCCAGTGTGGCTGTACAAAAAGCAGAAAAGTCCTTGGCTCTGTGTAAGCCCTGCTCAGCAATTACAAAAACATCTCTATATTATCAGCACTGTGTTCAGCACAAATCCAAAACAGAGCCCTATACTAGACACTGTGAAGAAAATTAACTCTACCCCCAGCTGAAACCAGCACACCAAGAAGAAGAAACTCGCAGCATGCTTAGATTTCCTTGCAAGATACTTGACATTACTTAGTGCCTTGTGTGACAAAAGATAATGGCTTGTAAGCTAAACCTGACACCTATATAGCAGAAAAGCCACATTATAATTTCTGACCATAATGAAATAGTTGTAAAACACTACTAGGCAATGTAGTACTCAGTACTACTTGTTTGAATAAATCACGATTAACCTGGTTTTGAAACATTTTCCTGCAACTGGGTAATGGGTTTGGAAATTATCATGGGGAGAAAGACTACAAGATGCACACACACAAGTAACATAATCACAAAGACTTTGTTTCCTTAGAAAGATCAAAGCAAAATATGCTTATGTGTTTCCCAAAGCTTAATGACAAAGCAGCTAATTTTTTTAAAAATAAGTAGTCCGTGTCCCTATGTCAGGATCTGAAGAGAGAGTTTAAAGCAATCAGGAAACAACAGTCATCTGATTAACACTGACTGCACTAACACATTTTTAATATATATCTATAAATAGACAACTTAGAAGAGAAAACAAATTGGCTGTTTGAGCTAACCCTTAAAACTTTTGGATCTGTGAATTTATGTCACTTTTTATTTGGCATTTTCACATGCAAGCAATGTATATTTATTAGAATAATATATTAATTAATGCTTGTCACTCGCAAAGCCTGTGAGGAAATAGCATCAGAGTATTTGATCACATTTGAATAATCTAAATTGTTGTAAATCATACCAAGAGCAAGTAAAATTCACAGAGTGTGGTAGTATAACTTATATCAAAACTTCCTGGCATAAAAAAAGGAGGCGGAGTTGGAAATGAGGTATTCCAAAGCAGTTACTACAGCTTCCGCCTCCAAAGAACTCATAAAAACCCGGTGAGCACCTGGAGAAGTTCTCTTTTCAGCTTCTGGTGGACTGACAAGACGTGCCTTTCCTCTCCCCCCTTGCACCGTGCTGGTGCAGAGGGGGGAGGGGG